>CM034156.1:172733412-173333412 GCA_019776745.2 Taxus chinensis
ATTTTTTTGAAAAATAAAAAACTTGAATTTTTACAAGTTTTTTTAATAGTTACACTCAAAATTTAGAAGCTGTTGTAGAATATGAATCATAAAATTTTGAAGTCTAGTTTTCTAGGATACTAATTTTTATTGAACAACGTATAAGTTTTATTGGGGACAAATAACAAAATAACCAACTATGCTCATGTTTTTGTTAAAAACATAAGGAGTGAATTTCGTGCCCCCACCATTTGTTGATCACCATTTATATTCTTGAAAACCCTTTGGTAGAAAGATGCTATGAGCATCTATTTTTGGTTACTTTTTTACATAATTTTTAGCGAGTCTTATTTTTTATGATTTTTCAGTCAAAAAGTTTTAATTTAAAACCTAAGGGCGCTCTGACCGTGCCTCCCCTTAATTACCTCAAAAAATATCAAAAATTAGATTTTGTTTTTGAATGTGATAGAATTATGCCTAGTTTGTGCTGGTATAAAGTTTTTTTTCCAATTTCGATGACACAAAAAAAGATATATGACAAAATATAGACATTTTTTAAACTTTAAAAAATAGTTGTAAAAAGGCATTTTTTAGAAAATAAATAATTGGAAACCTTATATTAGTTAGAAAATTTGATTTTTTTATAAAAACTCTACTCTATTTCATGGTGTAATTGTTTCTAAACGAATCAATCTTTTATTTCATTTAGAATGGTGGAAAGAGATATTTTTGATTTTCTCTCTTTGCAAACACACATTGTTCTATGTTTTTTTTAGGTATAATGCCCAGGGGGGGGGGGGCTCAGGTTTGGGGATCCAAACCGGATCCCTCAAGCCTCGAGGCATGGCTTGGAAAAGTACATAATAAAATCATCGCCTTCCTAATGCCTAAGCATGATATGTGGTTTTTGGCATGCTTCTCTTTACAAAATACAAGCATGCCAAAACTATAGTAAAAAGTTTTTTCATTTTTATTATTTATATTTTATTTTTCATTTAATTTATTATTTATATTTTATTATTTCTTATACTTTAATTTATTTAGTAAATATAATATGTTGGGGTCCTCTACACCTTATGAAACTAGTCTCATGAACTCAATCTATCACGATTTAGAAGTAGTTTTTTATGTATAATTTAATCATGACATAGTAATTTTCAATATTTCAGCATTCCATCGTAAATGTTTTTAGCGCTTAATTCGATAATCGAAAACATAAAACCTAAACCCTAAACCCTAAACCCCAGGCCCTAAAACTTAACCCTAAACCCTAGGCCCTAAACCTTAACCCTAAACCCTAAACCTTAACCCTAAATACTAAACCTTGAGCCCTTAACCTTAGACCCCAAACCTGTTAACAATGATCATAAACCCTAACCTAAACCATACACTTGAAACAATCAACCTTAGAAATAGAACCATTACCAATAATCCCTAACCCCTTATTAACACATGAGCCTAAGCCATAACTGAGCATAAGCCTTAAGAACCTAAACCCTAAACAACGAACACTGATAGTTAAATGTTATAAACTAAACCCTAAAAACTAAACTTAACCCTAAATCCAAACCGTGACCCCCAAACCTAAAACCCCAAACCCTAAAATTAAAACCCAAACCTAAAAACCTGGACCCTAAAACCCTAAACAATAACAAATAATCATAAACCTTAAACCCTAACGTCCGTAAAACATAAACCCTAAACCCTAAGCCCTAAACCCTCAAACATTATGAAAGACACTTAAATTATAAAAACGTAACCCTAAAAAACAAAAAGAATAAACCCTAAAACACTCAATATTGAACCACACTAAATCTAAAGCTTAATCCGTTAACCTAAATGTTAAACCTAACCCTAACCTTGAACCCTTCTTCCTGAGACCTAAACCCGAAATATAGAGCCCTTATCTATGATCCCTAAGCCCTAAAGCCCCTAAACATAAAAACCTAAAAACTAAATTCCTAAACCATAAACCCTTACCTTAAATCCTAAACCTCCTTAACCCTAAACTCTAAAAGTAAAACCATAACCCTACTAAACCCTAATACTAAATCCTCAACCCTAAACCTTAAGTCGTTAAGCCCTAAAACATCAACCATAACCTTAAACCCTACCATGAGCCCTTCAACCCTAAACTATAAACTTGAAAAACCCTAAAAGCCAAAATATAAAACAAACGATGAACCCTAAGCCTTAATCCTTAAAACCCTAAAATCTAAAACCCTCAGCCTTAAAATCCCACACCTGATTCATGAGCCCCAAACAGTAAACCTATAAACCATGTACCCTAATCCCCTAAGCCCTAAACCAGAGCCCTAAACCAGACCAAGACCCTAAACCCAAATAGTAAATTTAAACCATTAAAAACCCTGAGCCCCTAACCTAAAATCATGATGCCCTAAAACCCTAAACCCTAAACCTTAACCCTAAATACTAAACCTTGAGCCCTTAACCTTAGACCCCAAACCTTTAACCATGATCCATAAACCCTAAACCCTAAACCATAAACTTGAAACCATAAACCTTAGACATCGAACCATTACCCATAATCCCTAACCCCTAAACCATGAGCCTTAAGCCATAACTGAGCCATAAGCCTTAAGACCTAAACCCTAAACAACGAACAATGATATGTAAATTTTATAAACCTTAAACCCTAAAAACTAAATCTTAAACCCTAAATCCTAAACCGTGACCCCAAACCTCAAACCCCAAACCCTAAAATCTAAACCCTAAACCCTAAACCTTGACCCCTAAACCCTAAACAATAAACAATAAATCCTAAACCTTAAACCCTAAGTCCTAAAACATAAACCCTAAACCCTAAGCCCTAAACCCTCAAACATTATGAATGAACCCTAAATTATAAACTATAAACCCTAAAACAAAAATAATAAACCCTAAACACTAAATCTTGAACCCTAAATCCTAAACACTTAATCCTTAACCCTAAATGTTAAACCTAAACCCTAAACCTTGAACCCTTATTCCTGAGCCCTAAACCCTAAATCTAGAGCCCTTATCTATGATCCCTAAGCCCTAAGCCCTAAACCATAAACCCTAAAAACTAAATCCTAAACCATAAACCCTTACCCTAAATCCTAAACCTTAAACCCTAAACTCTAAAAAGTAAAACATAAACCCTAAACCCTAAATACTAAATCCTAAACCCTAAACCTTAAGTCGTAAGCCCTAAACCATAAACCATAAACCTTAAACCCTTAACCATGAGCCCTAAACCCTAAACTATAAACTTGAAACCCTAAAACCAAAATAATAAAACCTAAACGATGAACCCTAAGCCTTAATCCTTAAACCCTAAATCCTAAACCCTAAGCCTTAAATCCCACACCCTGATTCATGAGCCCCAAACATTAAACCCTAAACCATGTACCCTAATCCCTAAGCCCTAAACCATGAGCCCTAAACCCTAGACCCTAGACCCTAAACCCTAAATAGTAAATCTTCAACCCTAAACCCTGAGCCCTAAACCCTAAATCATGATCCCTAAACCCTAACCATAAACCCTAAACCCTTAACCCTAAACCCTAAACCCTAAATCCTAAACCATTAACCCTGAGCTTTGAACCTTGAACCCTAAACCCCTTATCCTAAAACTAAAACCTTAAACCCTAAATCATGAGCCCTAAATCCTAAACCCTGAACCCTGAGCCCAAAAACCTAAACCCTAAACACTAAATCCTAAACCCTTAGCCCAAAACCCTCAACCCTAAACCTTTAACCCTAAGCCCTAAACAATGAGCCATAAACCATAAACCCTAAAATTGAAACCCTAAACACTGAGACCTTAAACTTAAACCCTAAATCCTAAACATTGAAGGGTATGATGTGATTTCCAAACTACTTGAAATTCATACAGATTTAGAGGTCATAACATGAATTTACAAATATTTCTATCATTATAAATGGAATCTAAGTAATGGTTTCTTCCGACAAAAAACTTGTTATCACGCGATAGAAAACCTCTTGTCACGCATCAACAAGGTTATTGTCCCATGACAGCAAGTTTGATGTCGCACGACAATAACCTTTTTGATGTGTGATAGGAGGTTTGTTGTCACGTGACAACAAATCTACTATCACATGTCTGCAGCCTTTTTGTCACACCAATTGAAAATCAGGTAAGAAAATTTCATACAAACCCCAATATTTTTTAGGTATTTTCCACCTTCAATTTCCAAGAGGTCTCTTAAAATGAACCCTGATGAACCATTTTTAGTTGAATACTCTTAGTTAATAATAATAAGAATTAGTAAGACACATAACATTAAAATGAGTGAATAGGTGATCATAAACCCTAAGCCCTAAACCATGAGCATTAAACCCTCTACACTAAACCCTAAACCCTAACCCCTTAACCCAAAATCCTAAACCTTACACCCTAACCTTTAAACCATAAACACTAATCCCTAAACCATAAACCCTAAACCCTCAACCCTCAATGTTAAACCTTAAACCTTAAGACCTAAACCCTAAACCATGAGCCCTAAACCCTAAACCCTAAACCCTAACCCTTAAACCCTGATCTATGAGCCCTAAACCATAAACCTTGAGCCCTAAACCATAAACCATAAACCCTAAATCCTTAACTCTCAACCCTTAACCTCAAATCCTCACCCCTAAACCCTAAACCCTCAACCCTTAACCCTAAACTCTAAATCCTAAACCTTAAACCTTAAAGCCTGATTGTTAAACCCTAAACCATAAACCATAAACCATAGACCCTAAACCCTAAACCCTAAACCATGATCCCTAAACCCTAAACCCTAAACCCTAAACCCTAAATCATGATCCCTAAACCCTAAACCCTAAACCTTGAGCCCTAAACCTTAAACCCTAAGCCTTGAACCCTAAGCCCTAAGCCAAAACCCTAAACCCTTAACCCTCAAACATAAACCCTTAACCCTAACTCCTAAACGTTGAACCCTAAACCCTGAGCTTTAAACCATCAACCCTCAACTCTAAAACCTCAACCCTAAGTCCTAAACCTTAAACCCTAATCCCTGATCCCTAAACCATGAACCATGAGCCCTAATCCCTAAACAGTAAACCTCAAACCTTGATCCCAAAAACCTAAACCCTAAACCCTAAATCCTAAACCCTAAACCCTTAGCCCTAAACCCTCAACCCTAATCCCTGAGCTCTAAGGAGGAGGAACATTACAATCACCTCATTTTTCCATAGGACAAGAATCCCATTCAGGGAGAAATCCTCTATCTACAAAGTTAGGTTCTCATTTTACTAAGAAGTAGACAAACATCATAGATATGATTTGTGGTCACTAAAGTGAATTATGGACCAAATTTTAAAATTAATACCAATTTAAGAAGTGGTAGGGCCAAAATCTAATGTAGAAGGTCAAAAAACCTACAAATGTTTTCACAAAACAAAGAATAACTATAATATATATGGCTTGAAAGTTTTAAGTCATTGCTGAAATTCTTAAAATGAGTAAATACTGACTAGATTAGATTTTGAAAAACTATCTTCTAGATTATAACTGTCCGAACTACAAAACCACTTCCATTAGGTGCAGAGTGACCCTAACTTCTTATATTTACTAAAAAAAATTTAAAGTATAAGAAATAATAATTTCTTGTACTTAACATTTATTTTAGTAAATATTCCTCCCTCAATCCCTCCTTAACTTCATATTGCCTAAAACGCGTACGCGTTTCATAGCCCTTGAAACACGTACACATTGTAACATGAGCATGTTATATCATGTACACATTTTAGGTTCATGAATTACTAAGGCTAAGAAAACATAACGTGATTGTGTTATTGTAAAACATGATCACATTTTGTTCATTTTTAGGTTTTTGTCCACTTTTTGGCCCCCCAACTTGGTGCACTTATCCTACGCACTCTCCTTATGTTATTTTCACATCTATGTAATGTCATTTTTTATTATGTTCCTAGGAGATAACAAAGAAAATTATCTTCAAATACTTATGAAAATAAATGCCCCTTTAGTATTAGTTTGGTCTCAAACCTATTTTTAAAATGCCATAAAAAATTTAGTTTATGATGGGATTGAAGAATAAGCCTCTTATATAATTTATAAATAAATAAATTCCTATTAAAATATGATCCAATCATATGTTCTTGACATATACCTCAATATCTCTATGTACTTACATTAATGAAAACCTATTAATCTTCATATCCTGTAATGAGTGATAGTTGTCAACATTTGAACCTTTCTTTGGTTTTATTTCCCATATTTACCTAGTATTTATAGTTATCTCATGGTTTTATTTTTATCTTGTGGTTTCTAGTTTCCAAAGACACATGGAAAGTTTCTTAAAATCTGGGTTTCTTCATAGAGTTAAATAGTCAAGTTGAGATTTAGGCTTCAAAGACATGGATACTGATAATGTGTGACATATGCCTAGAGCAAAACAACTAGTTACCTAATAAAGGAGAACTATTATTGGTTAACATGGATTAATTATAGATCTCTAGGTATACAAGGCAAGGGTTCAAAGGTCAACATATTAAAAATATTCAAGTTCCTAAAATAATTTAACAACATACGCATGGAACAAAAACAACTAGGAGATTAACAATAAAAGGAATAAATGATGATTCTCCAATTCACAGATATTTCAAAGTTCATAGAGTTTACAAATAATATTTTTAAGGGAAAAATATTTATAAACTAGACAAGTGGCTCAATTAAATCCAATCTTGGAAAATTGTAGTTGGTCCACATGGACTAATTACAGGGTTTTTGTTTACTATGAGTAATATAGATAGGGGTAGATAATAATATTTAAGGGACATGAATATCATGGATTAAAATATGTGGATGTCTAAGAAAAAATAGATGTTAAAGTCACATATGAAATCTAACTTAGATAAAAGACAGGTTTTCTAAATATCCTTTATCTAAATAAAAACCACCTATATATCCACCCCTAAGTTAATATATAGGTTCTTGTCACTCTTATGTGTCACCCACATTATACTCTCAAATAACCATTGCAAGTATAGTAAGCACCACCTCTTTAGATATCATCATATCAAATTTTGTTATCACTTTAGTTTCTTGATCCGGAGGTGAGGTTTAAGGTGTTTTACTATCATTTTTTATTAATTAGACGTGCCTACACTTCAAAAACATTTTTTTAAAAGCTTAGTGTATTTTTTGTTTCCCATGTCTCATTACCTTAAGTCTTTATTGCTTCAATTGGTTTTATGACACAAGGTATGGTAGTGTAAAATGTTTTCACTACTAGTGTTATTTCACATGATGTATGAGTGCAAGGGATGCTTCGCATATTTACCAACTCATCCCCCCTTAAAGAGTGAATTAAATATTATTTCCACTTTAGGTGCCCATGTTTTCACCCCTACCTCTTCATCACCATCCTCCATTTCGCCCAAAGATACTCGATTTATGATTATCCCTTTTTGTCCTCCTTACTCCAAACCTTCTACCATACCACTTTCTATCATTTACATTCCTCCCCCTAACATGACTACACCCATCGAAGAAGTAGTATATAAGAAGGAAAAATGACACTACAAATATTTATACCACAACAAAGTGTACAAAAGAAGAGGAGATGAGAGTAATCGAGGATTTTATTTATAGGGTGATTTCTCAATATTTAGTAGGGTATTCCATTTATAAATTAGGTATGAACATCCCCTTAACTTAAATTATATATTCCTAAGGCATTCCTCCAACCACATGCACATGTACCTCAATTGCTTCATCCTTTTTCCACTCATATGAGCTCTTCAATGAGAAGCATTGTATCTGTAGATGCATTGAAACATCCTTGTATATAATTTGAGCTTATAGATTCAATGGATCGCCAATAGTTGATAAATAAACAATTTACTCAAACCAGGAATTTTGTATTACTACTCTATGGATTTCCTTGGAATTTTTTTAAAAAGGCGAAGTAGTATAAAAATGGTTTCTACAAGTAAGATGGAATCATGAGTATGGGTTAGTGATAAGTAGATAATTATGTATCGTATAGGAAAGAAGAGAGAAATGGTTGAAAGTGAGATACACATTGATGATTTGATGCTTAGAATATACATCATCTCAATGGCAAAGTCTATTAATTGGTTGAAGTAAGATGTATTGAAACAAATACAAGATGAATTGACACAAATGAGAGAAGTGCTTAGCATTCCCTCTCACATATTGAATAAAGTAAATATAATTTTGAGATAATTGAACTATTTACATAGATGGAAGGAACATGTTGTAATTGTAGTAATTTTTAGGGAAATGCAAGATAATATCTTGCCCAAATAGAGAATTGGGAATCATAATTGACTACATTGATGAATGTAGAAATATTAAATGTCCTTCCAAACATTAATTTGATTTCATATGAGGATGGGAATGTTATACTTATTTTATTTATGAGGAATAAGTATAAGATTGAGAAAAGGTGCAAAATAATGAGCATCAAATATAGTAGGTGTCTTATATACTCATGAATCAAATTCAATAAGTGTGAGATAAGTGAATGTAGGTAGAATCATCTTAGGGGAATGTATGTCCAATATATCAATATGATTTTATAGATTAGAATTTTTATTCTACTAGGATATTATGAGGAAATCCCTTCCGAAAATGAGGGAACATTTAATAAAAATATACTTACCCCAAAATTTCAAGTTTTCTTCTACATACTTAATTGAAGTCTTTATAAAAGGAACAAATGATATTTAAAAATAATCAAAAGAAATAATTTTATTTTTTAATGGATCTAACCACTTTTAAAATTGATCTCCACCCTCCACTCTTCAATAATGATATTGGAAAGTATAATTTACCATTAGGTAAAAATAGGCCTCCAAAAATGTAATGTAAAACACATAAGAGAAATACCCTCTCTTGAAAAGAGTTTTAGGTAGGAGTTTGGGATCATTAGTCCTAGTGCAATCAATGGGTTTCCATTTTTCCTTAAAAAAACCTTTAGTATAATAAATTTTCCCACCCTATGAAATTTTTTCCATTATAAGATAAATACCTGTTTTAAAATAATAATTTCCTCTTATTATAGTATTCCCCCTTGTAATTATAAATATCACCACACAAAAAATAAACCCCTTTGAGTATTTATATGTATCCCTTAAATGTACCACCCTTTAATAAATATCTCTCTCTTTAGAAAAAGACTTGTGATAATAAACAAAGAAAAAATACCTTTAATTTTCATAGTTCTTAGTAAAATTGAAAAATAGGAGAAGACATTTTCTTAACATTCAAGAAGAGGTGATTGATGAAAGGTAGTAATGACACATGATGATGGTAGTGGATTACAAGTGGAGAGGAAATTGTTATCCAAAATAACCTCCCCTAGCTATTTTGATAAACTAAAATTTTCAAATTATAGACTTAGAAAAATTAACATTTCATTCCGGAGCTAAGCAATTCAATTTTTAGACTTTCCAGTTTTCAAGTTTTTCTCACATCATATCATTGCAACTCATTTACATGTTTCATGTGTATGCTTTCCCCCCTAAACCTGGCGGTTTCCTTTGTTTCAGGATTTTGGGTCTTACTTGCAATGCGAATTCACATCCCATTTGCATGTTCCATGCTATGTGCACCCCCGCTCCTGAAACCCGATGGTCTTCCTTATGTTGAGTCTTCACAGGTCAACAACATCTTCACAAATAAACATGATTTATGCAAACCAAATCTTGATTCCTGACCGTAGACACAAAATTTATGCACTTGGGTGCATTTATAGGTAATAGAGATTACTAATATATAGATGATTCCTAAGTAATAAAATTAGTGGTTAACAACATCTTTTGGGATTTTTATTTTGTCTCTTATATTTTTGTTAGCCTTACACACCTTACAACCATGTTGATGCTTGACTGATTTATCTTTTATGGCCTCAAACACTAGCACCCATTTAGGAAAAAAAATCTCAAATGCTCATGTCCCTTCCGGGAGCTCCTGAACTTATTTTCCTTCCTCTTACTCTTTTTGGGTCTCTTTTAATTTTGGTCATATTTTACAACTTTAGTTTGGCCTTTTAATTTTCAATTAGGAAATTTAGGCAATGAAATCATATATATACATTGGTATAGCTCTAAAATAAGGGGAAAACACTAAGCATTAAAAATAATCACCTAAACTTGCATTCAAAGGCACAAGCTAACTTCAAAGGCATTCATCTAGTACAATCAGACAAGGGACAATGGATGCATCACTCTTCATACACAACATAGGAGGGGGAAGTTCATTTTATTCCATCACACACATTCTATACATCGCTACATTCTAGATCTAGCCCACTACCACTGTGTAACTTGCACAAGGGCATCCTAAGGTATTATTACACACATATACAAATAGAACTACATGGATTCTGAAATGTAGTGTATCGATCGGTCGTAAGATCAATCTTCAGGTGATCGTTGGGGTCATTCCAACTCTCTATTTTTCATCTTATTTATTAAGTTTGATGTGGTTTATGGGTGTGTGTATCTAGGTATCTATTTTTTAGGCTACAGGTACAACAGATGACATTGGATCAAAACTAGAGTAGAAAATGGAACCAACAGTGAATCTCATCTCACCTAAAGAAGATCAAAACCTAAGCATTTGAGTGGACACTAGCTCCCAGTTTAGTCACTAGCACCCAGATGCTTCTATCCTCCAGTGGAAACTTATTTCTTGCACATTCCTAAGTTATAGAACCTCCATCGAGACTTGACGACACTCTTCTCATTCTATTCCAACAGTTCTTCAACTCAAAAAACTTCTAGATCACTTGAAAATTAGCTAAGTCACCCTATTTAGGGTTTCATATTATTGTTTGTTTCTTACTATGGTTCATTACTTGTATATCATTAGTACGATAAAGATACTCTAAATTTAAGGTTTAATTTAATTTGGATTAAATCAATTGGTGATCCATAACTCTTGATCAAACAATCAAATCCTTAATTTACATGTTCTACCACTTATGTTATTCTCTAAATGCAAACCCTAGTTACATCATGTCCCCTAAGGTTCCTCGGGTCTCCCTATATCAATTACTTAAAATATACCCACCTAGAAAATATTTTCTCCAAAAATCCATAAACACCATGTACCTCCCTTACAATATGTCACCTTCACAAGTCAATCCCATTTTCGACCATCTCTCTAACTCCCCTATAAATAATGATACCAAATTCAATCAATCCATATTTGAATCTATTCAAGATTTACACTTATTTTAAGATAAATTTCAAGCTATAAAAACCATTATCACATCCCTTACAGCTGAAATATAGCATCTCAAGGCTACCTTTCAGGCCCGTACTAGTTCTCCTTCTCCACCTCATCCTGATCTCATGTCTCCTACATGCACTCATACAAGTAAGGTCCACATCTCCTCACAACAATCACCTCTCAAGTTTGATCGAAATGATAAGAAACATGATATTATCTCTGAGCTCCTCAATCATTAGTTAATCAACATATTGCCTACTCATTACTACCCTCCTTATCAGCTTACAAAATACAACGGTCACCCATTTTGTAATTTTCATAAAATTAATGGACATCGTTACAATGTCTGCTATGATTTGGAACCAAGAATCAGGAAACTTTAGCATCAAGGATTTAGTTCATTTTCTACAAAACATTCTTCTACACACTCATCTCTAATTACTAAACCCCAATGGGCTCCAAAATCTAATCCCTTTATGTCTAGTGAGTATCACACCATAATTACTAGAGTTCCTTCTTCGGTAATTCAAGATCCACCCATCCAACCTAGTTTCATACCACCTTTAGAAGTACCTACCTCATTACCCCCTCCCATTAAGTCATCTACAATGTTACCAATCCCAATATGTAACCAACATCCAAATAAAAACCAATGCTTCCCTCGCCACAAGCTGAGATCCCTCACCAACCTCCTCCAATTACATGTATAATTCCTCTTTTCAATCAAGATAATTCTTATGTCAATGATTAGGACACATTTTAAAATCCACCACTATGGCATGGTATCTCTCGCATCATCGTATAGATCTCCATCAATTACACACTTGGGGGGCATCAAACTTTCCCCAATCACTATTTAACACTTATTTCACTAAATCTGGACATATTCCAGTGAATCTGGACTCCAGTATTACAACCATTGGAATAAATCCATCTCCATTTTTGCGTATATTGGATTCCATTTTTGGATATACTGGATTCCATTATTACTACTATTGGATTCCATTAGTAGCAATATTGTCATTATTTGAATTCTTCAAGTTCCAATTTCGCTATTATTGGATTCTAATTTCACTATTATTGGATTTCAATTTCTCTATTACTGGATTATAATAACGTAATTAATGGATTCCAATTTTTCCACTAATGGAATCCAATTTCTAAATCCTGATTTTTAGATTTCAGTTTCAATATTTTAGTATTTATATTTTCCTTTTTTTTGATATCCCTACATAAGCCTTACGCCCACCAACTTACATAAGTCAAGCGGTTGCTAACTTACATAAGCCAAGTGGCCGCCAACTTACATAAGCCAAGTGATTGCCAACTTACATAAGTCAAGCAGCCGCTAACTTTAAGATAGTGCATAAGTGATTGTTGTCATTTATGCCACATATCAATCTTAATATCATCATACATGTATGAATATTTATGAATACCTTATTCAAAACAATAAACATTGACATTGAAAAGACTAACCCTAAACATCCTTGAATGGTGTTAAATTTGACGACTGTTTAAACGTTTTTCATTATTTTAGATGTAACATGCTTTCAAATTTTTTATAGAACTAACACATATGACTCACATGTGAAAAAGGTGACTGTCAATTTTTATATAAAAAAATTATCCGTATATATAGTTAAAAAGTATGGAATTATCATTTATTGATTTTGTAAGTAGTGTATATGTGTGAGTGATCACACTTACAAGTGTGAGAGATCATTCTTACAAGTGTGATTTGTCACATGTCTAAGTGCGAGCCTTGAGTCGCACTTCTCTCGACTCATACTTTTAAATGCAAGTATGCACACTTTTAAATGCGAGTCTCGAATCACACTTCTAAGTGTGATTCTTCATTCACACAACTAAGTGCAAGTACTTATTTGCACAACGAAGTGTGATAACTCACCTGTCAAACAATTTTTGGGTAATGATAATTTTTCAACACTTCCCTTCAAAAATACAAAACAATGTTTATTTATACCAATTATTCTATATAAATGTTATTATTTTTAACATATATTGATATAAATTTTTATAATTTATATATAAATCTATATTAATAATTAAAAGTTAAATATTAAATATGTAATTCACATGTGATGTTTATTACAAATATTTGCAAGTATTTTATGGTAACAATAAAAAAAAACGTCTAAACAGGTGTCAAAAGTTACACGTCAAAGCGCAAACACAAGAATTAAGGGCTTTATTTTACCCAAATTATATAATGGATTTTATTTATAGTACAAAAATTATAATATTAAATTCTTACATTAATTCTTTACAATACCAAATGCAGTATTAATAATGATAACCATTTTGTAAGGAAAAATGCTAATTAATGTTATGGTCACTTCAACAATAATTACCCATTAAAACAAGCTATGTAAAATTCCCCATTTAAAAGTACATGTGTCATTCAAAATATGTGCGCCTTTTGAAGAATGTAAATGTTGTCAGCCATTAATTAACCATTTAATGTAAAGCAATATAAAATCATACGTGTGCCCTCTTAAATTCACATGCCAATGAAATTGGTGGTTAGATTTGTCAGTTACATATTTCTATAAATAGATAGTTTTTTGAGTTTATAGTTTTAACATTTTCCTTTCTATTCTCTTCGTTAATGCGTAAGCTTATTCATCAAAAGAAAAATCTCACTAGGGAAAGCGTCGAAAATTTTGTGCTCAATTTCTAGAAACGTTTTGATTTCCTCTCCATGCAAAAAATTGGTATGAATTCTCAGCTTCAACCCCTCCAAAATTACAAAAATTTGTTAATGTAAAATTTTGTATAGCTGCTTAGGGCTTATATCCATGTAGGGATTTTGTAGATAATTAAACAAAAGCAAGTTTTTTATTCAATATTTTGTAGAAGGTAGTTGTTTTTATCAAATAAATAATTTCATAATACAGTAAACATTTGTTAGAGAAATGAAAGAGGACATAATGGAACATATCTTGACATATAAATGACACAAATTAATACGTAATAACACGAGAGGAAAATTTGTATAATTTTAAAAAAATCATAACACCTACCAAGAACTTGTTTTGTTGTGTCTTGAAAAAGAAGCCTGGTGGTATGGATGGTAGCTCAATTTATGCGATAAAAAAGTGAATATCGGAATCGATTTGTGGTCATGGTGGTGTGCAAGAATAGATGAGCATATGTATTTCATAAAATTTATATTATTTTGTTGACCTTATTATTGTCCAGAAATAATCCTCCGCTACACATACTCAGCAAAATTCAATGGCTACGACGTCGTTGACAATGTCAATGAAAATATTTTAGAAGATATTCATGTTAAGAATGAATTACCATTCAATGTGTTAATGTTCGATTACAGTGACATTTTTTTAAAAATATATGGTAATGCAAGAGTAGGAGAACCAAACAGATTTTATAGAACAAAAGAATGAATACATATTTGTGAAAGGAGAATTCGAGGAACAAGGAAACTCTAAGATGTTACTTATTATCTTTAGCAGAAGCACCATTGTTGCTACTATGGAAGCAACATCTATCCTTAAAAATATTCACAAAATGTAATTTTTCTTTATTTGGGTCATGCCTATGTGGCTTTTTATATTTTGCTGCCTATGTGATTTCTCTCTTCTATGCTTCAATGTCATATTCTACCTTAAGGGCCTTTTTGTAAAAGGATGCAAGTCCTTTCAAAACGCCCATATTCCTCCTTATAGAAAAAAATAGACATAGTTTTTGTACATCGAAATATGTTGTTGTGGCATAACCTAACAGACTCTATGATGAAAATATCTTACTTTATTTTTTAAAATCTTGTCAATCGATAATATGCAATTACTATGGTGTTTCATTCGCTAGCGGATGCTAAGGTAAAAATAATATTCTTTAAATTTTTAAATGCAATTGATCCATAAGCTCAAAATATTATATTGTGGAAGTATTAGGTTACCTTAGTGGGCGCTAAGCTCAAAACATGTTACTTTAAATTTCTCCTCAATCCACCAATAAAAATATAAAAAAATCTACAACTTTTCAACTTTCTAATGTTTATATTTTATTTAAATAAATTTGTAATCAACAAAAATTATTTATATTTTTCTTTATTTGCTAGTTAGTATTGATTTGATAAATACGATGCCTTGTTGCAACAGTGATTTATTCTATTTAATAAGATATGAGATTTTTAAAAAAATGTTAATATAACATTCACTACATTTAATGCTTATCCAAAGAGGAAGATGTATTTGTATGCTTGGATAAGTGGCACATCCAAAATAGTACACTATTCATTAAAATTAATAAACTTTATTTAACAAATCACATTATAAACAGTTCTAAATTAAGTCTCATCCCACTCCTTATATATTTTTTACTATTTTTTTTTCTAGTCAAAAAGTTTAATCTTTTCTTTATCCCCGTTTGCAATAAAAATTAGATTTGTAAGTTAAATTTTATAAAATACAATTTTTTCTATGTTTGTATTAAAAAAATTTATATGGATTATATTGTGTTAAAGACAAGAAAAATAATACTATTATTAGTTACTGCTATTGTGGTAAATCTTTTAACTGATTTATTTTGGCTATTCCATTAAATAGAAAAAAAAATTCTTTAGGTAGGCATGTTCAACTTGTAAAATCGTGGTAGTTTTTTTACTGCACCTAAAAAATCTAGCATATTATATATTTCAAAATGCCACTTATATTGTTGCAAGATTTTTAAGCATAATATGATTCTATGTCGCTCTATGTTTTTCCAAAGAATTATATATTTGATGCATAATTTTATTTTTGGTTTTTTTTAATGAGAATTTTAACATGGGTATTTACAATATGTGCAACACTTAAATTGGGTACTTACAGTATATACATATTTTATGTATTCAAAATCATTACATAGGGGCATTCTATTTTTTAGCATTATGTGGATGTCGGCATACCATATGTGCATAATTTATACATTAAGTATTGGTACATTGTACTTTCTAGAAAAATTTGAAAGTGGTTATTCTTAGCAATATAAATCACATAATGCAAAAAATTATAGAAAACTTTTGAAACAATTACACAACTAGCACATCTCCTAACCCTGAGGCATGAACTTGCCACTCTGTCTTGTTTAATTTAAAATGTTGTTAAAAAAATTACTATTAACAAATTTTATTAAATATACATGAACATAATGATTGGCTACTTTATACAAGGATTAAGGTACCCAGAAACCTTACAATAGAATGCATTGTGAGCATCACAAGAGTGAATAAAAAAGAAACAAGACAAAAAGGGCTAAAACAACTTATCCCAAACTACAGACCAACATATCAATACAAGGAAAAATCACAAAACATGGAGGGAAAAACACTCCAAATGATACAGTCCACAAATAGTGAAACAAAATGTCCAAGAGCCAACAAACTAGTTAGTCTTCAAATGTTTGTACTCCTCCAGTTAAAGCTCTTCCTATCCTTTCATCTGATCATCCTGCTCACTTGTGATAGGGATTTCATCTTCAACCTACTCTTCCTCATTATAACTAATGAGGTAGATATTATACCTATGAAATTTGTGTCCCTTCTTCAGCTTGACCACATGCCCCTACAACTCCAAAACCAAATTTTTATCTCTACCATATCGGCCTTGATAGAGTTTTCAGTGATGCAAATTTTATCAGATGCGTCGATGAAATCCATGACATTGTTTCCCATATCCTTTCCAACTTTTCCTAAGGCCTCTGTATCCATTTCCACTTGACTCACCATGAGAGAAATTTTATAAAAATCCACATTCCAACCCAGCTCTGCTCTCTCTTTCCTTTTAGACAACTCCCCTTTCATATCAATCAAATAATTTGAAACCCTAATACCAATATTTCCATTCTCTTGTGGTGTCATACTCTTCTTTCTCCTCAATTTGTTCATACGGTCCACAAGAGTACAATTTTCATCTGAATCCCTAGATTCAGGCTTTAATTCATTTTCCACCACCAGTTTACCATTCTTAAAATAAAAATAATTAGACCATGGTGTATCAGGGTATCAATATTTCCCTATTGAAAATCATTCACCAATGTAGAGATCGACATAAACAAGAAAAAGGGAAGGCTCATGAATTTATTATGCCTAAACATAATAAACATAGTAAGATGGTGAGTAAATATCTTTCTATAATTTGCTTCAATAGTAATGTACCTCATAAGGTAGAGGAAGACCTTATTCCAAATATCAAGGATACAGAATATATCTATATTGTCTACCAATAGGTAAACCATTTCTTTACCACAAAAGAAAGTCTCAATTTCGTGTTTTTGTTTGGTGCGGTCTTTGAATATATTTAAGCCTTCCATATCCATTTTAGTTGTCTATGTTATCAAATCATCTGAAACTTAAATTTCCATGCCACAGATCACCATGTTGCCATTGATCCATGCCCGACCAAACTCCAACACAAGATAAGGATCAGACCCTGTGATTTTTGAGATAAAATTACTAAACTCCCCCCCCCCCAATTTTCATAATGCACCACAATGAGGGGTTGTCCTTTGGGGAACCATATCTTTGAGCTTGGTTCTCAAACAACCACCTCTCATGGTTTTAGTCGAATGAGATTGAAAATAGAAGAAACAATGGCCAAAATGAATCATAAGAACAAAATTAATACAAATCCCACCATATATCCTGCACATGCGAAGAGTCCTGCCAACCGTAAGTACAAGGATGACATACCAATGAATGAAAATATCCACCCACACATCAGTACTTAATGTTTTTAATGAAATTAATAACATTGGCAGGATCATCTCCCCTCTCACACACTTTAAAATTACTACCTTTAGCCCCCAAATTGGCAAGATAATCCACACATTTATTATCCTTTCTAGGGTTAGGAATAATTACATTTATAAAACTCTTTAAAAAAATTTATTTAGTATCTTTAAGGATATTTCTTATGGTACAATTATTAATTATATCCTTTATCACATTGTCAAGGGTTAAAATATTGTTTTAAACAACTAACCAGAAAAATATGTTGACGTTGGGGAGTAAATCCTTAATCCAATTTTTCCTCTACAAATCCCTTGCAAGACAACATATGTTTGGAAAATGAATATGTTTGGTCCAAGAAATGATATGTCAGGTGTTATAATTAATCATTGTAGTCATTGATCTCCATCAATGTATGTAGGAAAAGTATTTTTGTGAAAACAATTAATGTAGGATGTTTAAAAGACATCAAATTATTTTAGAAAGATGTTCAATATTTTTCATTCAAACAACAACATATTATAAGTACAACATAAAAGGTATTTTTTAGTAATTATAAAATATTCCAATTCTTCCAATAATAAGAACTTTTAACATCCATGGCCTATTCACACTTCTATTCGAGTAGTAACAAATTTAAAAAACATGTCACACATTCCACTTCAATCCCAAACTACCATACCTTTTTTTGTTATATCAATTCAATCCTCCAACCAGGTGGAAGTTCATCACGAGATTAACACTCGATATACTAGTAGAAACTAAACTCAAAATGTCTTTCTTTAGCTTGTTAAATGATAATGACTCTTTAGCTCAAAATATTATATTCTTGAAATACATTCAATCGTTAAGCTCAAACTAGGTTGATTTAATTTGTTAAATCCTAGTGATAAATAAAATCCAAATAATATCTTACTTTATTTTTTCAAAACTAGAGACCGCGAAGATCCAAATATTATATTGTTCCATAAGCTAGCAGACGCTAAGTTCAAAATATCATTCAATAAATTGTTAAATGAAAGCGACCACTAAGCTCGAAATAATATAAAACCCTAACTTCCTACTATACCTACAAAAAAAAATCTTGATTCAAGTTAATATATATACCTACACTAGTCTGAAGTCACGTAAGGGTTCAATATAAGAAGAAATTTTAACATCCATGAAGCTATTGAAAATATGAAAAAGCATATTATTATTGTCATGTACCTATAATTATACCTGTAATTTTAGATGTAATTGTACCTATAAGAGAACACAATCCCAATAAGCATATTATTCTTTCCACGTACCTGTAATTGTATATACATTTAAGTTTATCTTGGTCTGAACTACACACAACTCTCTATAAAAATCAGTCCTTGGAATAAAAAGGACTTGTGGGAATACTTTTTTTTCAAAACAACACCATCCCCATCTCATTCCAGTAAAACAGTGATTTTTGAAATCACCTCACCAAATCTCACAAACAAATTCCCATCATAAGTGTTGTTTGTGCTCCCTATAACATCTCTTTGCTTACCCTCTTCATTTCCATGTGTAGAATGAACAACCTTGGAGAACCTAAATGTAACAAATACATGTGTCAATAAAGAAATTATAATAATATATTGCTTTATGATTTGTTGTTTGATAATCTATACAATATGAAATCATGTCTAATAATGTTAGTTATTTCACCTTGCTCCATTTTGTTTGTAGATTATTCCTTTATAATATAAATTAACTAAATACATCTAATATCATGAACATTCAAACCTTCAACCTCTAATAAATGCAGTAATTGCAAGAACATCGACTAATTAATGTTGTGATTTCCTGAACATTAACTAATATTACAATAAATTTGTTAGGTTATGTTGATGCATAACCTCTTTTGGCGGTGGAAAGAGGATACGACATTTGTGGGTTTTTTGGGAATTTATGGCATTCATAGATTGTGTTCGTGTAATGGACAAGATCAATTAATGAATATTACTAATTAGGAAACATTTCAATTAGAAATCTTGGAGACACGTGTTGAATATTGGAATGAAGGTGCTTGACATCTGTATTTAAGAGTCACCTATATATGGCCTTTGGTAATCACTATCACAATAGCCTTGTTCACTATGGGTGGCACCATTAAATGCATTGAGCCTTATTCCTGTGAAGAGTTCAAGACTGACCCAGTAGTATGGAATATTTTTTATTATGGTGGTGTTGCGTCATTTATGGAAAGACTGTGTGGTCACTTTGTCCAAGTGACCAGGAGTGTGGTGGAAACCTGGAAGAAAGGAAGAATCACAATGGTCAAGACGATTTTTTTTATTCTGACAGAGTCCATTTCGGTTGCAACAGATCTCCCAGCAGAGGGAGACATTTATTTTAAACTCTTGCTTCAGGAAGAGATGGAAGAGTTCTTATGTCCTAGGTAAAAATATGAAAATGTATCACTCAGGCTATGAACAAGATTCGATTCCACAACCTTGGGATAACATTGCTGAGAAATTGATGAGGTACTCCATGTTTGAGTGATGATATAAAGTGTTATATGGACCTCAAATTTTTCTTCTTGTGCATATTTGACATGATCAAAAGGTAAAATTTGTGGTTTTTCTATTTCAATTGCTTGAGAAGTCCCTTAAATTGGCTAGTGAAGATGAAGGTCCTTTCCTACACTAAGGCCTTTTGTATTTTCTCTTTAAAATGGAATCTTCCCAAAAAGAAATTTTGTGCTTCCCCTCTAAGCCAAGTAATAAGATGCATGTCCCCCTCCTCTTCCATAACCAACTCCCTCTTTCCATCTCTATCACCACTACCTTTGTCTCCCTTCTGACTCCGATTCAGACATCATGATCATTAGCTAGAGTGGTATGGTGGTATTCGCTCATTCTTTCACTCTTGTGTCTCCCTCTTCTTCTCTAGTGGCTCTTAACCCTTTGGACCCCTTAGAGAACTCTCCTAAGGTCTCTGGATCACTTTCAAACCCGGTATCTACTTCCTCTCCACCTCTTGCTGACACTTCTCTAGACTCTCCTCTCATCTCCCTAGATATTATAATGGCTACAACCAACTCAACTCACCTGATCACAGAAGCATGTGTGGCTTCCCTCCCTACTTTTTACATGGAAGTTAGTATGAACTCGGAAATTCTAGATGTGTTGCAGGATATCTCCTTGGTTTATTGTTTCTCCTCTATCAGAGAAAATGGGTTCCCCCACTGTAGCTTCAGAACACCATGAGCATTTAGAGAAGACCTCTCCTGATCCACACAAGGCCATTAAATATTATATCACACTTAGTATATATTACCAAGGAATAGAAAATTCACACGAAAATGACTTGGATGAAAATCAACGAAGACTTCCTGGAACACATTAAGTTAGTGGGTGTCCTGGTGTAAGAAAGCCCTACTGTTGATGCTAAGGATGAAGCAACTACTCTCATGAATATCCATAAAATGTAATTTCTCTTTGTCAGGTTTGGGAATTTTTGGTTTTTTTTTGCTGCATACAGGATTGTTCTCTTCTTGTTTCACTGTAATATCTAGTCATGAGGGATTTTTTGTGCAAGTATGTAGGTCATTTGGAAATACCCACTTTTACTCTAATTCCAAATAGTTTTATGTTTTGGCATATCATAGTCGCAGCTAAGCTTCTAATATCTTAATGAGTTTTATTACATCCTTAAGATTGCTATTTTCCAAATTTTATGTCTTGGTATAAGCTAGCGGCTTCTCAAATCACAATATCCTAATTTATTTTTATAAAACCTAGTGACCACCAAGCTCCAAAACTTTATGGTGTGGTATAATGCATCGTTGTCTAATATCAAAATATAATTATCTTATTAGTTAGGTATTAGCGAAAACTAAGCTCAGAATATTATATTATAGGATTAGTACCAAAAAAGTTAGAAATATCTTCCTGTAATTTGTTAGAAGCTTTAAAATATCTTAATTATGAATTATTAAACCCTATTGATAAAATCCCCAAATAACATGTTGTGGTAAAACCTAGCAGCCACGAAGATCAAAATATATTTATTTTGTTTTTAAACTATTATTGTCTTTTGAGCTCAAAATAGTATATTGCTTAAGTACCTAGCGGTCGTCAAACTCAAACTATGTTGATTCAAATTTTCTAAATCCTAGTGACCATTAATATCCAAATATTATTTTTTGGCTTAACCCACCGATAGCTAAGCTAATAATAGCTTATTTCTTTTGTTTAAACCTAGTGAGCACTAAGCACCAAATATTATATTTTGTCATAATGTAGTAGACGCTAAGCTCAAAATATCATTCAGTGCCATTTTAAATGATATCTACCACTATTCTCGAAATAACATATTATGGAAGTACCTAGTCTCCATTTAGTTCAAAATATGTTAATTTAATTTGAGTAATCGTATCGACTATAACCTCCATATATTATGTCATTGTTTAAACTAGTGCCAGCTAAGTTCAAGATATCTTCTTGTAATTTGTTAACTGCTGTAAAATATCATATCTATGAATTATTGAACCCTAGCTAATTCAATCTCCAAATAATATCTAATGACATAAACTACTAGTTGCTAAACTCAAAGTATCTTAAACCACTGATAGTCTCTAAATATTATGTGGTGGCATAACCTAGCGGGCACTAAGCTCGAAATATCTTAATTCCAAATCTTAAATTCATGAAAAAAAATCAACTAATTTATATTGGACTTGATTTCTATAAATATATCCAAATTCAATGTCCTTGATAAACATACAGGTCACTAAGCTCAAAACAACATAATTTAATTTTTTGAAACCTAGTGACTTCTATGTCTAATATATCATTTTTTTAGGTTTTTTTTAAGCATAACCTAGAGGACATTGAACTCAAAATGCATTTATTTTGTTTTTTAAATACTATTGAATTTTTAGCTCAAAATATTATATTTTTAAAGTACCTAAACCCTAAACCTTTTTTGGCAGTGACAAGAGGATATGACATGTGTGGCTTTAATGGGAATTTATGACATCGACAGATTGCAGTCCTATGACAGATGAAATCGATTAAGGGTTATACGCATGCAGGATGTAATATGGTATCAAGAATTTAAGATTTTTAATGGGAAGCATGATATGTACAATTAGGATATCCAATCGATGATCTTCGGTACACTCACACTAGCCTCCTTTCATGTGTTTTGTGTTGGAAAATTTATCTCTCTGGGTTGACTAGACATTTCACTACCCCTTACCTCTTTTAATTTTTGTTCATTTTGATTCTTGTATCTCTACGATAGTGACAGGGGTGTTGGTGGTTTCTTGGGTAACATAGAGTGTGGTCCTAGTAGGAAGAGGAAGATATCTATGATATGCAAGGATGTTGGGGAATCATTTACTTCTTATATGGATGGTAAAATTTGGAAAGCAACTATGTTGAATTGGCTCAAGAAGTTTTTTTTGTTCGTGGAGTTTTTTGAAGAAGAAGACTGTGATATTTGTGAGAGCATGCACAAGATGATGCTTTACCCAAACCATTCCAAAGGGTGGAGGAAAATTTTTGACATGGCGCAAGGGTTGAGTGTGACAAACATACTATCCAACTCTTCCGGAAGTTTATCCTACATAAGGAGAATAAGAAGTTGGAAGAGTTTCTATTTAGCCTTAAGTATCATGTCCATGCCTTGACACAGGGGGTGTAGGTGATTATGCGTCGTCTAGAGGCAGTTGTCTAAAATCAGGGTATAGAACTCCTTGCTGGCACTAAAGTGAAAATGTCATAATGTTGTGTCAATTCATCCTCCTCCTCTGATAAGAGTAAAGGGGATTCAGATGTTGAGATCATCAATGAGGTGGAGCTGAGAGGCCAAGCATCCTAATCTTTCCTAGATGCATTTATCTTTAGTTTTTTATTAAGGTCCGGAATGGCCTTTGATATAGGAAGTATTTGTGGCTGAAGTAAAGCTGATTACAACTCTTCCCCATATTTTGGCATATATTTAGTATGATAAATTACTTGTAATCATCATGAGAGTCCACTGCTAGAAGAATTATCATGGATTGGTTCCACATATACTATTTATTGAAGACTTATCATCGAAATATCCTAGTTCAAAATCTTTAAATCATAGAATGAATTCGAATAATTTATATATATCTTATTTGTGATACATATCATGTTTGCAATACATAACCTAGAAAATTGAATACCCAAATAATATGTTGTGGCATAACCTAGTAGCTGCTAAACTCTTAATACCTTTATTTAGTTTATTAAATCTTAATCACCACTAGGTTCCAATAATTATGTGGTAGCCAAAACTAGTGGGTGCTAATCTCGAAATATATTAATTTAAAATATTAAAATCATACGATAAATTCAACTAATTTATACACATCTTATTTGCATCCTCGAAGATTACACTATTATTTGTTGAAGTTTTGTTGAAACAAAACCTAGCGGAAACTTAACTCAATATGTATTTCTTTAGTTTTTAAATGCTAGTGAATCTTTCTATCAAAATAATATATTGTTTAAATACCTAGCAGCCACTAAGCTCAAACTATGTTGATTTAATTTGTTAAATCTCAGTATTCACTAAGATCGTATTATTATGTTTTGGCATAACCTATCAGTTGCTAAGATTATAATATCTTACTTTCTTTTACTGAAACTTAGAGACTTCTAAGATCCAAATATTATGTTATGTCATAAGCTAGCGGATGCTAAGATCAAAATATTATTGGGTAACTTGATAAATTATAGTGCCCTCTAAGCTCGAAATATTATACTGTGGAAGTACTTAGTGCCCGCTTAGCCCATACTATTTTAATTTAATTTGTTTAATCCAACCAATCGTAAGGTCTTAATATTATTTCTTTGGATAACCTAGGGGATGAGAGACCGCAAAAATTTACAACAATTTTTTTAGATACAACACGATATACTCGATGAAGGCTAGCGGCCACTAAGCTATTCTTAAATGTAAATATATTATTTTTATAATGAAGCTATGTTATGAATTTAATTTTTAATCTTTGCATATTTAAAGTGTGTTTCCTGTAAAAATATCCACTTATCTGTGAGTCCACAAAGGTAAACAAAGACTATATCCAAATAAGAATTATAGCCTAGTGGTCGCTAGAGTAGGCAACATTTTTTATGTAGATTGTATTCAAACAAGAGTTTATATATATAGTAAAAAATAAATCTGGAATTTATATGATGTTATACTCATTGTACCCTAGCGGCCGCTAGGATATTTTTTTTTTAATAATGGCAAATAGTTAAAGGAAATAATAATAGCGGCCGCTAGGATATTATTAAAGGAAAAAATATCATTTTCATAATGATTTTGTGTTATAAATATAAATTTTTAATCTTTATGTATATAACAGGAGACAAAAAAAAAAAAACAAAAGCGATCGCTAACACAAAATAATAGTGTGTTGCCTATATAAAAAAACCTGCTCCCTAAGGTTGCGAAAGGTAAATGAATGTTTTCTCCGAACAAGAATTATTGCTTAGCGGGTGCTAGTGTACGCAAGTTTTTTTATGTAGAGTGTATTCATATAGGAGAAATCATATCAAAAAACTATAATTGATAACAAATAAATCTGGAGTTTATATAATGGATACATAAATATACATTTAGAATCATGTTTTTCATGTGTTACACAGCTATACGTCTAGAATTCTCTATTTCTTATGAAATTTTGGCAAAATATTTTTACATTTAAGACAAGAAAAGAAACTTGGACTAGCGACCTAGAAGCTATACTACAAGTTTTTAAATACAACATGATCTACTCGTTGCACCTTAGTGGCCACTAAGCTATTCTTAAAGGTAAATATATCATGTTTATAATGAAGCTATGTTATAAATCTAATTTCTTAATATTTGCATATATAGCAGGATACAAACAAAAAAAGTGATTGCTAAAACCAAATAAATGGTTTCTCTAATAAGAATTATAGCCTAGCGGGTGCTATTGCATGTAATATTTTTAATATAGAGTGTATTCATACTGGAGAAATCATATTGAAAATCTATAAAAGATAACAAATAAATATGGAATTTATATAATGGATACATAAATATACGTTTAAAATTGTATATTTAATATGTTATATAGGTATATGTATATATTTCTCTACTTCTTACAAGATTTTGGCAAAATTATTTTACATTTATGAAAAATATAGAAACTCAAAATTGCGACTGAGAATATATAAAACAAATTTTTATATACAACGCCATCTACTTGTTGCATCCTAGCGGCCGCTAATCTATTATTAAAGGTAAATATATCATGTTCACAATGAAGTTGTTTTATAAATCTAAATTGTTAATCTTTGCAAATATAACAGCAGACAAAGAACAAAAGCAATCACTGGGACCAAAAACAATGTGTTGCCTATATAAAAACAAATGATCCACCAGCGACCAAGGAAAACAAATGGTTTTTCCAAATTAAAATTATAGCCTAGCATATGCTAGGGTAGATAAATTTTCCTATAGTAGATTTTATTCATAGAAAAGAAATCATATTAAAAATATACAAACGATAATAAATAAATCTAGAATTTATATAATGGCTATATAAATATACGTGTAGAATCCTGTTTGAAATTTGAAATAAAAACGGGGTTTCGTAAATAGGTTGTCGAAACAAATAATTATATCATGGAAGCCTCAAATCTATGTGAATTTTTGGCATATATTAGCGGGCTCAAAAGGAAGAATATACTAATTATAAAATGTATAGTGATTAGAATTAGATTTAATAATATTATGCATATATAATGTGTTTAACTTCCAAAGTATAAAACATAAAATTGTTGAAGACATTACATTTGGTTAATTCTAAATGGAAACACGTATATAATTGAAAATATTTATCATACAATTGAATTCTTAATATGGTTTTATAGTTTTGAATTAATATTTTAACTTCATATATTTTCCTAAAATGTCTAAGCAACAACCATGTGAAAAATGTAATATGCATTAATTAGCAATGTTTCTTTGCATCATCTTAATGAACACCATTAAACTATTTTGGTTATCCCAACCAAAATTAAATTTAAAAAATGGTGGTTGTGTCAAAAGCTATTATTATCGTAAAAAAACAATCACAGGAACGAGAACAAAAAATTCAAAATGAAAATAGCCAAAGAGAGACATAGAATGACAGAATTGGGAAAGCGTTAAACAAAGATAAATACTAGAGCAGAAAAGGGATTAAAATTTCTTTTGTTAACTCACAAAAAAGTGTGTTTTCATGAAGAACAAAGTAGTTTGGCACAGAGATCAAAAGTAACTGGAAAGCAAGGCTTGATTGCAAAGCACGATTTAGTAGGACAAAGCAGGGCTTGTGCGGATCACGATTGGAATGTCGTGTAAAACATAGGAACTAGTCAACTACAGAGAAAATAATACATCCTACGATAAAAAAAGGTACACCTTTACTATAAATAATTGATTTAGTAATATTTGGGATTATTTCATGCTTTATGTTGTTTGTGAAACCTCCATCTACTACCTCAATCAAACAATATCTGTGATTCTTTTTGCAACCTCTGTTGCTATCCTCCTTCATGTGTGTATTTTTTGTGCCTTCTCTGCAAACAAGATTATAATCGCATGAGAAAAAAATTTGAGATTCGAACACTCAGCCCCGCAATCTAGGGCATGCATGTATTTTATTTATTTTGAAGACATGTTTTTCTCATTGACCAAAAAAATCAGAATTCCTAATCAACATTTCTCCAAGGTATTTAATATTTTGTTTAGCACATTCAATGAAAGAAATTTCAAAAATATAAAAATAGTGGGATACAAAAATTTTAAAATTTCACTTTCCCCCTCTAAAAGAAAAAGGGTAGACTATTGAAAATTCAAATATCTGAAAATGCAACAGAATTCAAATTTACCTATTTTTATTTTTCCATGGTTTAAAAATTAAAACTAAACATGAATTAAAAACAATGCAATTTTTCATTGACTATAGCCTATAATAGTATAGACATAATAACAAATATATTATACAACATATATTAAAACAAGCATAGTAAAAAAAAATATTATAAGAAAACAGAGGAAATAAATCCTAACCATAATTTTGAGTTTATTAGAATAATATATAGACTTTTACATTCCATTATTTATTAAAATCAATTTCTACATTGTTAGGTATAGTGTGCGCTAATTTAAATTAATTATCCAATTAAAATGTGCCACATGGAAAGTTCAAACAAGCTATTTTGGATACATAATAAGGCTAGTGATCCAAGACTCTACAGATAGTGTCACTGCATGGCTATTTTCAAAATAAGAAATGTTTGAGCCTAGGGTATGATATGTCATTTCTATCAATAATTTAAGGAGCATAGTGGGTGCTAAGCATTTTCTTTGTTAGGAAATGATGTGAAATATGTCTTCCAAACCATGTATCTTATGACAACTAAATATGAAGCCTAGCGATCCACAACTTTACTAATAAAGTTTATAATGAGAAGAGGTAAAGGTATGAGCCAATCAACCACTAAGATAAACCATGATTTATTATTTTATGGTTATTTTCAAAATAAGAAACTTTCGATCCTATGGTTTGATATGTCGTTTCTGTCAATAAGTAAAGGATCTTAGTGGGCGCTAAGCATTTTCTTTGATAGGAAATGATGTTAAGTACGAGTTGAAAACCATGTATCTCATTAGAACTAAATACCAAGGCTAGCGATCCAAAACTATAAAGATAGAGTTTATACTGAGAAGAGGTAAAGGTACGAGCCTAGCATCCACTAAGCTATACCATGATTTGTTATTTTATGGCTATTTTCAAAATAAGAAACTTTTGAGACTAGTGTCTAATATTTCGTTTTTGTCAATAAGTAAAGGAGATTAGTGGTCACTAAGCATTTTCTTTGATGGTAAATGATGTAAAATATGAGTTGAAAACAATGTATCTTATGGGAACTACATATTAAGGCTATCGATTCAAAACTATAAAGATAGTGTTTATACTGAGACGAGGTAAAGGTAGGAGCCTAGTGGCCGCTAAGCTATACCATGAGTTGTTATTTTATGGGTATTTTCAATAATAAAAAACTTTTGAGTCTATGGGAAACACATAATATGTCTCAATCCATTTTGATGGTATGTAATGCAGGACTTTCTCTCTGCCACATAACCTAGAAAGTATGGTACAATTAAAATAAATGGATAAAACTATCATTCAAAATCCATGCACATAGTGTATAAATAAGAAAAATTTAATCCTAGTGTTCGTTATGGCATTCCATTCAATACATATAGAAGCTTAGTATTCGCTAAGCATTTTCTCTCGTACAAACAGATGTGAATTATATGTTATAGACAATACATCTTGTGAGTACTACATACTCCATGAAAACATAGTAGCGACCCAAAGCTATACATATAGTATTTATAATGACTGATAGTAATGGTGGGAGCCTAGAGACTACTAAACTAAAGCATGATCTTTTATTTTATCATTATTTTAAAATTATGAAACTGTTGATCCTAGCGTCCACTATGTCATTAATTTCGATAAAGAAAAAATTCTTAGCGTTCGCTAAGAATTTTCTCCCATAAGATCCGATGTAAATTATGTGTTTCAAACAATATAACTTATGAAAACTACGTAAGGCTTGATCCATCTCTTTGGTATGTAATGTAGCTATTGTCTCCACCAGGTGCATTCCAGCCAAAATGATATAATTATAATCAATAAAAAACACCAGCGATCCAAATTTTTATATATAGTGTTTACAATGACCGTAATGGTAAGAGCCTCATGGTCCCTCAACTAGGTCATGATTTATTATTTTATCATAATTTTCAATAAAAAACTATTGAAACTAGCATCCGCTATGTCGTTAATTTTGATAAGTAATGAAACTAAGTGTTAGGTAAATGATTTTTCCGATACGAAAAGTTGTGAATTATATGTTACAAACAATATATTTTATGGACAATACATATGGCTTGACCCTTATCGAGGATTTTTAGAGTAGAACTTGTTTCCACCGTGGATATTCTATCAAACATGATACAGTTATAATAAATGAAATTCACTAGCAAACAAAAAGTGTACAGGCAATGATTACAATGACAAGATGAAATGGTAAGACCCTAGCTTCGGCTAAGCTAGGTTGTGATTTTTTATTTTATTGCTATTTTTAAATTCTTAGTGATTTTTACCCTCAATCAAATCAACGTATTAGATATTAAATGTTTATAGCCTAAGAAGACTGGCACTCTAAATGTGTTAATATAAGTTCAAATAATTTGGAATAAATTTCTTCAATTAGTATTGTAAATCTAAATTATAGTCAAAGTAAGAAATAATAGACCCTTTTTTAGTGGTGCTCATTAAAAATTGTTAATAATAAAATCTTTTCTCAAATAGGTATAACCCACCATGACCTTATAGAGAGCATTGTTTCGACGAAAACAACTATTGTGATGAGGGGCATACTTAGGTTTAGGAAAAGTGTAGTCAATCCAGTTTGTTTTTGATAGCTTGTTGTGGAATGTCTCACCAAATGCTACACTTAAAATATCATACTTAGACTAGTAATACACATAATGAATAAACTATGTCCAATATACATATATTTCACATTGTCTTATATAACAAAAAATGATGACCTATCACTAACTCCGTTAATGTGATTTGTTTCTCAAATACTCTCCTCAAAATACCAAACATTAGATCTTCCAACCACTATTCTTTAAACATATTCCTTAGTCTTGTTACATGCATTTAATCCTCACTACTATAGTATGACCGATATACACATAAATCACATCATCTTCTAAAACATAAAATCCCGAGCTACTGCAAACTCCATTATTGTGATTTGTTGTTTAAACACTCTCTTCAAAATTCCAAATATTAGATCTTAATGTCCTCTACGATTTATCATTCAATAGGTTTAAATAGCTTTAAAATGTTTTAGGTTGTTCTTTTATATGTTGACTAGAAGTCTATTTTCTACTAAATCATATATTTTTAAGCATTCCTATCATGCCATCTATATAATGTTATAGCTTGTCTAACTCATATGTAATAATTTCAAAAGGTGAAAATGGTTTCATATCTTTCAATGCATCATAATTTGATTTTAAACGTATAGAATAAGTTTTTTATTATTGATTTGATCCACAAAATATGAATTACTGTAACCATTTAAATGATACATCAGATGTCTTATCAAAGCCTAGTGGTCGCTAACCATTAAGTTAATTACTTTCTTATGATACATAGTAAAGAACTCTAAAGGTTGGTGTCCACTTGGGTAGTATTTAAATTCCTTATCATACAATGCGAGAAAAACACATTAAATTTCAGAAATGACCTAATTATTAATGTATTTTACTCTAATTATAGGTAAAATTTCTTCCATTATTCATGCTCCATTTAGAACAATTCCATTCATCATAGGCAGTATTTTTTGGAATAAAAGAGACAAGGAATGGTTTGTGGAAATCCATTCCCCTAAAAACTACCACATTGACCTGTGGTTGTTTTTCGTTATAGATGACAATCAAGAGGAAGTTGTTATTGTTTTATCATCATAAGTTATTAGTTTGGGGACACTGCGTGTCCAAGTGGAATGCTTTCACTTTGAAAATAATAAGTTTTTTATTCTGGATATGGAGTTAGATGTTTCTTTTTTCAGGAAACGGGAAATGCATGCCTCCATAAACAACGAACCATATTCTTGTTTAAAATATGGTTGGAATTTGGGGATTCTAATATATTATGAAAAAATTATCTATTCAAATGCAGAAGACATTCAAAATGGTATATTTATAATATTCAAAAAATTGTATAGAAACAAGAAAAAATATTTTGTTTTTCATTTTTTTCATAGAAAAGATTTTCTTTCACCTCCAAAACATGCCAATTTGTTTAGTATTTTCAGGAAAACATATTTGACTAAATTGGAGATAAACCCATCTAAATCAAAATTGCATGGGTTGAAAAGGAATACTAAATCAACTGGATCTTTTGAGGCTAGTGTAAAAGCAGAGACATTTGATTCTTACTCCCGGAGAATAAAAGGAGTGAACAAAACTGAGAGTAAAAGTTCTACATTATTTGATAAATAAGCATCCAAATAATATTTTATTGACATCTTGCATTGAATACAATGTAGTCGAAAAATTTAAATTTCATGAATCACACTACTGCTAGAAATGGAAAAATAAAATTTGATTCCGATATAGGGGGAAAATGGAAAAAATAGAAAAAATATCATGAGGTGGAAGAAGTTATTCCCATCGAGGCTCATACGATATTAGACAGCTAAGTGATGTCACTAGAAGGAAATATACCAGCAAGGATGGAAGTCACAGATAATTTTCCTTATAAATGTGCATATTTATTCCATCTTCCATCAACTTTGTTAGTTATACCTTCGCCTAATCCTTTCAATTTTGAATGTGTGATCACTGATTTCTACAATTTGGCCAGCGATATTTCTTCTGATGTAAAAATGAAGCTTCTAACAGTTGTCAGAACCAGTGTGCTGGATTTTATTATTATTGTTCTAGTACCAATTGGTTATTCAAAAATCTTGGAAAATATTAAAGATAGTGGCTTACCAATTTTGGTTGGATACTAAAAACTCTACAATAGCAAAGTGATATTCAAAATTTCGTGTCTTATGTACACAATATCTGGTGTGCACAACTGTGACAATAACGATGATTATAGAGAAGAGGTCACTAGGGATTGGATGGAGAAACTGCCACAAAAATTTTTAACTACAAGCGAAATTGTCCTATAAGGAAACATCCATCCTTTTCCTGATGAAAGATTGCATGAGTTCTAGGCTGATATTTTCACTCGATGTTGTTGCAAAAATTCTCTAGTAATAGTGATTTACGATGAGAGTGTTGGACTTCGTACATTGGTGGATCCCAAACTATTTTTTATTTTTATTTTTGAGACACATATTCAAGCAATGTTTCTAAAACATTACTATTCTCATATGAAGAAATTTTTGTCCCCGAAGAAAACTTCAACAAGTGATTTTTTTTTAATGGATTTTAAACAAAATATGCTACTTATATAATTATTATTTATGTAGACAACCAGAAATCTATAAAATCTAATGTACAACCATTTCACCTTGACACTACACAACCAGTTCAACATGGTGATTTACTTTCAATCATTTTATAAATATTTTTACTGAGTTGTGTCTTCAATTTCCATGGTTTTCAATTTTTGAACAACCTTATTTTGTTCACAGTTCAGATGATAGATTTGGAGGACATGGGCACATTGGCCATGAATACGCCATCAGATCCAGGTATGTTAATCTTATGAATTTACAAACAAAATTGCTAATAATCCCCACAAATTTATAAGACAATAAATGATTATGCAAACAACCAACAACCAGAGAACGTAACTATGGTGGGCGTGGAGGTATGTAGCATGAATAAACACTCACAACTTGGAATGATATCTATGTGTATTTATAGGAAACGATAACTAAAATACATTAGTTTATATGTTTGGCATAGGGTTGAAGAAAAAGTTTATGGAAATCCATTTGTGAGTTATGATAACAATTTAAAACAAATTATATAGAGCTTATCAGACTTTATGCATCCATGTTCAATACAATAATGGTTTGACTAAAAAACCTTACATTCATCAATATCTCATTGATTTACAATTACATATTGTTTACAATGTTTCATTGATTCACTACTGCATACTTACTACTTAAATTGAATTAACATTGTTGTTGCTTCAACATCATCATAAACAGAACTACATGCATCTTGATCTATCTCGTACATATGTAAAGTAGCAGTTGGCTATCCTCATTAAAATTTGTCCAACTAAGTATAGTTTGGCCAATGATGGCATAGCCCAGTGGTTGCAAATCCTCATCAATAGTTGAGGATTGTTTTCCACCAAAGGGTAGTTCGACAAATATAAGTGTATCCTAATGACCACTAAATTTGAATTATAAGATAGAGAACAATTGATATTTTACTTACCATATCACCATAAAAACTGCTATGTTTAGCGATTTAAGCTTTCATTTGCCACAACATGAAATAAATTATGAATTGATTAATGTTATTTCAAATATATTATGCTCACATTTTTAATAGCAAGAAAGATATTATGAAACGATGATTGTTTATTTGAAATATCTCTTGCATCAACGGATCGAACAATGTGTTAAGGCGGGGGAATCCAAGCCATAATCTCAATCGATAACTGTTAGTTGTAAGATAAAATGTTGTTTATTTCAATTGGTTATAATTGATATGAAGCCAATGAAAATAATTTTTTTTACTTTCATGTAGGTAGTGATGAGATTTATTTACTTATTTTGGATATGGAGGACCTGTTATATGGGATAAACAAAATAGACAATAGGAATATTTCATTCACGTTTGGTATGAAAGATTTCAACCTGTGAGGTGGCCTACCAGAATTTATAAAATTGTTATCACCATACTGTGAACTAGGATTTTGGTCAAAAAATCTCATTTTTGTTGATGTTAAAAAATATATCAACGGGCTTCAATAAAAAAATATCGACCGTATTGAAGCCAAGACTCACTTGGGGAAAGGAACATTGCAATATAGTTAAGGGAATAACAATAAGATACCTAGAAAAGGTTTGGAGTAGAAACAATTTTTCATATAGTTCTAAAAACACTTTGTGTATTACATTAGGTGCAAAGGGAAACCCTTCTGAAAATTTTATGGTGGGGATGAAAAGAAGACACAAAGACTGTACAAAATACAAATGGTTGATGGATGATTTTTACAAAAAATATCACAAATAATGTCTTAGGGATTGAATGTGGTAGAGGGCATCAAATATTTGGAGCAAGAAAATGCTAAATAACTATTTATCTTTTCATAATGTTGTTATGATGGTACTGCTTAACATTGTCAATAATATATACAAACATATGTTATTATGAAAGTATTGCGTAACTCTATTATATCATGATGTGATTGTCAAAATATAAGTTGGAAGGATTTATATTTTCACTGATTATAAAAGGAAAATATGATTGAATAAAATTCTGTGGTGAATTATTAGAAAAAACTTGCCCTTGAAAAAATTTAAATTAGTATTTTTTTACATTGTTCATAAAATAAATATAAAATTATACTGTATATACTTAATTATTTTTAATATTTTTAATATAATTAATATATAAATAATCTCTAGATGAATTTACAGTCACATCTAAAATATACAAGTCATATGTGATGGTTATTTCAAATATTTGTAACTATTTTACAGATAAAAACGATAAAAAAATGTCTAAACAAGTGTCAAATTTAACACCATGTTGTGGCCTTTGTTGCAACCATTGAAGGAAAAAATAAAATGTTCGCTATCCCGTATAAAACAAAAACATGTTCTGTACATAACATGTCATAAATAATGCCTAGCATCCGCTAGACCATATAAAACAAAAACATGTTATGTATATAACAAAGCATAAATAATGCTTAGGGACATCGAGCCCGTTTACGACATAAAATTTTTATTTATATAACATAGCATAAATAATGGTTGGTGGCTGCTAGCTCTAATAAAACAGAAACTTGTTATGTACACAACAAATCATATATAATGCCTAGTGGCTGCTAGCTCGTATAAAACAAATACATGTTTTGTTTAGTCCAAAGCATAGATAATGCCTAGCAGATGCTAGCCCATATAATGGATTCCAATATTTGAATTTTTGGATCTTCCAATAGATGGGACTATGGAGTGTAGTAAATTCCAATATATATGATTTTGGATTCCAATATATGTGATTTTGGATTCTAGTATATGTGATTTTGGATTCCAATATATGCGATATTGGAATCCAATATGTGTGATTTTGGAGTCCATATAATTCCAATATTTAACAATTTGGAATTGAAACTAAGTAGTTTTGGATTCCAATATTGGCTTTATTTTTTTCCTACTTAGACTGGAATAATTATAGATTTAGTGAAATAAGTGTTATTTGCTATCTCTACTCATAGCTTATCTACTACTCTTCACGCTTAATGCTTCACGATACATATTTCCTAGCATCTACTCTCAATCGCATATAACACCTTCATAATCCAATGATGCACTCTTTTTCTATGGTTCATGTTTAATTGTTAAGGGTAAAATTCCTCCATGAACCTCACTTCTCACATCCTTTCTACTCACGCTCTTTTCTTCATGTCAATCTTTTCGATCTTCACGTCACTTTTGGTATACACATTATACCATCATTTTTTGATGATGCACTTATTTTCTATGGTTCATACTTGAGTGTTGAGGTAGCATCCTAAATTAACCCCATCCCACACATCCATTAGGGGGAAATGTGGCTCTCCTCATTTTCAGATCTTACATAGCACACCATCACACTCGCACAACATTTGCATATCTTGGTTGCATTTACTCTTGTTAGCTTATTCCACTTACATGGTAAACTTTATTTCCTATGCTAGTTGGATACTTAGTACATAATGATCTTTTTCTATATACATATACACCTTCACCTGGTATCTTGAGATGAATGGATTGTAGACATGAAATCATGCAATTGGGTACATTTCTAGGTCCTAACAATAGACTTGCATTTACATTATTCCTAAGCAAGAAAAATAGTAATTGGTAGCTATCTTTGGCATCTTTTATGTATTTCTTGATTTCTATTTGGTATTACAAACCCCACAACCAAGATTAAGCTTTACTTGTTTATCTTTTATGACTTCAAACACCAGCACCCAGCTAGGATGCCAAGGCCCAAGTTCCCTCATCCCCTCTAGGCTCCTCCGACCTCTTTCTATCATACTCACCTATTTTGGGCCTATTTTATCTTTTGGGAATATTTTTTTCTTATGGTTCGGCCTTTTAGTTATCAATTACAAAATTCAAACAAGGGAATCATATAAATAAAAAGCTATGTGACAAAAATAAAGGACTAAGCTCTAAACATCTACTATCACCACCTAAGGTTGTATCTAAAGGAATTCTAAGAGCATTAAGGCATTCGTATAGATTTATTTAAGGGACAAGGGAATTCATTTTTTGTATACACGCATAGGAGGGGAAGTTTATTTTACCATATACACATCTATTTACATTGCTACATCTAGATATTACTCATTATCAAGTGAATTTTACACCAGATCTTCCTATGCCATAATTTATACACACACAAGAACTATATGGAGTCTGAGATGTAGTGTAGTGCTTAGTTGTAAGTTCACTCTGTCAGGTGACCATTAGAGTCAATCCAAATCCCCATTTGCATCATTTTCTTTTTAGGATTTGATATGTTTTGGGGTTTTGTAGGTTATCTTTCTCTTGCAGGTTACAGGTGAATTCTGTAGACATAGTACGACACACAAGTGACCAACAACAAAGGTTAGTGACAACCTTGCAAAAGAATAAAACCATATTTCAAGCTCTTGTGTATTCACAAGTTCCCAACAAAGGTCTCTAGTGCCTAGGCATCCTTGCCCTAGTCCGGACGCCCTAGTCCTAGCACATTCGAGATCTATCAAATTCATCAAACACATTTACAACAATTTTCTCCTTTTGTTCATCAATTTTCCATTCTAGAATACTTCAGGATCAAGTGTGAAATCAACTAAGTCTTCTATTACCTCTTTCGCACGTAGGGTTCTAATTTTCATTCACTTATTTATTGTGTCAAATCTATGCTATAACATTTATTTATGATATATGACTCTAAAAAATCTTAGGGTTTTACAAAATTCTATATTTTCTTAAATCATTTAGTGAACCCCACTTGTGATACGTATTTTGGATCCTTATTTTGCACATTTTTTTTTTTCATGCATCCAAAGGTTTCTCAAGTCTCATTGACAATTTATTCAAATGCACCCATCTTGCAACGGTCTTTTTCTAAAATACCTAAACACTATGTATCTTCATAGTGATACACCACTTGCTCAAGTTAGTGTTATCTTTGATCTTTTTTTGATGAATCTCTTGGTCCTAATCCCAATCAATATGTTTGCAATTCTATTTTGCAATTCTATTCAAGCTTTACATTCTTTATTTCAAGATAAATTTCAAGATATGGAATCCTTAATTACCTCACTCAAAACTAAAATTCAACATCTCAAGGTTGTTTCTCAAGCACATGTTAGTTCTCCTTCTAAATCTCATTCTCCTCATCCTAATTCTATGTCTTCTACATGTGCTCGTATTAGTTAATCTCAAGTCTTACTTGCACCTTTCAAATTTGGTTTCAATACTAAGAAAAAATATATTCTTCCTCAATACTCACTCATCAATTGATCATCTTACCATCTACTCATTGATATCCTCTTTATCGGCTTGAAAAATATCAAGGTAATCCATATTGCAATTATCATTGAATCAATGGACATAATGAAAATGATTTTTGTGCCCTTAGATGAAAAATTGGCTACCTTAAGCATTATGGTCTTATTTCATTTACTACATAAAAAATTTCTACATGTTCATATTCACTTACTAAATCTCAGTGAGTTCCTAAATTTGATTCATCTATGTCTCATGATCATCATCCCATTATTACTAATATAATTCAAGAGCCTCCTAAGCACTTTCCTCTCAAAATCATTCTAACTCCTCCTCTACTTAAGGCATCTACAACATTACCGAGTCAAACTAAGAAATTTTCTCCAAAAAGCATCCCATCTTCTTCTCCTATAAATTCTTCTGCAATGTTACCAATCCCAAATAAAAAACCACTCACTAAGCAAGACCAACAAACACTAGAAGGACTTTTTTGAATTTTTTCATTAAAAATCCCTTCATAATCTCCAGTTCAATAGCCAATCATTTTTTTCAAACAAATTACTCCTTATATTGATGGCCAAGACACATTTCAAACTTTGTCACTATGGCATGGTCATGTTATTGATTCTTCCTACCATTGCACTGACTCTCTCTATTCTCATGACATGGATAATGCTATCCCAAAATGGCATGGTATCTCTTGCATCACCACATAGATTTCCAAATAAGAAACCAATCACTAAGCGAAACCAAAAAACTCTAGAAGGTCTATTTTGACTTCTATCATTCAAAATCCTTTCGCAACCTTTAGTTCAATAGCCAATCATTTTTTTAAACAAACTACTCGTTATATTGATGGCCAAGACACATTTGGGCGGGAACAATGATGAGCTCGAGGAGAGAAATAAGGTTTCGAACAATGATGGGTAGGAAATTAACAAAAAACATATTCCGCCTGGGGGGATACAGTCTCAGAGGATCAGTCTTCAATGGAACAAGGTAAAGATGAGACTAGACCTGTTTCTGTAACCCATGTGGGAAATAGGATCCCTAGATCGTATGCAAAAATATTGAGATATGGGAATGAAAAAACATTAGGGATCATTCCTCAACTTAGACAAGGTGAATCGGGTAACTATTTATAAGTCTCTGATAGCATTACTGATAGGAATTTGAGCAATATAGAGAATGCTTTGATAGGGAAACTGGTTAGTGGAAGACCCAATATGGAATCAATAAGATCTTGGTCAGTTCTAAAATGGAAACCCAAAGGGCATATGGAAGTAACAACTTTACCAAATGGCTTCTTCTTGTTCAATTTTAATAATTTGGAAGATCCCCAAAGAATCCTTAATGATGGCCCATGGTTCCTGGGGAAGTTCAGACTATTCCTAAGGAAATAGACTCCTATGTTCAGCCCTGATAAAGAAAATATAAATCAGTTCCCTTTCTGGATGCAGTTACCAAGTCTTCCATTGGAACTATGGGATGTTGATGTTATTAAAGGGATTGTAAACACTCTTGGTACCTATGTTTTTGTGGATAATGTGCACCTTAATAAAAATCATGTTGTTTGTGCCAAATTATGTATCTACTCTTTGATGGGATCAACTTTACCCGAATCCATAACACTTAGATCTAGACTAGGAAGCTAGGAAGAAAGAATTGAGTTTAAAAACTGCCCTCAAATATGTGAGAAATACCAAGGCTGAGGTCATGTCAAACAACAGTGTAAAATGACAGTTTCAAAGGTTTATAAGGAGAAGCTAATTAAGGAACAGGTTGAAGGGAAGGAAGTAACCTCTTTGGAACAAAATATTACAAAGAATTCTAATCCAAATAAAGGCATTATAATTATTGAGAATAATGGAGAGAGTTCAAATATAAAACAAGCTCAGACTCCTAAGTTAATAGATGATGGATTTATAGAAGTGAGGAATAAGAAGAATCAACGGAAAACCTTATCTCAACCTCATTTCCAGACGAAAAAGACCCATGTTCAGGAGGAGAAACTCCTACCATCAAAAAATTTGGATAATCTTCTTAAGGAAATGGCTAAGGAACATTTCCCATGTAAACTAAAGGAAATGAGTCTAGATGAAACTTTGGGTCCTTTTACTAATCCTTTTGAAAATATTCTGGGTTTTGAGGAGAGTGATCTAATGATTGAAAATGAAGAACAAATAGAAACTAGTAATGTCCAAAGGATTATCAAAGAAGCTTTATCCCTACAGCAAAAAATATCTTCTTGAATAGAACAAACAACAAAAGCGGATCCCAAAGAGGCAGAAATAGAGATATCTTTGAAAACCCCATCTAAAAAATGGGAGTCTTTAGAGGCCACCACAAAAGGGAAGAAAATAGGTTCAAGGAGACTTATTAAGTAGGTTGCTAGAAAAAAGTAGAGTCAAAACATTATTGACAATGGAACTTAGTCTAAACTCGATTTACAGAGCTTTAGAAGAACCAAAAACCAAGGGTTTAAATGAATATAGTTTCATGGAATGTTAGGGTTTTAAATAACCCTACGAAATGGAGGTTAATAAAAGAACTGGATTCTAAAAACAAACCTGATATCATGTTCTTACAAGAAACTAATATGGAGGAAGGATCTTTTTTGGAAGTGGAATGTAAGTGTTGTAAGAGACTTGTGCGATTGGTTGTTAGTTCAAAAGGCTATGTAGGAGGAATGGTTGTCATCTAGAATGAGGAAAAACTCAAAGGTATAAATCTTCTTAAAAGAAGTAATCACATGGCTATGTTATTTCAAGATAAGAAATCTAAAGAATTTTGGGTGCTATCTAATATATATGCTCCAAATAAAAAAGTACAAAGAAAAATGTTTTGGGTTGAACTCTCTAAATTTCAAAATGTTATGAAAGGAACCAAATGACTGATTATGGTTGACTTCAACACCCCTATGAGTTCGAGGGAAAAGAAAGGAAGTAATATTGATTAAAATGAGAGTATGGAAGATCTTTAGGATTTTATTATACAAAATAATCTCATGGATATTGAGTTGAAGGGTAGTAGATTCACCTGGTCTAATAGGAGAAAAGGAGATCAATTGATACAAGTCAAACTTGGCAGGACTCTGACTTCATGGGGGTGGTTGAATATAGAATTTTGCCTCTTTTCTCTCCCTCAGATTAGTTCATACCACAATCCGCTTCTTTTCCAAATCAAAGATAAAGAGAGGAGGAGAACTCCCTTTATATTTGAGAAGATGTGGTTATAAAATGAGGAAATTTTTGATGTTATGAAAGATTGGTGGAATGTGAAAATTAAAGGAACAACTATGTTTAGAATTTATAAGAAACTTGCTTGTGTTAAGAATAGTTTGAAAGGATGGAATAAAAAAAAAATTGGTAACATTTTTAAGAAAAATAATTCATTGGAAAATGAGATATCCTCCCTTTAGGTTACTTTGGAAACTCTGAATAATGATTGTATTCAAGCAAGACAACAAAAAGAGAGTGAATTATTGTCTGATTACCACAACATTATTATGAAAGAGGATACTTTCTAGAGACATAAATACAGGGTTCAATGGTTTAGAGAAGGGGATAAAAACATAAAATTCTTCCACATTTTGACCCTGATAATAGAAGCACTAATAAAATATTGTGTGTCATAAGGGAAGATGGTGTGATGCTCACTGATACTAAGGAAATTTAACATGCCACCACTTCCTTTTTCAAAAGACTTCTTTCTACAGCCAGTTCTTCTAACAGAAATAAGGAAGAGTAGTTTCTGGATTACATTCCTCAGCTGATAAATGAGACTAAAAATAGTATGCTCACAAAGATTCCCTCAATGGAAAAAATTGAATTTATACTGAAAAACTTTGAGCCCTGAAAAAGCTCTGGGACCTGATGAATTTCTAGCTTTCTTATTTCAAACTTTTTGGGATATTTTCAAATATGATACGTGTAAATCTATCCAATATTTTTTCCAAATAACAAAAATATACTTCATGAATTAAACATCACCTTCTTATCTTTAGTCCCTAAAAATCATAATCCTATGGATTGCAGGAATTTTATACCTATTAGCCTATGTAATTGTATCTACAAAATGTGTTCTAAAACCCTAGCTTTAAGAATTCAACTTCTTCTACCTTCCATTATTTCTAATCAGCGGGGAGGGTTTGTAAAGGAAAGACAGATTCAAGATGGTATTGTCACTATTAAAGATACTCTTCACACGGTCCAAGAAAAATAAAAAGGAAGCTATGTTCATTAAGCTTAATATGGAGAAATCCTATAACAGTGTCTCGTAGTCCTTTCTTCTTAAGGTCTTAACCAGGTTTGGTTTTGATGAATACTTTAGGATTTTGATATAGACATGTATTTCCACAGCTAAATTTTTAGTTTTGATCAATGGGACTCCCTGTGGTTTTTTTAATAGCTTCAGAGGTTTAAGACACAGAGATCCTATCTCTCCCTTTCTATTTATAATCATGGTTGAAAATCTTAGCAAAGATCTTACTAATTGTAATTTGGAAAGGAATAATTAAAGGCATATGTCTTGTTTGTTAATAGTGACAATGTTGTTCACCAACATTTTTTTGACGACACTATGTTGGTTGGAGAGGATACAGTCCCAGAGGCTAGAGAGTTGAAACAGATGATAATAGAATATGAGGAAGCTTCTGACCAAATGATCAATTATGGTAAAATTCTGGTATTTTTGTATCAATACCCATGAAATAAGATGTGTCAAATTTGTTGTTACTCTAGGTTTTGTGACTAAAACATTCCCTACTAGGTATTTGGGAAAGATTATTGGAACTGAAAAACTAAAGATTGCGGAATGGAATTTTTTGATAGATCAAATTTCTTAAGAAATTAGAAGGATGGAAAGGCTCACTTTTATCTCAAGCAGGTAAATTTGTTCATTCTCAAATGCTCAATTCAAAATTTTCCTATGTACTCTATGTCTATTTATAGATTACCTTCTACTATTTTTAATAAATTGAAGAGTATAAAAAAATATATTCCTTTGGAGTGGCTCATAACAAAAAGATAGAGTTCCTCTCATTGTGTGGGAAAAGTTTTGTAAGCCAAATAAAATGGGGGGTCTTGGTATTAAAGATTAAGCTAAAATGAATAAAGCTATGTGGTAAAAAATGATTTGGATATTGGTTAAGGAAAGACAACGTGTGTGTACTTCCATCATAAGACAGAAATACTAGTCAAATCTTCTAGCTAATGAATGGTGTTTTAGCACATGTTGACTTTAATGGTTCTGACTTTTTGGAAATATGCAAATTGGGCTAAAGACATTGTCTCTGAGGGAAGAAAATGGACTGATTGGCAATGGGAGAGTGGTTAATTTCTGGGAGAGATAAATGGTTAGGCATGAAAATCCTAACTTAAGGTTATCTATCCTAATGCCATTTATCAAGATGAATGTGGTTAAATAGCAACACTAAGGTCAAAGTATTACTTCATATTTTGAGAAACCCTTGGGCCAATGGAAAACTATTGAATTGGACTGGACATAAAGAGACAATGCCATATCACTATCAAATCTGAATAACAAACTAAGAGGGGCTATTTTTACATAAAGATAGTTTAGAAGCATGATAGATTCATATTGGTCTGAGAGGATAATGGTATCCAATCTCAGGTTCGACAGTGCTTCCACAGATGTATTTTTCCTTGATAAAGTTGATCCTGATAGTTTCAAATGGGCATCAGTGTGTGGGTCAAAGAAGTTACTCCCAAGATCAATATGTCTTTGGTGGTTGCTTCTATCCATGACTAAAATCCTATAATGTTGCAGAAATCTGTAATATTTTGAAATTTTTATACTGGTGGACTAGGTGTGTTCTGTGTGAAAACGATATTGAGGACATAGTTTACATTTATTCCTAGATTGGTGTAGCAACTGTTTAACATGATGAAATCCCTCTCTAGGTCCATAAGTGTTGAGCCCTTTGGTGTGACGGAAAGTTGTGTAGTCTCTGATACCAGCCAGTTAAGCGCTTCACCAATCCAGAGTAAAGTTCTTGGATGGGTGACCTCTCGGGAAATTCCCGATGTCACTTCCTCCTAATGGTGTCTGGACCTGATTGAGTGTATACCCAGCTCCATCATGCGAGAGGGTATTGACCGTAGTAACTCATTAACACAATGAGATCCCTCTCCAGGGATAGATTTTGAATGTTTTGGTGTGACATTAAATCAGTGCATCTAATTGATACCAGGCAGTTAAGCGCACCGCCCCCAGAGTAGTTATGGGATGGGTGACCTACTTCAGAAAATTCCTGGTGTCACTTCCTCCTACATGTTGTTGGGCCCTGATTGTGGTGTATACCTAGCTCTATCGTGTGACTAGGGTATTGGCATAGCAATTACTTTAACACAATGAGGATCCCTCTCCACCAATGGTAGATAATCGAGCTTTTGGATGTGACATAACAAGTCAATGATATCACTTCTGATTAACCATGAACTAAGAGTGGGTTATTGAGAATCAAATCAGAAATGATACACCATGATAGCTTATATTGCATTCCAGACAAAATCAATGATATCTTCTCAGTTCGTAATTGCCAAGAAATAATCGATCAGTAATGGAAGAAATTGCTCAACTGAAAGCTTGCACACATGAGGAAAGACAGTAGAGTGTCTTAGCAGTTGCTCATAAGATGAATATGTAAAGGTGGTACATATAGGATGTCCATGAGTAAAATCCCTAGTGTCATGACAATCTTAGATGAAACCCTAAACCTAACCCATGGTGAGATGACCCTCCAATATGAGAGGATAACATATGAGGACTAACTTCACACTAACAATTCCTCCATTTCCCTTTTCTGGTAGCGGTTAGAAACACCCTTCTTAACCTATTTGAAATCAAGTGGTTTTCATGTGTTCTATTAAACAATTGTGGTCCCAACGGTTTCCATATTTTAGGAGTCAAGGAATCAAACATCTATTGACTCTTTCTATTATGCACATAGCTTAGGAAATCTAGAAAGAGAGAAATAGGTGGATTTTTAAAGGGAAGAAGGAATCGGAAAATAAAGTTAGAACTTTTTGTTTTAACACTATTAATTCAAACTTCTGAAACATAGCCCCACATAAGAAAACTATTATTCAAACTGAGAGTAAATTATCTAATAATTGGGGTTTATGCCCTACTCAAATTAACCTTCCTACACACAATCCTAGGCTCCAAGGTTGGGAGAAACCTAGAAAGGTATGGATAAAGTCTGAATTTCAATGGGGCCTCCAAAGGAAACCCTAGAAAATCTTGTTGTGGAGGGGTCTTCCATGATTCTGAAGGTAGATTCATTCTTGGGTATCATTGCAATCTTGGTATTCAAACAAATCATGTTGTTGAAGCGATGGTTGTTTATTGGGGGGTTTTTATAGCTTGTAAACATAGATTTTTAAGATTGGAAGTGGAAGGAGACTCATTAAACATTATTAACAAAATTATTGGTAAAGGTACTACTTATACAACTATCCAAAACTCTATAACTAGTATAAAGGAAAAGTCTAACTTGTTTGAAACTATTACTTTTAAACATATCTATAGAGAGGCCAAATTTTTTGCTGACTATTTTGATAACAAGGGGGATTAATTTTCATGAGATTAAATTAATCTAGGATGAATAATATTTAAATACTAATGTGCGAGATCACACCTTCAAAAATATAAACATGGACACGTCACAGTTGGGTAATAATGATAGGTCATGGTATGGTAAGGAAAATAATGTATAATATCCGTTTGAATCGTGTGAATTTATGGTGGGGTGATATGAAGATTTGGGCTTGGATATGCTTGTGTCACCTTATGGCCTTTAATTCCATGTGTGTGCTTGTAACATTGTCATTGTTGGGGATTGTTCATATCATTTTGAATAATCTGAAGTTAGGATTTTCTACAAACTGGTAATCATATTTCCAAATGGGGGGGTGATCTTGTGAGAACTGGGCCTTTTGATCTAGATGGGCTTAATCCTGGAATCCATGGAAGTGTTTTAGAGAAAGGTTTTCTTACCTTTCCTCAAAATCTGTGAAGGTCAATATGAAAACCTGAGTAAGGAATTTTTTAGAGCTTGGAAGTCGACCAAAAAAAGGGGTAGTTGTGGACATGAAATGTGTTTATATCGATATTATTGTGTAACTATTTCATGATATTGATGGGTGTTCCTGTTAATGGTAGGGAGGTTTATAATCCTAAAAATGAATCCACATATGATTTGAAGTTGTTATTGCAAGGTAATGAAAAATTCACTACTCATTTTGTCGATTTTCTTCGCTCTACTTTACCCAGGCCTTTTGATGATGTGGCTTTATCCCTTATTCATTTTCTTACCCTAGAAGGTCATCATAAGTGTATTTATGCCTACCATCTTCCTATTCTTAATTACTTCTGTCATGGCCATAGTTTCAATTTTTCACATTTTATGTTCTGCTCTTTGAGTGCTTCCATTTCCTAGTTTAAAAATAATAGAGCTCTTGTCCCCCTTAACCAAGGTTTTATCCTTTCCTTAGTAAAAAGAGTTGCTCTTGATATTGATAAATTAGGTACCCTCATGAAATCTCTTGAGGATTATGCCAAGGAATAAGACTCAAACTCGGAGGAGGAGGATTCTAGTGAAGATTCAGAGTCACAGGAAGGAGATTCATCGGGGGATGATAAGGATGTTCATGGAAATTTATTCCACTCAAAATATTAGAGAGCTAAAATTGAAGCATGTTCTTAGTTGAGTCTATCAAATCAAAAGGATGAATCAAGCATGCAAGATAATCAAGTTCCTGTGAATGCTTAATTTGAGCAGCAAATGGAAGCTTTGGGAAAAGTGGGTCCTGAGAAAGGGGATAATCATCTGGCCAAGATGGCCATCAATATTGAAGAGTCTGAAGGGTGATATGAGGCTTACAAAGAGTTTTGTTCAGTTCCTCTTTAATGACTGGCACAAAATGAAAATACAAGTCGAAGATGTTGTGAAAATCAGCAATAGGGGTTAGCTTAAAATTATGAAAGCCAACTGCATAGCAACCTCTCAAATGAGGTTGATCACATCATAGATATTTTTACATAGCTATATGGAATGGAGTGTTGTCACTAGTGAAATCCACTCTAAAACATATCCAAACCCTTGTTTAGTTGGCCAATTCTTACATGCTCATGGATGAGCATGGAAATTTTAAGAAAAGAAAACGAGATGTTGTTGGATGTGATCTGGCATTGTTGGGGATAAACATCAAGTCTCTATCAAAGGAATGGGAAAAAGTGCTAGATGGTATGGAAAAGGACAAAAAATCGATGTTTATTAGGGATTTCTGTTATTATAATATTTTGATTTTAAATCTGTTGTTAGTTAGTCTATGGTTTTATCTTTACTGTTATTACTCTTTTTTGTTGTGTTTTAATCTGTTCTATATGCTCATAGAGGAGCTCGGATGTAATAGTTGATATACATGTGTAGACACCAATTTTTGGTGTAACACCCCTCCATCATCTCACGTTCATTCAAATTTCACTCTCGCTTTTCTTTTTCTTAAATTTAAATAAATCCCATCCATTTACTCACCCAGATTTAATTTATTATCAAATGGGATCCATATAAACCCATTTAATAATTGAATTTTTGGCATCTCTCAAAAAATTTCAATTCATGGGAAATAATACACCCATCTAACACTCCATTCTTAATTTCAAGAATGTAATCTATTATCTCACCTACCCATTCAAATCATGGTCCCCACTTCACCTAGTAAGTCAAATTGTGAGCCCCACTGAATTGGATCACCTATTTTAATTAGGGTTACTTTCCCCAACCCTGATCACCTAATAACCCTTGGTCTAACCTCACCCTTAGGCTATAAATATGGGCTTTCCCCCACTTAAAATGATAAGTTGGAAATTTTGGGAAAATTTTGTTTTGAATTTTGAGCTTCATGTTTATCATAATATCCTCATGATGTCCTTGTAATGACATTATAATCCCCATAATACTTGGCTCATGATTTTTTGGTTCACGTTGCACATTGTGTTTGAATCAGATCAGTAGCACCATCTACACACCAGCATCGTCAAGTTCCTTTGATCATCATCTTACATGTTATCTATTTTTCTTGTATTTTATCATTATTTTTGCCACACGAGGATTGAAATCCCCCAAGAAGTTAACACTTCTTAGATCTTCTTTGTCAGGAATCCCCCACATAAAATCTCTAAACAATATTTCTCTAGTGTTTGTGAGCTATGGGTTAACTGAGATCACAGCGAGGAGCTCAACATCAGCTTTGTGCCTGTATCATTCATTACCATCTCCAAGGTACTGAGCCCTTGTATTTTTGACGTTGTTTTATGTTTGTTGATTTCTCGTACACTAATTTGGATAGGAAGCAAGAAACTATGATAAACATTTGGCACACCCGGTGGGAACAGACCCTAGTTCTAGTCATTGTTTGGTTCCTTTACTCATCTTGCATAGGTGTCGTAAGTATAACAGTTATTCATAGCTCTCGTCAATTTAGATATCTCTAGAAAATATTTCATTTTCCCGACTCACCTATTTATAGGGTTTAGTATTATCTCCCTCTGTGTGGTGTTGTCTTTACATTCAATGGTTTTGGTCATCTTGGAGGTAAGTACTTTTGGTTTTGAATCAGCTTGTTATTTGGCCATTTATAGTTATTAGCGATCGTATTTTTATTATTAATCATAATAATATTATAGATATTAATTAAAAAAAAATGTTGTCGTAAACTATGACACCCTACTTATCTCCAAACTCCTTTAGCTCAGATAACTCGACCGAGCTAGTCAACTCATCACTCAACTCTCCCCCCATCCCCGAGTTGCTTTCCTCACACTTACCCGATTCCCGACTCCCAACTCACAACTCACCACTCCTCCTCAACTCTCCACACCTCACCACGATTTATACACCACTTGGTTCATCCTAACAACCTCGAGTCCCTCTCTCCCGAGTTCACATCTCCCTCTCTCGTATCTCTTCCCCATGAGCATATTCATCCATACTCCACCTTAAAATCATGTCCACCCCTTTGAGCTCTCTCCTCATCTCTGCAGACACACCCAATCCTCCAATTCGCCGCTCAGCTCCCCTCATCCAACACCCTCAATGCCAACCAATTTAAAATGATTCCACCCCACTTCCCACCAATTCCTCCACATGTTCAACTCCACCCTCTACCTGAGCTATTATCCCCACTCGAACCTATCCCCCACTCCACTGAGTTACTTTTCACTGCCTCCACTCCTTACACCATCCTATGAACCACGCTCCCATATCCTTCTCTTCCAAGAGTTATTTCCTCAACTCGCTTCCTATCGCAATTTACATAACCTTCTTCTGCCATCTACCTCTCTCCACTTTGTTCCCATGACTCCTTCACCACATCTTCTCCACTCGCCACACAGCCCCCATATCCACATATCTCTCCTCACCACCTCATTCACGGGATCTCCCTCAACTCGGATTCCAACAACTATGTCCCAACTTCAACTCTTTCCTCTCCACAAAGGTGCTCCCATGCATCTAATGCCAACTCACCAAAAATAACCTGATCAAGAATAATATCATTTGACTCTCATTCCAACACTTGATGCATTCAACTGTTTCCAACCCAGTTTCAAACTCATGAAAAAAAATTGTGAATATTGAATGTAAAGTCTTTGATAGCAATTAGTTTATATCTGTTATGGATTTCATTTGTTCCTTGTGACTGACTCATAAGATTCCATTGATTGATGCATCCAACTATGTCTAGCTTGGTTACAAATTCACACAAGCTTTTTGGGTTGTACCTGTAAACTCTCAAGCCATTGTCAACTCTACGCAACTCTCTTTCCTCTAACAAATCATAATTATAATAATTGATAATGAATTTATAACTCCGGTTTTCATTAGCTAGGACATAACCAGTGCTCACAGGACCATAACCATCTATCCACCCAAGCTGATCTATCTCCTCTTCCCGAGCCCCCATGGCCAACAACTTCATCATCATCCTTGTCCCCACCTAAGTCCCTTCACAACCTCTATGCTTAGCTCTCACACCAGCGCAGAGCTCCAAACGACATCTCTTAGCCATCTCCCTCATTGACTATCTTGAGCCTATCACACTTCATCCCAAATCAAGCTTCCTTTCAAATCTCCCTTTGACATGCACCGGCCCATGTGAGCTCCACATATCTCAACCACACATAGGTTGACTTTTGACACAAACGTATGATATCAAAACATCGTATTTTCAACACATCACATCCACATCTCTTATTAGGATAATTATTTTGATATTAGTGTCTTAATTAGGCTTTAATTAGGATAGTTGTTTTATTATTAATTAATTAATTACGATTTTTCCATTAGAATTCATAGGATAATTGTTAGTTATGATTTTTTTTAGAATACATAGTGTAATTGTTGTTACTAGTTAATTCGTTACGATTCGTTAACTAGAATTCCTCCAATAATTATATGAGGCTAATTATTTTTTTATTAGTTAATTAGTTAATTAACATTCATAGGTAAGATAATTATTTTAGGATAATTATGTTTTTATTTTATTTTTATTTTTTATTATTAGTTCATTCAAATAATTATTTTTGTTATTATTTCTGTAATTAAACTTTTTTGTTAACACCTAATGACGACAAGACTTCAAAATTGATTTTTTAATTTTATTTTGTCGACCACATCCACTAATTATCTTATTTTATTTTTTAGGTGAATTCCACAACATTGCAACCACAATATTACGTGGTCAGAGCCAATTATTGAAAACACAACAAAAAAATGCCTAGAATCTCTTTCATCAGACCCCTCCTATAGTCATAAATGGTGCCATTTTAGGGTACCCGGGCATTCCATGCCACTAATAATTGCTTTCACATATGCCATTATCACACACAATCAAATAACAAGGAGAAAGCGCTTTCTAGGTATTCCTCTTTTTTTTTTTCCTATTTTCTCCTTTTTACATGATAATTTTCCTTTCTTGGGTGATTGTTTACATCGAACTTCATATTTTGGATTTGGTCTAAAAACAAACCTCGTGCATCCTGCCTACTCATATAGCTTAAATAGGGGTTTAACTCTTTGCATCACATATTTTATCACACAATGCCTAGAATCTCACAAATTAATTAACACACCAAAATATTCCTTTCCCCTGGTTCACGGGTTGGGATTTGATCACCCAACAGGAAATTGTTTCAGACATTTCCCAACCATAACTTACCTGAAACCAAACATGGTTTACCTTCTTCTAGGTCCTCTTCCAGCCATTTTCTTTTTCTTCACACACGCCTTCTTAATCGAAAATCCAAAAAAAAATAAAGAACAAATAAATTGTTTGTCTCACTTGTTTGTTAATATAACAATGATTTTCTTTCTTTCTTTATGCCTGTAATTATGCGATCCACCACTAGAAAAATGGAGCACAACCTCACCTCATATATTTCTTCATCCCGACCACTTACCACAGTAACAACTTCATCCTTCATGCCTATCTCTACCTCCCTCACAAGTACCCATTCTCTCACCAATATACCTCATCCAATATATTTTGGTCATACTTCGATATTAGACCATTATTCCATCCCACCTAGGCCAACCACTCCACCTTCTGTCAAATCAGGTCCTGTTGATACTCGCATCTTCCATTTCGGTGATCCATAATTCCAACAAATTCTTAACGCCAATCTTGTGGCTCTTTAAGACTATCTTCTCAAAAGATACATACAATATCCTCTAGATGGCCCACTGCTTCAGTAAGTTTATCCTTACAATACTAGTTCTGAAATTATTTCATCCACAGCCATATGCGATTTGGCTTCATCCTCTATCAACCCACCATCCCACCAAACTACACAAATAGTCAAATCCATTCCACCTAATCTTCCCCAAATCAGCACGACAATTATAACTATCGTCCCCATCACTATTGGATCCACAACTATCACCAGTGCTCTTATCTAACCTCCCCATGTGTCATATCCTTTATTTGAACAGAAAATTCCTCTCACATCACAACTCTATGCCATTACTTCTCAACTTCCTCTAATAATACCTTTGCAACATGTAGTGTTGCTTCTAGTCAATCAACCCAGCTATACCCATATCCCCACTCAACAATTACCACAACAATTTTCCCAGTCCCAACAATCGTACCATGCTCCTATTTCTCACCAACAAACATTCTATCAACCTCCATCTCAACCACAACCCCTAATTTACACTCACCCATATCAATTTCCTCAGACACCCACACATCCACAAGCTCAACCACCACCTCTTATTTCTAAATCGGCAATTCCTAATGATCCCCTGTATATCCTAGTAAGTTATCTAGACAACCTAGAGGAGGCTACTTTAGGATCCAAAGTCACATTATCTTATGAACAAATATGTAATTAACCCACTCATCCATCTATGCCAATGAAACCATATCCTCCACACTAGGAATTTCCAAAGTTCACAAAATCTAACAACAAAGATGACCCTCAACAACATCTTCGAGCATTCAAACATGTGTGTTATCTTATCGCACACGACCAAGATTTGATGCTCCATACATTCCCCATGTCTTTGGTTGTCCCTGCCTTAGATTGGTATAATAATATTCCCCAATATTTCATATTTTATTTCTCTCATCTTGTGCAATTATTTCTCGAGCATTTCTCAATCAATATTATGCACAAGGTAACCATCAACAATCTGTATACCATCTTCCAATTCCAAGATGAATCCATCACACATTTTGTCACACAATGGCGTAATATTATAAACCAATTATATTTTCCTCTTCCTCAAACAAACCTAATCGAGCTCTTCACACACTCTTGTGCAAATCATATTTCATCAACTTTGAAAATTCAATCATTTCACACCTTTGAAGAAGCTTTCACCATGGCTCGCAAGCTTGAGACATGCACCCTCGAATAGGGGAATTTACAATTTAATTCAAATAATCCCATAGCAGAATTTTTCTGACCATCCACATCAAATGATAAGTCAAATACAATGGCCAACACTACCATTGTCAAATCAAATCCTACATCTACATCTACTACAGTATCCCAATAATGATTTACATGACCAATGCCCAATTATACTCCTCTAGGAGAATCATATGACACCATCTTTGAAAAGTTAATAACAACACATTTGATCATGTTGTTGCCTATCCAACTAGTTAACGAATCTAGACCAAGACCTATGTGTTATTGTGAGGACCATTACTGCAAATACCATCAAGTCTGAGGACATGACATAGAGAGATGTCAGACTTTCAAGGATTTGATCCAAAGACTCATCAATTAGGGACATCTTCAAGTAGATAATCCAAATTCTTAACCTAATCAACCACTAAATATTTTTAAACAACCATTTCCAAACCATACACCCACATCAATAAGTCAAACCACCACTTCTTCTACATCGTAAGTTCCCAATACCCACACCATAAATACTATATATACTGATGGTATAAATCCAGTTTCATCCATAGATTTACCTTCTTCATCAACCACCATATCCACATCACTATAAGCTCCCCCTTTCTTCAACCCATTAACCATCACCCCCATACCAACCTCAGTCCTATCTATGTTCACCTCATTACCTCTTCCCACATCCACCATTGATTCCACATTTGAATATACCTCATACACGCCATCATCCACATCTATTCCATATTTACCCATAATTTCAACCATAGATCAAATCCCAGTGCTTGCACCTACTACCTCAGTCATTGAGACGACATCCACATTGTCCTCCCCTCCTACATCATTTGAAGAACCTTTGAAAGAACATCAAATGTATTCAAATTAAAATAATATTTCTACCTCATCAGTGCAACTAAATCAATTTCCACATTTCTTAGATTCCAACGAACAAATATTCCTTCCTACACCTCTATCAGTACCACCTCTAGATCCTTTGGTATAAATTATTTTCATTCCTCCCAAGAATGCAACCTCTCAAATATTGCCTCAAAATTCCCTTATACAGGAAAATAATAGTCCTTCTTCTAAAAAATCCAACCCCAAACCCCTTCAACAAAAATCATCCAACACTATGAAAATCATGACTGGCTTCCAGCCATCAAGACATAAACATGCTCAAACTTTTTCCTCAACATCTGAATTATCTCAAACATCCAATCCTTCTCCAAAGACCAAGAGATTCTACACAGACAAAGAACCTCCTAGCACTTCAGTCTAATCATGTACTGAGGTCTTCTGATACTTGCTACAAATTTTTGTAAACACACTTCCGCCTATTAAGGCCTTTGACCCCATTAGTAAGAAGCCATCATGGTTTAATTCCAGCCTTGTTTGCGCATATCATCACACCCCTAGCCATGATATTGGACATTGTAGAGCATTTCAAGCCATTGTTCACGACCTCATTAAGGAAGGATGCATCCTTCCCAAACCAAACCAAATTATTCCTTTCACTTCAACATCTGCACCTTTGACCTCATCTATCCAACTGCAAATGTCCACTCGTTCTTCACACACTTCCACAACCATGTCACCTCCAAATGAATAATATTTTAAAGAGGATCTTTCATTATCCATCAAAGTTATTCAAGTACCTCCTCAGTTCAGTTCATGTGACCCTGAATCATTAATTAACATTAAAACTTAAACCTAAACACTGAAACTATAATGCAATCCATTCTTGTCCTCAACATTTACACCGGTTTATACATCACCATCCCATATTTCCATGTCAAAATCCAAGACAAAACATCATCTTAAAACTCATAAGAGTTACCTTCTTTTTGACACCTCTATTGGGTCCTACACAGACATCCTTCAATATCTAATTCAAACTTCTGCAATCATGCTTCCTCCCATTAGATATTTGGATCCTTGTAGTAGGAAACCTCCATGGTTCAATCCCAATTTATTTTTTTCCTATCACTGTGTTTTGAGCCATGACATTGAGTAGTGTAGGGCCTTTCAGACCATCATCCATGACCTCATTCAGGAAGATGATTTCCTCACTCAAGGGAACATCCTTCCCCATCCACATCTATTATGCCTTTACCTATCATACCCTCTATTTATTCTCTCTCAGTTCCTCTTTCCACACTTCTAATCATGTCAAACACATCATCCTCTTCTTCCACATCATTTGAAGAATATTGGAAATCACCTCAACTTACAAAGACTTAAAATAACCCTCTCATCCCATCTACAAATGCTTCCACAACAAACCAACCTTTGTTGTACATCACCATGAAAACACTAATTTTTGCACTCGTATCATCTATGACACAACCTTTATACCCTCTGACTGAAATCAATATCATCCCTTCCAATAATGCTCCTTCGCCCTCCCAATCCAAGATCCTTGGCACACTTCCACAATGATCTCTTATGTGTCCCCAAAATAAGATAGAAATTTTGCCTACGAATACCAAATATGCATCATCTATTTTGGGGCAACATCAATCTCCATCTAAGGCATCACAATCACTCCACCAACCAAAATAAAAAACATCCAACGTTCCTTTGAGATTAAAATCTTCCTCTAAATCTTTAAGTTTCACTAAAGAAGAATCAAAATTGTGGAATGACATGATGTAATCCTCCAAGATAGCTCATACAACCACATCCTAAGAAATTTCCCTAGAAAATACATATACTAATGTATCAATTGAATCATATGTGGAAATCCTTCAACTCTTATTACAAATTCATGCCATCATGCTCTGACCTATCAAGGCATTTAACCTAAATGGTAGGAAGCCGTTGTGGTTTGATCCTGTTGGTCGTCAAATAGGACTTTTAAGAAGAGCAACAGTCAGGGGACAAGAATTCCCTCCTCTTTAATGGGAGAGGTTCCCTTATTCAGAAACGAACTTATTTACAAATATACAAAACATGATTTTATGGTTGAACTGGGATATTACGAAAGTGTTTTCCACAAGGATCATCAGTTACAAAAGGACTGAGGAAAGGGAAGACGAGGGTGAGCAGAAGAGCAACATGCAGAATTATAGATAGCAGAATAATCCTTTATGTATGCGAAGTTGCAATGAATTTAAAACAAGATCGTTTGCATTGGATGAACAAGATGAGATTACCAGACACAAAGTTCTGTAAATAACCTTCTTTAGATTCATTAATCAAGGACACAAAGTTCCTTCTTGGTTGTACAAGATCACTATACTCGCAATATTTGAAAATATGCAATCAGTGAGACTAACGAACTAGAAACAAATGATCTTCACAAAATTAAATGAAAACACAGAGATAACAAAGATTAGATAGACAATGAATGGAAAGCCCTTTTGTATTGATTTCTCTCTGATCTATTTACACTTCCAGAAAATATGCCAAGTTCTTCGTCCCTTGAGAATGGCGTAGAAAATACCATTATATAGCTTACAAGTTAGTTACTTTTTGTAACCATTTCTTTTAACTAAAGAATAGTTAAGGACTGCCAACTCGCAGTACCTCAACCTATTACAAAGAAAATGGAAAAAGAAAGGGAAGAAGAGAAAAGAATGGGGAAGAAGACAGGTGTCCGATCACTGAGAGGGACCCACTGACTTCAGAATCCGCTGTCTGAATCTCTTCAACGCCTCAGCTATGTCTCTGCCACGGGGAACTGACGTGTTGGCTGCAGACTGAGTCCAAAATCCCAGACACTTCTCCATCTCTTTATCAAACTCGACATGAGTATGATAATCTTTATTTTCTTCTTCGATGGTAGATTGAAGAGAGCAGATCTCCTTCATTTTTTCTTTGGAGATGGAGCTTTCCTTGAATAAATTGTCTTTTACAAAAGCTCTGAACTGAGCTTTGATCTCTTGTAAGGAAAGGGGGGCACCAGAAGTTTCATCTTGAAGATGACAATGTATATCTTTGAAAGTCAAGACAACCAATGTCTTGAAGGCTTCGCCCTTCTGCCAGCTGTTTTTTCATTTCTCCCAAAGCCTCCTCCAAGACTTTGATCTTCCACTCCACGCTGTAGACCCAAGATTTTGATAGATTGTCCTTTGCATCATCAAAAACTTTATTCGCCAGCAAAATGTTTTCGTCTGTCTGTCCCATAAGGCGAAGGTCTACTATGCAACTGCTCCAGATTTTGAGCTCTTTATCCATGGTATTGATAGTGGAGGAGAGCTTCAGTTGCACATTGTTCACCTTTTCGTGGATTTTGAAAGCTTCATCGATGAATTTTAACCCAGCAACAAGCATGTCTTCCACCATGGCTTCAATAGCTCTGCCATAGACAGAATGTTTGTGCATATCTTTAATACTCTGCACTTCATCTTGGCTTAGAATTACAGGAGGTGGGAGAGCAGTCAAGGGGGTAGGGTCCAAAACTTTTTCCTTAGACAAAAGGGACTTGATGAAACCTATGAGAACTTGGGCCTGTTCTTCTAACTGTTCAATAGTTTGCTGGCCCTTTTCTACCCTCCTAATGACTCTTGTGACTGTTTCCTGGAGGTTGTGAATTTCACCTTCAGGGGTAGACTCTCCCATTGGGATTCTCGAGAGCTCCAAGTCAGATGCCTGCAAGTCCTGCTCTGATTTATCCGTTGTAGGCTTGGCAATCTCCAGGAATTGCTGACCTTGAGCATCAGACACTATTCTGGAGGTGACTTTGGCTCTCTTAGCACGAGAAGGGGTGGTGCCCAACAAGGCTGCGACAGCATCAAAATTCGATCCCGAGCTTTGAGAGGAGAATTTTCTCTTCTTTTTGTCGACCAAAGGTTACACCCACGCGAAAGAGGAAGAGGAATTAGCAAGAGGGGCAAGGGGACCAAGAGACAGGGAGCTCATGACGCTCAAGGTCTGTGTAGCTGTTGACTCGAGTTGAGATGTGGGCGGGGCACTGGAGGTAATTGTGGTAGAAGAATCTACAGCACCTGGAAGCTCGGTGCTCTGCACTTCTTTATCTTTATCAGCTGGGTCTTCAGGAGCATTTGCATGGGTTGGCATTTCGCTTTCTTCACTTTCACTAAGAACAATGATGTTCTCTGGCCCTATAGGCAAATTTTCTTGTTTTTCCTAGAGATCTTCATCCACAGGTTCTTTCTTTACTTCTTTGAGTTTCTTCTTATATACCTGGGTGGATGAGGAAGGAGTAGATTCTGTAGGTCCCTGAGTTGATGAGGCAGGAGGGGTCTTCACTGGTGTCTCAGACCTTGGAATAGATGCTTCTCTTCTTGGTGTTGAAGCGTCCTTAGAAGAGGATTCTCCTGAATGCCTCCTGAACTCTCGAACTTTCCTGTCAAACCAGACCCTAGTCCTGACCAAAACTGGAGCAAGGATCTCAGCCAGGTCGTCCCTCTCTTTCCTGTTCCAATCCACGTCCTCTAAAGGAGTGTGCATAACCAAATTTTCATACTCATATGAGTATAGATCAGAGTTTTCATCCTTTAGCCCTTCAGGAACTTGATATAGGCTGAGTTCTTCAATTAATTGCAAGGAGAATCTGCCATAGTGCCTCCTTCTAGCCTCAAAATCATCAGCACAATCAGCCCAATAGTCTTCTGTATCAACTCTATGATGATAGACTATTTTGATGTTCTACCCAATGAACCTCTTCAAGTCGAAGCAAGTCCTTGGCTTGAAGAAGTGAACCGTGATGGGAACCAGGGCTCTTTCTACATTCTGTGCATCTAGAGCTGTTTTACAGGTATAATTTCCCAAAGAGATGGGAAAGTGTAAACCAGTGATCCTCTTATCCCTGCAGGTTCTATGCAACTTGTCTAGTTGCCTGCATATCTCTATCAAGGCCATTTTATCATTACAGAACATGGGTAGTCTCAGAGGGGAGCCCTCATAGCCGACTAACCTGATATAAGAGAAATTTCTGAACTGGATGAAGTAGGCACCGTAGTGCGATATCAGAGTCATAGCTTCATCAGAAAAGCTCCTGGCAGTATCACCTTCGAGCAGCCTGACCATGTACATGGTGAAAGTGTCGTAGACCCTTCTGAAGTTACGATTGCTGGTCTCCAGGGTGAACTGCGGGCAGTATGCATATATTGGATCATCTTTGTGTTCATCTATGTAAGAGAAACCAAACCACTGCCTTGATTCTTCCAGAGTGTACATCAGGTACGAAGTCATATAGAACTTCTTCGTTTGCTGCACGTTGGACAGTTGCTCCGCCAAATTCATGTTGATGATCTCTGCCCAGTTGATGTTCTGCGTTCCTTCTCACACCATACTGATGAGCGGACACATCCAGAAATGGAATTCGTTGGTAGTGGGCAAACCCATAACCCGAGCCAGCAGAATTATGAAATCGGACAACTCTTCATTGAAATCTACCCGCAAGAGGGTTTTGGTCAGACGAGAAGCTCCTTTCTTAGGGTTCTTCAACCAGGACTTTGCCACCCATGCTTTGTATTTGTCGCTGTCCTGATTGAACAGGGCCTGTGCTTGATCCCGGGAAACGACTATGGCATTATCCATCTCTGGGATTCTCAGAGCAGTGCTAATGGTGGCAGCATCTAGTTTGGCAATGAGTTCCCGGTGTATATTGGTCAATTCGCTTGAGGCAGGGTCGAAATGAGCTCCGCACGAAAGCACGGTATCAGCACACTGTACCGAGATCGGAAAACCGCTAGCAAAGGCCAAACCGCTGTTGTGAATCATTTGTGCCATTGGAGTAGGGTTTGCATCTGCCATCCTTGCCCAAAAATTGCCGAAATCGAGATGTCGAGCTTCACGGTCTTCGATGTTGAGAACGACACACTCTAGTGGTGAAACTTGCTCTTGTCCCTGGAATTTGATCTTCATACTGATAGTAGCTGAGAGAGAAATGCAATCTAGACTCGGGAAGGAATTACAGTAGGGAACGGGTTTGTGTGCAGGAAATTAGATTGTAGGGGTTCGAGCAAAGAAGCAATGTGAAAAATGTAAAAGGGGGTCTGCCCGTTATATAGCCGTTTTGGAGAAAGAAAGGGAAATCAATGCGCATTAAATTCATATCTACAAATTTTAAAGGCAACATATTCGGGGAAAAAAAACCAAGTATGGATAGCCCTTGGTTCATCTGGGACATGTGAAACGTGAATGCGTGAAACATGCGGCTTGGGCGAAGCAGGAAGAAGGCGCATAAATGCATTTCGGGACTTTTGGGATGAAAACGCGTGAAGTACGCAGTTGGGGCATTTCGGGCGAAATTGGAACAGAGCGCACTTTTGAAATTGGGACATTTGGGACAAGAAAGTGCGAAGTACGCGGTTCAGGTGTTTCGGGTGAAATTGGAACAGAGCGCACTTTTTTTGACTTGGGACATTTGGGTCAAAAAGTTCTGAAGTACGCGACTTGATCAATCCAAGCGAAAACGTGACAACAGGTCCGGAAGCGTTTGGGACATTTGGAACAGAAATGCGTGAAGTACGCGGCTCAGGCGTTTCGGGTGAAAATGCAACAAAGGGGCCCGTTTGAAACTGGGACATGCGGGACAAAAATACGTGAAGTACGCGAGAAACACACAGAATGACCCAGGAATGCAGATCTGTTACAACTTCTTGGCTTTTAACATTTCAAAGACAACAGAGAAGACATTCAATACTCAAAATTTTGAAAATTCACTTTTAAGTGCGGGGAAATTTTGAGTGGACAACAGATCCCCACCTCATTTTTTCATACCATCGTACCCCAGGTCATGGCACTAAGTGTTGTAAGGCCCTTAATATTTTCATCCATGATTTCATTGATAGAGATGACCTTTTTGAGGATTATCCCTCTACCATTTTATCGGCAACTAATTCCATGTCTATATAAGTCTCTAAGTCTCCTCCTCTATCCTCCATTAAAATCTCTCCTTTGCATGTTATTCCTCATGCAAAAGGTGCTCCCTTATTCATCAACATTGTTTTGATATGATCCCCAAATCATCTACCTAACCTAAATCTAAGGTTATCATCATCCAATCTCTTTCACCTATCCACATCTAATTTTCTTACAGTGATATAATCTCTATCGCTGGGGGATTAATCTCCCCTTTTCCTTAAGCATATCATCTAATTAATGCATTTCATATCTAAACAACTATCTTTTCATGCGGGGAAACTTTAATCCTTGACATTGTTTTATTTACCTCATCCAAATACATCCAATCTAAAATAACCCCGTCCAAATCTTCATCTCATTTGAATCCCAATTTTCATCTTAAGCCCACTGTGGTGGCCATGTTTGTCTCTACGTCAAGAGGCCATATTTCTATCTTTTTCATTAAAGTCCACCTTTGTAGCCATGATTATGTCATCAAATTCTACCTTTGAGGCCATGTTTGTCCTTCCAATAAGGTACCATTTATGTTCGCTTTTGAGGACATATGTGTCCTTCCATTGAAGGACCATATTTTTCACCTTTATGGCCATGATTGCGTGCCTCTTAATCCCACCCTTATTACCATCTGTCTCTCTCATTAGGGACACATATTTTCACTTTCTGAAAGGGTAGCACATAGTTTTTCCTTCACTCATCCTCCCAAAATTATTATCTTATCTTAGACGCAATGTTAATCAAGGAGTCGGTAGGAAAATTTTCTCACAACCGCATCAGACCATATACTATCACGCCTAAATATGGGTCTTGGGATTATCACTTGGATTACCTTGGTGGTAAACTAGATATTGAAACCCTTAATGTATTACACTTACGGCCATTCTATTGTTAGTACATGCACCTATGAGCATAGTCATATCTTTAGACCATGTCTCCACCATTATTCCCATCTGTTTATCATGGTAATGATATGAATTATGTGTTCTATCATCACTTCTTTGATTTGACCTTGAATATGAGTATCATAGCTCTACTTATAGCATATTCATTATGGGTAAGTTCTACCATTTGGTGAGAACCCCGTAATCATTACATCCATCACCCTCTCATTTTCCTATGACAATCATGTAAAGGGAACAAGGGTGTTTCTTATACAATCATCATCCCCTCCTAATTGGTATACTTATCTATTCCTAGCTCTCCCCACATATAAAGCTAAAATCCATGCATGTAAAAAGAAATCAAAGTTATCCAAAAATAGATTGATTCCTCGAACGACAGTTGTCCATACAACAAAAGAAAAAAGGAAAATAAAAAGAAAAGCATGCAAATCAAATTCAAAATAAAAATCATAAGAAATAGACCATACCCTCGAAGGATGGCTACTCTTTTGTTATGGCATTCAAAATACTTCCCACTTTGATTAGCCTTATCTTTATCAACATTCCCAGAAAGCTTCTTGCATTGATCAACTTTCTTCTATTCTTGTTCTTTCCCTTTCCTAGAGCTCGGGAATAGACTTAAGAAACACCACCTTTGAATAACCTTCTTCTTGCATACAAGTTACATCTCAAATCCCTAGTCATGTCAATATTAGGTTTATGAAAATATTTCATCCATATTTCCCTCATGGTATTTTGGTATAATTAAATATCATTGGTTACATGTTAACACCTGCTATTGGATACAAGTGCAATGTTTTTAGTGGTACCTTATCTTTTTTTACCTCCTATCCAGTTCACAGCATAACTTTCTTACATGGCCCTTGCTATGGTTATGTGACACCTGTCTCATCAAAGTCATCTTTTATAAACATTATATTCTTAGAAAACAAATTTCATATCATAAAATCTGCATCTATATTATTACTTTAAGGATGTCCCCTATTAACATCATCCATAAATCCATGAAATCATTTACTATTTCAAAACACTCTCATTGATACACTATTCAATTTGGGAATTCTACGTGATCTCTATTGCAGTTTGTGAATTCATTATCTAGCAATTCCTCATCCCCCACCATGACCAATGTGACTTTTCTCCATTCATCCTATCGCATCGTCCTTCTCTTCTCATCAATTATCCTCCCATTACCTTTCTCATCACTCTTATTCTTATCTATCACATAACATAAACATAATATTATTCACTATCACAGGATTTTCATCCCCAACTTGACACATCTACGTAACTCCCCACGCATCACAAAAATCCTACTTGAAGTAGACCTGTCATTTGGACAAGGTCTCATTTGTATTCACATTTGTTGATGTTTCCTTCCTCCTAGTCTCCTTTTCCAACCCAATTTTCTCATAAAATTCACCCCATCTCATTCTCCATTGCTCTTCTCGCCCACTTCATCTTTCTCTATTGTTTCTTTGATCCTTCACCCATCCTCCACCTGGATAATTATTTTTTTGTTTTTCCGTTAATATCCTTTTACTGACATCTATTTTATCATTATGTTTCCATTTAATTATTCTTTCATCTTGATGATCTTACTTAACCACCCATTTCGAGTAGGCTTCTTAATTGCAATACATCTCTTTTCTAAAATCCTGATGTTGTAGAAACTCCACCATTTTCTATTCCATTGAACACTATAAATGTCTTCCCGCTCCATAACTTCTCCTTAACACTCTTCTATCATCACTCCCATCATGTGGGCATCCCAATTAAGTATTTCCCTTACACTCTCCATCTACTCTGCATATGTTCCTCCATCCACTCATGTCACACTCCTTTGTTTCCTTGTTATCACTTCCTTTCATCTCTTGTTCCATTTTGTTATTCACTACTCATCCTTTTCATCATTCTTCTTCTTCTCCAGCTAGGTGATCCTACTTAACCATTCCTACAGCATATCGATCTTACTTAAGAGTCCCTTTTAGGAATGATTTGTCTCCTTTCCTTTCCCCTTCACTCCATATTCCCACCGTCTATATTACCTCTTCATTCCCCATAAACACATCCTCTTCCCTCCTCTTTCTTCCTCGCACAATATATCTCAGAATTTATCACATATCATCCCCATCATCCCTCATTTGGAAATATAACTTAACCACTTCATACCATTTCTTACTATGTCTCATTCCTTTATATTTACTTCCTTCATCTTCATCTTCATCCTCATCCATTACAGCCTCTCCTCATTGTCATCTCCACAGCAATCATTATTCCTTCTTTCTTTATTCTTTTCACTCCATTTTCTAGATTTCTCCCACATATCTACCCCCATAATTACCCCTCATTGTAATTGTTCATCTCCTAACATTATTTCATCATCATCTTCCATTTTCGCACTAATCATTATCAGTGGACTTCTCCTAAATTTCATTTATCCCCATTCTACATGTCCTTGTTCACTCTATTTTACCTCCTCCATTTTCTCTTCCTTCCTTTTTTATTTTTTTCCCTCTAATCATTATCAGAGGATTTCTCCTAACATCCATCCATTGGCACTGCCTTTCCATATTCCCTTCACCTTCTTCAATATCTATGTTGTCTTCATCATATACCCTCTCCCTATTTTCTCATTATCAATTCTGCATTTTTTTCAATCTGTATCATTCCTCCCCTCCATCTTCTATGTACATGCCTTATGATGATCATTCTTCACTTCTTATCTCCCATTTTGGTTTCCTCCCTTTTGCATCATTTTCTCTGTTGTCCTCTCCTCCTTTCTACTCCCAATTTTCTTTCACTTCCTTTGTATCATCTTCATCCCCTCTTCTCATTGCACTTTCGTCTTACTTATTCATTGATAACCAGGCTCACCAACGTTGTCCCATATTTTTTTATCATCCCACCATCCACATGCATTTCCATGCGTTCTGTTTCATATTCTTTACCTGGGTCTTACCCCTAACACTTTGGTCAATTCCCTTCCTGTTTCAGCTCTATCATCTCTTCTTTCCCTCTTATTTCCAATTCCCCATTACCAAACCTCTTTTTTTACCACCCCTATCTTATTCCATCTCCATACATCAGTTTATTTTCTGTTCTTTCATCTCCTTTGTAGTCTCATGGCTCCTCATTGTTCCTTGCTTTCTCTTCTCTATTCTACTTCCCCTCTCATCTTCTTTAAATTCTTCATCTTATTCATCCCCTTCATCTTTCCATCATTTCCTGATGTTATCCCCTACCCTCATCATGTCTTATTATTCATCTCTCCTATCATCCCTCTCTAATATTCTTCACCTCTTCTTTTTATTAGCTCTGTCATCTCTTTCGTGATCCATTCTTTCTCTCCCTTTATTTTTGTTCTCAATCTCCCTTTCACCCTCTCCTCTGTCATTTTCTTGTCTTCTTCTTCTTTGTTCATCATTTCTTTCTCCCACCATCTCTCCTCTTTATTATATTTGTTTCTTCTTTACTATGGTACATCTATGTACATTCACAGTTTCCTCTAATCTCCTTTCTCTTCTCATCTCATCTTCTTATTGTTTGTTCTTCCTCCTTCCCTTCTTCTCCTATTATCTATCTCTATTTTATTTTTCTCTAGGTCCATCACGCCTTCTCTATTTATTTCCCCCTTATATTTTCCCGCTACCTTCATATTGACTATCATTCTCTCTCTTTTGTGTTTTCATCCATCTTCTCACCTCTCTTGTCATCCTTATCTATTATTCTCTTCCTCTTATTTCTATCAAAATCAAGCACAGTTCACACTCCTCATTATCTGTGGATGATGGTTTCTCTGTCCTACTACACCTCGTCATATTTATCCCCTTTCATGTTTTTTTCTCCTCCTCCTCCACGTCCACTCTTCTCTAGTCAATTTCCTCTTCCTCTCATCTCTATCATCTATCATCTACATCCTTCATCCCATCTTCCTTTGAAATTTTTGTCTTAGAGGATACCATTATGGCCATCACCTATCTGATCTTGTTCTCTTCCACAAATGTCTGTTCCACTTTTTCACAAAAGTAGCTTGGCTCCTTTTCTTATTTGTCAAAGAAGTGGGACTGCTTTCCTTCTTCTTCATGCCATTATTCATTTTCATTCAACTACAAACCTTTCTTAAGAAACATCTATTCAATATCATATTTAACACCCTCTTGGGGCATTTATCCAATCTATTCTTCATATCCACATTCTTGGTCATACTCATTCCCTATAGGATATTTTATTTCAACATCCATCTCCCATTATGTCATTTCAGTGTCTTATATTGGGGCACCTTTCCATTCTTGTACTTGTCGAAGCATATAACTCACTTTTTGTCCTTCTCGTGCCTTGTGCTAGGGCATCATTATGTTTCATCCTCATCCCTTTTACAGACAAATAATTTTTCACTCGATTCCTTGTAGACAAAGGATTTTGCATACCTTTCGCATTCATTTGTGCATATTTTGATGTTTTCCTCTGACCCATTGGTCATCACGGGTTACATCCATGCTGCAGTGGTCTTCACCCACTCACTGGTCATTAGAACATTGTCACATGTCTCCGTTGAGACCGTAATTTTCCTCTACTGATGTGATATTGGAGTCACCACCATATTTTTCATAGATATTGTGATCCTTTTTCTCTTGGGGCATCTTTCCTTTGGTCCTATTTTAATTCATCCCCATCCCTTTTACAAACACATATTTCATCTAACCCTTTTTGTTTTTTTCTCGTGGCTTGCTATCACAAACCACTCAACAAAAAGGGGAAAATGAAGACACCAATTTTTGGTATAACACCCTTGTGTCATCTCACGTTCATTCAACTTTCACTGTCACTTTTCTTTTTCTTAAATTTAAATAAATCCCATCCATTTACTCACCCAAATTTAATTAATTATCAAATGGTCTCCATATAAAACTATTTAATAATTTAATTTTTGGCATCTCTCAAAATTATTCAATTCATGGGAAATAATACACCCATCCAACAGTCTATTATTAATTTAGAGAATGGAATCTATTATCTCACCTAACCATTCAAATCATGCTCCCCATTTCACCTAATAAGTCAAATTGTGAGTCGCATTGAATCACGTCACCCCTTTTAATTAGGGTTTCTTTACCCAACCCTGATCACCTACAAACCCCCAGTCTAACCTCACCCTTAGGCTATAAATATGGGCTTTCCTCCCCTTGGAAAGATAAGTTGGAAAATTTGGGAAAATGTTGTTTTGAATTTTGAGCTTCTTGTTTATCATAATATCCTCATGATGTCCTTGTAACAACATTATAATCCCCACAATACTCAGCTCATGATTTTTTGGTTCACGTTACACGTTGTGTTTGAATCAGATCAGTAGCACCATCTACACACCAACATCTTTAGGTTCCTTTGATCATCAGCTTGCATGTTATCTTTTTGTCTTGTATTTTATCATTATTCTTTATCACACGGGGGTTGACATCCACAGAGGAAGTTAACGCTTCTCAGATATGCTTTGTCAGGAAGCCCTCGCATAAAACCTCTAAACAATCTTTCTCTAGTGTCTGTGAGCTATAGGTTTTCTGAGATCACAGTGAGGAGTTAAACATTGACTTTATGTCTAAATCATTCATTACCTTCTCCAAGGTATTAAGCCCTTGAATTTTGACATTGTTTTGTGTTTGCTGATTTCTCATACACTAATTTGGCTAGGAAGCAAGAAACTTCAATCAATAATATGTTTCTTTTTTAATGTTATGTAATGTCTTATCTACTCTTTTTGGAGCTCTGACTTGTAAGGGGTAGGCCCCCCTCAACCCTGTTTCACCTATAATTAAAAAAAATACACATTTCAAACTCCTCCATCATGGCATGGTCATACTATTTCTTCTTCCTACCATTGTGTTGAATCTCTCTATTCTCATGCCACAAATAAAACTCTCCCAAAATGGCATGGTATCTCTTACATCACCACATAGATCTCCATCATTGGCATACTTAGGGGGCATTGCAATCATTCTATCTTTCCACCTCCTAACATTATCAAGTGTCTATAATTTCTATTACTATGTTATGTGCTTCATATTTCATATTTTGAAGAATTATTACACACTTTAATAAATATATTATATATTTACTACCCTATGATGCACTCTTATACTACGGTTCACACTTTACTGTTGAGGGAATAATACATTCATGAAACTCACACACTACACATTTTACACCCTACGCTTCATGATACCTCATTCTAGCATTTTCTTCTCACACATAATACTATCCTCTTCTAAAATCTACGATATATTCTTTCTTGATTTATCTATCTAGCGCACAGTTCAAACCATTTCCTAATGACACACTATTATTCTACGGATCACTCTTGACTATCGATGATTATTTTAGAAATGAACCTCGTCTCATATGTATTCATACACATTCAATCAGGGGGAACACTACTCATATCAAATTCACATTCCATCTCACTCATTCACATCATGTTGCATATCTTAGTTGCACTTACTCTTGGTTTCTTCTACTCACATGTTACACTTTACTTACTATGTTAGCCGAATATCTAATATGTCATTATCTTTTTATATATACACATGCATGTTCACTTGCTCTCTAGTTATGAATGCATAATTTCTACATATCCTTATACTTAGCATGTATGCTTGTCAATGTACCTCTTACCAATCCCATCGAGACTCCTAGGGGCGTCTACTTTCTTACACACTACAGGTATTATTGTTTCATTTTATACTACTTCTTATTCTTTCTAGCACACTACTCTATCGATATATACACATCTTAGCAGAATTTTTATCTTTCTAACATGGTAACTGGTACTTCATGTGCAACATTTTCTTTGTAAGAACTATTTTCTACCATGTTTCTCAGGCACTTTATTTGATATTGTTTTTTGTTGTTTTCCTTTGTCTGCCATTTTATGCAAGATTTTCCCTTTGTCTTTCTCATTTATTGCTTACATGATTTTGGCCACTTCAACCCTGATTGTCTTGTAATATTTTGTGTGATGTCCAATGTTTGAAGCCCACTTTTCTACGATCTACATTGTCTTCTATATACATATTCATCTTGATTACACTAACACTCATCATAGCCATATTGTTTGCATGGACCTTGGTTTCTACTATGCACATTCCCTCCCTTGTATCGTATCAGTTTCAGATCATATTTAGGTCCTCTTCTTTTTGCTACATCCTCCTAACGACGTCACGTGCACCCCAAACGAAGGGGGCATACATTGGGTGAATCAGTCACCCCATACAACAACTTAGAGCTACAACGCAGTACAATCAAGCACATGAACAAAACACAGTTATAGTCATCAAATGATCCATATTATGACTTGGGTCCTCAGTAAAGCACATATGCCAACATCCAGATACAGACATGAGTTCCTGAGTGCTCCTGATATTTCTTGGGAACCTATGACCAAGGGGTCAGTTATAGTTATTTTCTCGGATCACCGCAGTTTGTAGAGAATTTTTCACAATATAGGTAGAATCCTCCAACAATCATAAAATGGTCTATCTTCTTTTTTTCCTTATCAAACTGGAACAACACGGAACAAAGAAATATCACACCATATGTAGTGGTGTATAAATTCAGGAAAGAGTCAAGGATGGATAATAAAACTAGACCTTTCTCCCCAACACTCTTCTTTTGTGGCGTGAGATCACCTAAAAATTTTCTCTTCTACAACATTTCAGGACTTTTAATATCCATTTCACTCATCAAAAATTAGATGCAGACTTTCCATTTAATAATTTTATGCATTTACATAATTTTTAGGTAATTACAAAGTTTTCATAACACATGACTTTGACTTCTCTTTTTCTCTTCTTTTTTAGGTATGTCCTTATGAAAAGCAACAATCACAAGCACAACACATCAAGTACAACAACGAAAATAGGTACAACATGACACAACACATATGCTTCGCCCCTAGGGTAATTTCCTCTTCTTTATCTTCAACGCTTCATTTTTATCACTCCATGATTTTTCTTATCTCTTCGGCACACTTTCACCATAAATCTACATGGTTATCAGGTATGCATCTCTTATCTACTTTATTTTATCAAGTATTTACTCAACAACATAAAGTGGGGGAAAATGTAGACAAAAAATCATGTACTTTAGTACATTTCTAGGTCCTAACAACATACATGCATTTACATGACTCCTAAGCAATAAAACTAGTAAGTGATGGCTATATTTGGCCTCTTTTCTATCTTTCTTACTTTTTGTTTGGTCTTACATACCCCACAACCAATTTTGAGCTTTAATTTTTTTTGGCCTCTTTTCTATCTTTCTTACTTTTTGTTTGGTCTTACATACCCCACAACCAATTTTGAGCTTTAATTTTTTATCTTTTATGACTTCGGACACTAGCACCCAACCAAGACGCCAACACCCAGGCGCCCTCGTCCCCTCTAAGCACCCTGACCAATTTCTATCTTAATTTCCTCTTTTAAGCCTATTTTATCTTTTGGGTCTATATTTTAGTTTTCAATTACAAAATTCAAACAAGGGAATCATATAAATACAAATATATGTGACCAAAATAAAGTACTAAGCTCTAAAAATCTACTATCACCACCTAAGGTTACATCTAAAGGTATTCTAAGAGCATCTAGCTTCATCCAAGGGATAAAGGAATCTATTTTTTGTATATATGCATAGGAAGTGAATTCCATTCTACCATCCACACATCTATTTACATTATTACATCTAGTTATTTCTCGTTATCAAGTTCATTTTGCATATAAGATTCCGTGGGCATAATTTCTACACACACACACAAGAACTGCATGAATTCTAAGATGCAATGCAATGCTCAATCCTAAGTTTACTCTATTAGGTAATTTTCGGGGTCAGTCTAACTCCCCATTTGCATTTTTTTTTATATTTAATGTGTTTTGGGGTTTTTCATGTTATCTTTCTCTTTGCAAGTTATTGAAAAATTCTGCAAACATAGTGCGACACACAGGAAACCAACATAGAAGGTGAACTACTACCTTATGACACAAGAAAAACCATATTCTAATATCTTGTGTAGTAACAAACACCCAGCAGAGGTCTCTACTGCCTATGAACCCTTACCCTAATCTAGGCACCCTAGTCCCAACACATCCGATAGTTATAGAATTTATCAAGCATATTTGCAATATTTTTCTCCTTCTGTTCATCATTTTTCTATTCCATAATACTTTGGGATCAATTAGGAAATCAACTAAGTATTTTATTCCCTCTCTTGCGCTTAGGTTTCTAATTTGCATTCACTTATTTCTTGTGTCAAATTTGTACTATAGCATTTATTTATCATATGTGACTTTGAAATATCTTAGGGTTTTAAAAAATTCTATATTTTGTTAAATCATGCATGAAATTTTCACATATTCATACTTAATGCATGATGCTCGACACTGCTCTTTACCAGTCCCGCTGAGGATCCTTAGTGCATCCATATTTACTACTCTCTTATTACACATCACATGTTTTATCATCTTAGTAGTTACTACTTCTTACCACTTACTTTTTTCTAATCTCACATGTTTTGACATACTATTTATCTTTCAAACAAGCTAATAGGTACTTCATGTGTAGAATTTGGCTTGCAGGATCAATATAACCATGGTTATTTATCATTGTTTGCTTACTATTATCTATTACTATTCACAGGCTATGGCCTATGTCATTTGTATTCATTGTTTTCTTTTGGCCACTTCGGCCTTGATTGTCTTATGAATTTTTTAGCGATGTCCCATGTATATAACCCACTTTTTTTGGTACATCTAGTCTTCATAGTTTCTTGTTACATTGTTTTCTATTATATGCTAGTTATTATTACACTAACACTTGTTACTATCCCATCTTGTTCGAATGTGCCTTGGTTTTTACCAAACACATCACCTACCCACTGCAGGTATCCAATATCAAATATGCATATCAGTATCTAGTTTTCTCATTTGGGCCACATCCTCCTAATTTCATGGCATGCACCCCAAATGAGGGGACATCATTTGGTTAAAGAAAATCAACCATACAGTAGCAAAAATCTTCATAATAGAGTAGAACAATATATAATTGGCAACAACACAGTCATAGAATGGCCTAGAATTAGACTTAGGTCATAAGCACATAGTGGAAACTAGTGCCCAGATCAAACAATGCCATTGGATGCTTGTGTCCCCATAGGAACTTGTGTTTAGTGTAAAAAGATAGTCAATTTCTTAGCTCAACATAATCTCTAGCAGTTTATAGGATAGTTCTCCAATAACAGGCACTTGTCTTCAATTACATGATGCATTTAATCAGTTACAACACAAACAATAGGTTACAAATCAGGGATGTACCATCTATAGTGGTGTTTATCTGGGGAGCATCATGGAAGGAGAGAAAAACCAAACCTCTCTCCCCAACAATCTTCTATTGGCATGAGATCACCCAAAAAACTCACCTTTAGCATGAGATCGCCCAAAATACTCATCCTTTGTATGAGATCACCTAAAAAAAATTATCTTGGTGTGAGATCGCCAAAAAACCTCACCATTAAGTAGCATCACCAAGAAAATCAAGACAATTTTAAATTTTTTACTCTTTTATACATCAGGTGCACACTTTCCTTTTACACACTTTAATACTTTTACTTCCTTATACACATGTTACTTTCATTTTTCATTTACATAACTTTGATTTCTCTTCTTTTATAGGTCCATCCTTATGCGCAATAAGAAGCATCTCACATTAGTGAACACAAGCTACACATTTCACTACTACACATACACTTCACCACTAGGGTCTACCTCCCATCCATAGTTTCTAAACTTTTCATTATGATAATTTCACACTTCACTTGTCCATTCGGCACACTATCGGATACACTCTTCTCTACAAGATCAAAAAGTATGCATATTCTATCTACTTTACTAAACAACATAAAGTGGGGGAAATATGTAGACATAAAATCTATACATTTGGGTACATTTCTAGGTCCTAAAGCATACTAATATATAAATGATTCCTAAGCAAAAAAATTAGTGGTTGAAAACATCTGTTGGGAATTTTTCTTTGTCTGTTATACTTTTTTTGGCCTTACACATCCTACTGTAGACACCATAATTGGGTCACACTCCCCTTGGTCCCTTTTCAAATAGCCAACTTAAACATATTCACCTAACCATGACCCTTTTACCCCACATTAATATTATTTTAATTATTTATAAGTAAATTAATTCTCATTCTCACTTCATTCATTATTAAATTACCTTAATTCAAACTAATTTCCACATCACCTAGACACCTCATCATGGACCTATTTTTAGCATGTTTCCTAACTAACTATGATTCAACCTCTTCTTACTTTAATAAACCAAGACTTAGTCTAACCCTAAAATCACATGCCTATTATTCCTCTAATAGCATGCCCACTTATTTAAGCACCAAACACCATTTTAGACCCAGCACCAATGGGAAGAGATGGAAAAAGATAGCCAGGATCTACTATTTTGGGCAACCTAGGATTTCCTGCCTTAACCGATGCCAGTCACCCTAAACAGACTTCGGTTACCAAATATTCTTTTTGGTAACCTTGTTTGAGATGTTGGCCACATTCTTGTGTTTTAGAACTAAGGATATCTACATGCAAGAAATAACTAGAGCCCTTTCACACATCTAGACAACCATAGCAAACACCAAGACGATGATAATAATGGTATAGCTTAGATACCAAATGATAGAATAGAATAAGATTGCAATGACCAAAGAGGGATGGAAGCCTCACAAATATTATTGATCATGAAATCAGATTACATAACAATGCAAGAGCTATAATATTTATAGATATTAGACAGCCTCATATGGATAGACATGACACCCTAGTAGACACCAACTACGAGATGATAAGACCCATCTCACATGCACATGTAATTACTACTAATACCAATATTGAATGTTATCCAACATAACAATATTGAATGCAAGTCACTAGACTAGAGTGCACATGTTGCACATTATTAAATAAAAGACAATGCAATAAATATGCCTATGCTAAATTATGCTAACATTCCCCCCCTTTATTTTGCATAGTTTCCAGTGAAGTGGAGAGGAAATATCTGAACAGTGTGAATTTTTCACGTGCAAGTGACTTAGTGAAAACATCTACTTTCTGTTCAGCTGTAGGACAGAAATGGAGCTATATGTTGTGCTTCAAGACATGTTCACATATGAAATGAACCTGTACTTCAATATACTTGGTTCTCTCATGAAATACTGGATTGCGAACAAGCTTCAGAACTCCTTCATTATCAACATATACTAGAGTAGATTTTTGTTGTGGTAGACCAATTCCTTCTAGTATTCAGCGTAGCCATATTGCTTCATAAACAGCTTCACCTGCAGCTCGATACTCTGCTTCTGTAGAAGAGCGAGAAACAAAGTTCTGTTTCTTGCTTCCCCATGATATCGGTCCAGATCCCATAAAGAAAACAAAGCCTGATGTTGAGTTCCTGTCATCCATGTTTCCTGCATGATTTGAATCTGAATATCCTGTTAAGAAGAAGTTGTCGTTCTTCTTGTACTCTAGACCAAGGTCAACTGTACCCTTTAGATATCTTAGTATTCTCTTTGCTGCTTTCCAATGACATATTTTTTGTTCTTGCATGAAGCATGATTAATACATGACTGCAAAGCTGATATCTAGTCTAGTATATGTCAGGTAAATGAGACTCCCGATCAACTGCCGATAGAGAGTTGCATTCACCGGTGGTGATGGATCGGAACGAGATAACTGAAGTCTTACTTCCATAGGTGTAGCAATAGAAGTGCAGTCCATCATCCTAAATTTCTCGAGTGTTGTCTTGGTGTATTTCAACTGCAACACAAAGATATGATTCTCTTTTTGCCATACTTCCAACCTAAGATAATAGTGCATGAGCCCGAGATCTGTCATGTCGAACGATCATCTTCACAGAAATTCCTGTAATGACTAGATCGTCGACATAATCAACCATAATGACAATCTCCCCCCTTTCTTTTTGAGGTAGAGATTGGGGTCATAAGGATTCCTTTCGAATCCATGACTTATGAGATGCTCATCAATTTTGATGTACCATGCCCGGGGTGCCTGTTTTAGGCCATATAGAGATTTTATGAGTCTGGATACCATCATCTCTTTTCCTGGTATTACATAACCCTCTGGTTGAGTCATATAGACTTATTCTTACAAATCTCCATTAAGAAAGGAACTTTTCACATTCATTTGGTGGACTTTCCAACCAAATTGTGCAGCTAGAACAAAGATCATCCTGATTGTCTTGATCTTGGCTGTGGGAGCAAATGTCTCCTCATAATCAATGCCCTCTTGTTTTGCATACCCCTTTGCTACAAGCCTTGCTTTATACTTTTAAATAGTCCCATCTGATTTGTACTTAGTCTTGAATATCCATCTGCATCCAATGGGTTTCTTCCTTGGTGGAAGGTCGACAAGTTGTCATGTGTTGTTCTTCATCATTGACTGATACTCTAAATCCATGGCATCTTTCCAAGATTTTGATTGTAGGGCTTCCTGAACTATAGATGGCTCAACTGTTTCAACAACTCTACTCATTAGGGCATAATTGACCTCTTCATGAGCTTGACTGCGAGTTCTAGGTCCAGGATTGGACGATGTGCTAGGTGCTTCATCCAAATTTGCATCTCTTATTAATTGAGTATACCGCTTAGGTAACTTCTTAGCTGTTCCATTGGCTTGTGGTGCATCCAAGTTTTCACCATCATCCAATTCATCACTATCATCTTCAGTGGGAACATCAAATTTTTTCTTCACAAGAGGTGTATTTTACATGTTTGTTGAGTCGTTGAGTGGAGCATCTGCTTGTTTCTTCTCAAAGAACTCAACATCGCTACTTGTGTATACTTTCTTTGCTTTTGGATCCCATAATTTGTACCTAAGTGCTTCTTCAATGTATCCAATGAATATCAATTTCTCAGCTTTCATATCCAACTTGTTCCTGTTCTTCTTAGGTATGTGCATGCTAGCTTTACACCCAAATACTCTTAGGTGTGCAATTGATGGTTTCCGATTTGACCATGCTTCTTGAGGTGACACTCCTTCAAGAGCTACTGTGGGCACTCTGTTCAACAAATAGACTGTAGTTCTTACAGCTTCTACCCAAAATGTCTTTGTTAATCCTAAGTCGTCAATCATACATCGCACCATTTCCATGATAGTACGATTCCTTCTCTCAACTATACCATTCTGCTGTGGTGTGTGAGTAGGAGGCATTTTTCGATGAATCCCATGAGCTTCTAGGTAAGTCTTGAACTCATTGCTTTTGAATTCCCCCCTCGATCTGAGCGGAGAGTTTTGATCTTGCGACCAACTTCATTCTCAACAAGTGCTTTGAACTTCTGAAATGTCTCAAAGGCTTGACTCTTGTTTCTTAGACAATATATCCACATCTTTCTTGAGTAGTCATCAACACAAAGCATGAAGTATTGACATCCAGAATGACTTGGTTGTATGTGCCCGCAAAGATTGGTGTGCACCAAATCAAGCTTTCCCTTAGCTCTATATGTGTTCTTCTGAAAGGGTACTCTATGTTGCTTTCCAACTAGGTAATTGTGACACTTGTCAGTGTTGTGCTTGAGTGTAGGCAATCCTTTCACCATGTTGCCCTTTTGAAGTGTTTGGAGATAGCCAAAACTGATGTGACCATATCTGCGATGCCATAGTTCTATAGATTGTGTGTCTTTGGCCACTAGAGCTTGATCATCCTTGTGGACAAAATCAAGTTGGAACATGCGTCCCACATTGGAACCTCTTGACTTATCTCTTATCAAGCACATTTTTTCTCCATTATTACTGTCAAAATCCAACTTCAAGTTGTGATCAAGGAGTTGACTAACTAATAGCAAATTCTTGGTCAACCTAGGTACATACAATACATTTGTGATTTTGCAGTCATGCTTTCCAAGAGGTAGTGAAATGTTTCCAATCCCCTTGACACTGTATGATGAGTCATCACCTAATGACACATGCTTCTTGTTAGGTGAGTCACGTAGTGTGTAGAACCAATCCTTGTGTCCAGTCATGTGTCGAGTTACACCCGAGTCAACATACCAGATATCTTGTGTGGACTTGGTTTCTTCATCAAATTGAGCAGAATACATGTGGTGTCCTTCATCTGAATTGTCCTCATGTTCGGCAATGTACCCTTGTTGTTTGGGTTTTCTTTTCCAATTACCATTTTTCTACCCTTGATTGGTTTTTTTGTTGGAATTCCCTTTATTTGCATTATTGTTACCTTGATGGTTATTGGGTTTTGAATTTCTTGATGAACCTTTTTTATAGGAATTGTACCAACAATCTTTGATGTCATGTCCCCCTCTATTGCAAATGGGACACTTCTTGGTGTTGTCTCATTGACTTTGGTTTTGTTGGGACTTCTTCTGATTGGACTGAAATTTCCCCTTTCCTTTATGATTGGAAGATAGTGCTTTCTTATCTTCATGATCTTTGTTGTTCATTGCCTCTTCTTGTTGGAGTAGATTGACCAACTTCTCAAAGGTGACTGTGTGTTCACTCATATTGATAGTTGTCACAAAGATTCTATAGGAAGGAGGAAGTTCTCGCAACACAATTGGTACGAGGTCTTCATCACTTATCTCTTTTCCCAATGCTAATAGAGATGCCCTCAAAGTAGCAACTTGTCTCAAAAAAACTTCAACCTTCTCATTGTGCTTGAACTTGAGAGTATGCAGTTGTGATAGTAGGTTGAGGATGGCATTCTTGTTCTTTGACTCATAAACTGTGCTCAACTTATCCCATGCATCCTTGGCCGATGTGGCATCTCTAATGTGGGGTTGCACATCGTCTGTTATGCTAAACAATATGATCAACTTGGCCTTTTGATTGGCCCTGTCAAATTGAACTTGTTTTCTTCTATCATCAAGTGATCTTGTTGTTTGTCCATCTACAACTGTCCATAGGTCTTCAAACTCAAGTAACACCTTGATCTTCGGTTTCCATGCAGCATAGTTGTCTCCTCTAAGTAGTTGTGAATCTAGCAAGAAAAACTTTGGTGCTTGTGCACCCATTTCTGCAATCTGAATTTCTGAAACTCTGAATTTCTGACAAAGGGTAAGGCTCTTATCACTCCAGGTTTATGGTCTCCCTCTCAATATACTGTCAGGCTGATATACCAAACCTTTCTATATACGCTCCCTTCTGATATACCCATCGGTACGTGGAAGAAGATCACCCTTTCAATATACCCATCAGTACGGAAAGAGGTGTTAACGCACGTGAAAGAATTTAGTATGTGGTACATAGACAGTACGGAGAGGGGTTTGTGAAAGCACAAACGGATGGGAGGGCTCAAATGTGTGTGTATTATGTCCTTATTACTCCCCATCGATTTTATAGGGTCGATGCCCAGACGACATTTAGGCAGTTGTGTTAGGTGTTAAGTGTAGTAGTCGCGACGGCATCACCCGTAAGCGCTTCCCAGAGGCACCGTATGTACCGAACGCTGCTATGAGATCAAAGATCTCATGTGATAGAACCAAACATAAAATAAAAAAATTGTACGTTTTTTTTCTTTTTTTTTTCCACTTTATGCAGCAAGATTAGTACAAAATGCTCCAAAAGTGCATCAAAATGAAGTTTTTGTGTCCCCCCTCTTTACAAAAAAGGGTCTAGAATCACAAAATACATAATTTAGGCCAAAAATATTTTTTACCCCCCAATATGAATTTTTCCGCTAAATTTAGCGGTGGCTCTAAATGTGTTTGGTGAGCTTCTAAATTTGAAAATCTCCCCAAATTTATTAATTTCTCCAAATTTTCTAAAAAAAATAATTTAATAAAAAATATGGAGAGAGTGGGAATTGAATTGCTAACCTGTTTGTTCCCAACATCCAAACAAACAATCTTAATATTGTTTTCACCTTTTCTCACAAACCATGATCTGGGTTTTTCTAAAATTTTGACAACAACATCAAATAATATTTTTCTTGAAACCCAAAAAATTTCAGAAGAATCAAAATCTTAGTTTTTGAGATCTTACTAAATTACAAGCTAGATCTATTTTTTTTCAAAAAAAATGATCCGACTTGTACAGACTTTTCGTCATATGTAGAGGCTGAATCTTAAGATGATGTAAACTGAAAATTTGTGCATCTCTTTATTATATTTCCAAAAAAAAAATGGCACTTCAATCTGACATTGTATGAAAAAGTTATGTCCTTTTTTCTAAGAGCTATCTGCTAGAATTTTGTTGACATGACTGCTTCAACCTTTGCTCCTGAATTCTTCACACCTCCACTTTCAAATCTGATTTTTTTTTAGATCTGATCTTTTTTTTTTCTTTAGATCTGAATTTTTTTTTCAAGATCTCTCTCCTTTTTTTTTTAAAGATCTCCAAATCTGAAATATTCCACCAATATGTTAGATCAATTGGCTATGCCAATGACTAATAAAAAAAAATTACCTTCCAAATAAGTGGATAGGTCAAATTTTAGTTGAGGGATGCTTGGAAGGAATGGAGGCTACGGGATGCTTCAATGGCTCTCATTTAATGCAGATCTTCTCCAATGGATCCTCTCTAATAGTGCTCCTCTTCAACCTTGCTTGGATAGAACCTGCTCTGATACCAAATGATAATAATGGTATAGCTTAGATACCAAATGATATAATAGAATAAGATTGCAATGACCAAAGAGGGACGGAAGCCTCAAAAATATTATTGATCATGAAATCAGATTACATAACAATGCAAGAGTTGTAATATTTATAGATATTAGACATCCTCATATGGATAGACATGACACCCTAGCAGACACCAACTACGAGATGATAAGACCAATCTCACATGCACATGTAATTACTACTAATACAAATATTGAATTTTATCCAACATAACAATATTGAATGCAAGTCACTAGACTAGAGTGCACATGTTGCACATTATTAAATAAAAGACAATGCAATAAAATGTAATAAATATGCCTATGCTAAATTATGCTAACAAACGGATCAAAAGGTATTTACATCCAAGGTAGCATTTCGGGAAGCACTGTCGTGACACTGAACACCATCCCATAGATCAAATATCACCATCATCCATCCATCAAATCTATGAACATCAGTAATTGTATCTCTAACCTGCATCATTTCATACTTATTTATATTACAAAGTCTCTTCATCTCTGTTTATCAACATCTATTTACATTTTTCATCCCACCCTTGTTACCTTCTTGTGAATCCAACCATTCCATCACCCAAAATAATTTAATCACCTATACTTGATCCTTGAATACCTCTAAGTACCCCCAACACCATTGCAAATCTATTCATTTTCCTCACACTCATTGTCTTACCTCAAAAAGTTCCCAAAACCCAGTTTATTGAATTTCTACCATCCCACCTTAACCCTTGTCGATTCCCTCTTAACCGTCGTCAGTCATACCTCACCGATGTTGGTATCTATATTTGGTAATCATGCCAATAACATAAACTTAAAAACCTACATCAAAGAAACCCAAGCTACCCAGAATCTAACCCTGACAAATTCCAGCACCTTGACTACATACCCTACCTCCGGATTTGATCATAACCTAGCCTGTTATATTAGATTTTCTTATTGTATTTGGATGAGATACCTAAATCATATCAACTATAGTAGGAAATTATTTATTTGTGAAATTTCTTACATTAATTTGTGTTAAACAGTGGGTTGACTGCCACCAAGGAAGTACCACACTTCCTAGATCTAGCACACGCTAGACAACCCACTAGCATATATTGTTTAACTCTCTTTTGTGGTTTTGTTGTGTATTTTAGGTAGTTCCTCCTAGCCAAAAGTAATCTCTCATAGTCAGCATTGGATCAAGAAATCAAAAAGCATGCATGACATTTAAACCGACCATCATAACAAGTATTCCTCTTTTTCCCATCACCTTATCTATTTCATCAAATCCATAAGAAAAGCGGTGAAACATTTTGGCATGCCCGATGGGACCCATCAGTGGTTCTTTTACATTTTATTCATTCCTAGGTGAAAGTTTTGTTTTTTTTTCCCTTTTGAAAAGCTTCCATATTAATTTTCTCCTCTGGAAACTTCCCCCTCTTTCTATTATCTAAAAGTAATCATGTTTTTGGTGCTTTAAAAAGAATACTTCTTTCTTTCATTAGTATTACATTAGTGAAAAAGCATCCCTCTTCCTGTTCATCACTTGCTACATCAAATATCACATTTTGATTTGGGTTTAAAACACTTACATAGCATTTTGATTTGTTGAATTATATCTCACATTAAAACTAAGGGCAACCTATACGTTGGAAATCATGCCCAGCTGATGGTTGACACAAATGAATCGTAGAAAGAACATTTTCTTTTCTCTCTCTTTTCCAAACTACACAAATTGGAATATGCACATCTTCTTAAACAACATACCACCCATACAAAGCTTTCAATGATCACACAATCAAATGATTGAAAGTGGGAACCCATTCGGTTATCTCTGTCTAGTCATCACCTCAGATAAAGGCGCGTCCCCACCAAAACATAACCTAAAACCTCACCTTTAGAATTCCCTTCTTCATAGGATGCCTTCCCAACCAAAAACTTTGTTATAAATTCATGAGTCAGTCCTTAAATATCATAATCTAAACACACTACATTCACTTTTAGGCTTACGTGTTTTTCTTAACTTTGTTCTTGACTTGCATTTTGAGGTGTGAGGTCGTATTCTCCATTTTTATTTCCTTTCACACTCCATAATCATAGTTGGTGTATTATGACTATTTCTGAGTGTTTCAGGACTCATTTTTTACCATATCCAAACTTATGGGTTGATGTTTCATTCAAATTTAATTCACAAAAAGCAATTTTTTTTCATTCTATAGATTTCACAGTAACCAACATCGATTTACATCTGACCGTCATTAGTTTATCTTACCGGTGTCGGTTCCTTGTGTTTTTGGTTAGTTTACCCAAAGAGCACTCATCTCATCTTCTTCTCTATTGAAAATCTCTAGACATCACCATAGCCTCTGCATTTTGATATTATTAACTAAATATAGTTTCCACAGTTGACTTTCTTCATTTTCTGTCTCACTTTCTCGAACTGTTACTTTCCCACAACAACTGGCATCGGTTACTATGACTGTCATTGGTCACCTAGTAACCAGCATCGATTGGCCTAGCCAACATCGGTCTTTTTATTTTATTTTAATCAAAGCACTTGCTAGTTCACCTCTCATAATTAATTCTTTTCCATCCCTTTTGTTTTCTATGTCATTTACAGAATATAGTCTTACTAGATCAACACTTATTCATAATGTGTTGACTTGCAGCCAAACTAATGCCCTCGTATTTCACACCAGCCATCAGCCACTCCCACATAATACATCACTACCATCCATCCTATCACCTATGGATCTGACTCAACTTATCCCCATTGCTACCAGTGATGAGGAGTTCACAAGAGTCCTTGATCAGAACCTCACAACCCTATAATACTACCTCACCCACTCATCCACCCAGGACTCCTCAGGAAATTTAATATACAACATGCCCATATCTATCCCTCCTACTCTCAACCCCACATCTACATTAGCTAGCACTAGCTTGGTGCTACCTTCATCAACTTTACCACATGTGGTGTCTCAGCTAGGTCCCATAGCTGCTATAACTGAAGTGTCTACGTCATCTATCACACTTGCAACATTAGTGGTTCCTCCAATATCCACCTTTATTATAGCCCCATCTGCACCCACTACCTCACATATATCCATTATATCGCAACCACCTCTGGTGTCAGCAACCTACACCCTTTTCTATAACCTCATCTTTTCTATCCCACATTCTTTAACCCCAATCACCACTAGAGTTGTTACAACTCCTCCATCTACTTACACATACTACCAACAACCCCTGATCTCATCTGTCACTTATTCTAGCTATGTACCACATACATCTATTCCTCATGTATGGTTCTCATACTCAGCACCACCATACACTAACATACCACCCACCTCATACATTCAGCACCAACCCCCTTTTTCTGCAAGGGGCTCCCATTCATCACAACCTACTAATGACCTCATTAAGATGATGATGGAAAAGATGTAGACCTTAGAAGCATTTGTTTCTGGCTCCTATAATTCTTTAACTTATGATAAAATATGTAACAAGCCTATCCATCCATCTATTCCCATTCGCCCCTACCCTGTGCATTGATAAATGCCTAAATTCAATCACTTCAATAGTAAAGAAGACCCGCATCAACACTTGTAGTTGTTCAAACATGGGTGCTACCTAATCACCCACAATGACACTTTGCTCCTATGAACCTTCCTAATGTCCTTGATAGGACCAACATTGCATTAGTATAGTGGACTACCTAGACATTCCATTTATTCCTTTAATCAAGTAGCCCAAGTTTTGTTAGACCATTTTTTAATCAATGTTATCAAGAAAGTCACCGTGACCAATATCTATTCAACCCAACAGTATGAAGACTAATCTATCACAAATTTTATTGCTCATTGGTGAAGTCTTATCAACCAATTAACATTCTAGCTACCTCATACTAAACTTATTTAGTTGTTCACTAGATCTTGTGCCAGACACATCTCACCAACCTTGCAAGTACAAACCCTTCAAACCTTCTATGAAACATTCACCATGACACGAAAGCTAGAAATTCACGCCATTGAAGAAAATAAAATCCAATTACAAAACAAGAATGCCCCCGATCAAATAAAATGATTCCTCTTCATCTTCAAAACCTGAAAATAACTATTCAAAGACCAAAGGATATGCCAACGAAGTAGTCCTCAAGGCAGCACCATCTCATCCCTCTAATCAAGCCCAACCTTCTTCCAATCTTTCCCCTATCTAGGCCTTTCAGCTTCGTTAGGAGTAGTGGAAGTACACTTCAATTGGAGAGCCTTATTCTTTAGTCTTGGAAAAGCTTCTTAAGTATGAAGCCATTACACTTCCTCCCTTAAAACCTTATACAGGTTTCAATCCTACTTGTCCTATGCCTGCATAGTATAAAGAACACAAATACTATAATTATCATCATGTCAAAGGCCATGGTGATGGTAACTATATAAATTTTAAGAACATTTTCCAAGAGATGATAGATAATGGATACCTTATCATGGACAACCTGAATGCACCAGCAAATTAAAATTTACACATCTTTAAAAATTTGTTCCATAATCATAAACCATTGTCTAATCAAAATAGTGAACCTTAATCTAGTGAAAAAAAATGTCTATGAAGTCCTAGCGGTTTTTGATATCATACCAACCATTCCTCAAATCCCACCTATTTCGTCTATTGAGGAAATTCTGGAACAAGATCCTTTACCCACAAAGGAACATAGCTCTTCCACTCCTTTTCCCCTAGAGGAGTCCCCTTCGTTTCTCCTTTCACTCACAGAGTAGTATAGCTCTTCCAATCCATCATGCCTAGAGGACCCCTTTCATCTCTCCCGTCTCCCATAGAGAAACCCACACTTTCTATTGATATCATTTCACCATCTACCTCACAACCTACCGAACAGTCAACTCTTTTAATTCTTCCATCCATGGGAGAATCATCATCACCTTCTCCTCCACCAAGGGAGAAGTCTACATCACCCCACCTATTATCTCTCCTACCCATGGGAGACTCATCAGACATGCCACTACCTATTGGGGGCAGTCCCCCCTCAGCATCCTAGAACCCCATTGACATGATCTCGACTCTTTTACCTATAGAGTTTGAGGCTAGCCAATTCCCTATCTCATAGACATATTTTACAGGGATTGCCACCAAACCAATTCCATCTTTTGCTTCAGTAGTCCCTTTTTCACATCTAGCCAATCACTTAGATTACGTCAATAATTCCATTCTCTGGGGACATCTTTGGCTCCCCTTTTTGACCCAAATGCAAATGTCTCCTGAAGATACTTCCATGATCTACCCAAGGGTATTTTCAGATACCATATCAACATTTTCCATGCCTATTGAAATGGATTCTTCTTTATCATCCCTACCTACATCTAAACCTCTACCCATAACTAAATCCATTCCCAAACCTAAAAATCTACCCACACCTCTCTCCTCACCTGTAGCTAGACCCATCACTACCTTGGGTGTCATGCTGACATCAAGCCTTACTCACCCACCTATCAAATTAGACTTAGGAGCATCATCTCAAACCCGCACCAACATTATCCCTCCACCTAAAAAGAAAACCCAACCTTCTAGGCCATATACACTAGTCTCACCTACCACACCTTTGTCATCTTCCCCCTTTCCATCCATCCTAGGGCCCCATCCATCAACCATGATCAAACAGTCTCCTACCCAAGGCTAGTCAAAAGCTAAATAACCTACTACTGCATCACAAGCCTTTGTTACACCTCGTTCACCCAAAACCCAAACACCCTCACCCATGCACTTTTTACCACCTATACCTCCACCAGTTACTATTCCCTCAACTTTACCTATACGAATTCAACCCATACTATCCACCCAACCTCGATCAACCACTTCCACTATGACTCGGTTTTCCCCGTGGGTAACCCATCCTCTTCCACTATCTTCTTTCCCTTCTACATCTTATACTCTTGTGTCGCCTTTACCTAAGAAGGTGCAACCCAAAGATAAGAACCCATTACCCTCCAATAAGGTATTCAAACCAACAAAACCTTTCATCACTAGCTCTTCTACCCCACCTTTACCCAAGCAGGTGCCAACAAAACATAAGACAACACCGCCTACCAAACTAGTGGACCAACCCATTCCCCCTCCTATAAAGCCTCTACCCTCATGATCATCCACACCTTTACCCAAACCCACACTCACTTCTATTTTTGATCCGTTAGTGAGGTCCTATGCCAACATTTTAACTAATCTCTTAGATAATTCTGTCATCACATTACCACCGCTTCAAGCTCAAACCCAAACCAAAAGGGTTTGAAGAAACTAAGATTTGTGCCTATCATCGTGTGTCAGGACATGATGTAGAAAATTGTAAAGCTCTTAGGACTGTTCTTTTCTAACTTTGTCCTCCTAAATTTTTTTTTGACAATGATGACCTTCTTGATGAGGACCATGTTCCACCTTCACCTATCACCACACATCATCTTCCTTTACTAATTCAATGACCAGTATCTCCATCCCCACAACCATTTTATCCACCTCCAAAATTTGAGATCAACATGGTCCGTATTAGAGAGTTGGCCAAATCACCACCCAAATGTCAGTTTGCCCTACTCATTTCACAAGTCTCTTATCCACCGCTAGGGTTTTTCCCCTCATGTCATTACACCTTTCATGGCACACCCTCTCCATCCACCTCCCCTCAGATTAACATGGTTCACATTGCCACCCATGCTCAGAAAGACAAAGGAAAAGAAAAAGCAACTAGCCCATCAACCAACCCCATGCCTAATATGCCATCTACACCCGTACCCAAAATTACCATCCGCAGACCTACATACCCTATCTCTGATGGGGTCACCCATCACACAATGATAAAACAATCGCATTAGTCTCCTATAAATATTTCTTTGTATGATCTTGTCCAAACTTATAAATTTCATAGGTAAGCCCTTATCGAGGTTTTACAATCCATTTAAGTTTTACCCAATGACCCCACACCATTGGCCTCCATTATTACCCCTCACCACATGTCCTCGCTTACTAAATCATCTCCTTCTTCAACCCCCATGCCCACTCCTAAAGTCACCACTCTCAGCTTCTCTAATGAGGAGATTGTACCTCTCCAATCAGATGACCCTGATCCCACCCTATTCATTTCCATCTATATCGATAACATACGCATACGATGCGTCATGATCAATGGTGGTTCTAGCATTAACATCATCTCCTCCCACACATACAATAAAATGTGTATCCCTTATAATTGTATGCATATTACCCCATTATGATGTTCTCCTTCAACGATGTCATTACCTCCACCCTTGACACCATTATCCTTTATGTTCACGTAGGCCCTCAAACTTTCCCGAAACTATTCTATGTCTTAGGGGGGGATTTTCAGTATAACTTATTGCTCGAAAAACCTTGGATTCACGTTATGGGTTGTGTCCTTTCAACTTTACACCGTTGTGTAAAATTTGAACATGAAGGACATAACTATACCATCCCTACGGACCCATCGCCATTCAAAACTTGTAACATGTTGTACCGGCCCAACAATGTACTTGTACCAGTCAAGGCATATGCCACTACCCCCACTTCTCATTCACCCATGATCCCATCCACCAATGTTGCTGCCACCTCTCACGTATCTAACTCTTCTATTCCTACTTCCACCTCAACCTCTGTAGCTGAGCCCTCTACTTCCCAACCAACCACTACCCCTCCTACCCAATCATCTAGTGAGTCATCTATCCCCGCCACCCACATATCGACTACTGATCCCTTAGAAGGTTTTTTTCAACACCTCACTCTAGGGGAGTATTGCCTATACAATATCAACACATTTATCACTCCACAAGAGTATGGGAACCTGTGCCAGCACCCTAGTTATGACTACCATGTAGGTGAGGTTTTTCCTTATGGTCCTCCCCACCTTCGTACTAATCTAACATATGGGGGACTTGATACTACCACTTATTCACCCGAACCTCCATCCCAAACATGACCATTTTCATCTGACCTCCAATCCCTTACTAACTGCTGCTTCGCCCACACTTTCCTTCACCGTTGTGCATGGAAAGGATTTGGATTCAGTTTTTATGAACAAGGCCACCATACTGTCATTTCATGTACCACCTATAAACACAACAATCGTAGTGGTATTGGATTTACCGCACCACCTTCCAAGAAGGCCCACGTTGACCTCATTGAGGAAGAAAAACCTTCTCCACCCCATTCACCAATGTCACCACCTTCACCCACAGAGTCCATAGATCTTGAATCTATTCCTCCTAAAAAAAAATCGTAAACACGATTTCCCTGGGACCTCTCACCTATCAACGTGATGGCGAGGTTCCTTCTTCTCTTCCCTTCCTATATCCTGACATGATCAATGACGATACACCTTATATTAATGTCATTCAATCTCAGGACGATGAGTCTATCCTCACTTATCTAGGTGCATAAGATTCTTATATTCGCCAGTAGTTACCCTTTGAGATGCAAACTATGTTGAATGAATCAACTATCGAAATAAACATTAACACTCAAGATGACCCACACATTCTAAAGATAGGCCAGTCTTTAGATGCTACTGAACAAGAAGCTTTTACTTCTTTCCTCTGAGACCATAAGAATGCTTTTGCTTGGTCTTATGCCTATATGTCTATTATTGACCCAAACATTGTGGTCCACAATATCATAACCATTCCTGATGCCAAACCCATAAAACAAAAGTTACGGAAAATGCATCCTCGCATTGCTCTTCTGGTCAAAGAAGAACTTCAATGCCTTCTCTCAGTTTCCTTTATCCTACCCATTGACTATCCCCAATGGATTTTAAGCATCATCCCTATCACGAAAGCGACAGGGGACTCCACATTTACATGGATTTCCATGACCTCAACCTCACTTGCCCCAAAGATGATTTTCCTCTACCAGGTATTGACCAACTAGTTGATCTCACCATCGGCCATGAGATGTTATCACTCATGGATGGTTTCTTGGGTTATAATCAAATATTACTCACTCCAGAAGATCAACAAAAAACTACCTTCATCACTCCTTGGGGGACCTTCTTCTATCGAGTCATGCCTTTTGGCCTTAAAAACATTGGTGCTACATATCAGCGAGCCATGAATTATATCTTCCATGACATCATGCATCACATATTGGAAGAATACGTAGAAAACCTTCTTGCCAAATCCAAACATTGGGATAAACACCTGAAAATCCTTAATTTCATCGTTGATCACCTCATCTAGTATTTTGCTCACCTTCAACCTAAGAAATGTGTCTTTGCATTACTTTTAGGAAAACTCCTGGGTTTCATCATTTCTTTATGTGGCATAGAAGTCAATCCTGCTAAAGTAAAGGCTATTATTAAAATGCCTCCACCTGCCAATCTTTGTCAACTTCGAAGTTTGCAAGGTAAGTTACAATCTATCCGTCGGCTCATTTCATAACTTTATGATCACTGTCAACCATTTCATCATCTCCTCAAAAATGACATCTCATTGAAATGGGATGATGAATGCCGTAAAGCCTTTGACGCCTTAAAACATTACCTTCTCCAAACGCTGCTGCTCATTCCTCCTAAGGATGACCAACCATTTTACTTGTATATTTCTGCTACTGATCATTCCCTAGGTGTCATGCTCACTCATCACAATGAGCAACACAGAGAGCAAGTGGTTTATTACATAAGTCATACCCTTTTGGATTATGAAACTAGGTACACCCATGCTAAAAAATATTTCTTAGCCTTAGTTTTTGTTGCCACTAAACTACGTCATTACCTACTCAAATACAAAACCTTTTTCATTACTAACACTGACCCTTTATATTATATGTATGCCAAACCCTACCAACATCAACGTTTTGCACATTGGCTCATGCTTCTTTCCGAACTTGACCTTGAATTCATCCATCAAAATTCTATCAAAGGCCAAGCCATTGTTGACCAACTGGCAGACGCACCTCTTTCCGGAAATCAACCTTCTAACTTTGATTTCCTTGACAAATCCATTGCTACCCTCTCCTTGGATGATACCACTTACCAAATGACCCTCTTCTTTGATGGTTCCAAATGTCAGCATGGGGGTGGTGTAGGTGTTATCCTCATTCCTCTTGGTAGTGAACCCATGCCTTTATCTTTCAAACTAGATTTTTATTGTACAAATAATATCGTCAAATACAAAGCACTCGTATTGGGTCTCCAGGCTGCTTATGCCTTAGATGTTAAGTCAATCAATATCTTTGGTGATTCCTAGCTGGTTGTAAATCAATTCAATGGTATATACCAGTGTCGTAATGAAATACTGTAAAAGTACAAGCACCATGTAGACATGATTTTGACTACCTTTGACCATTATGAACTTCAAACCACCCCCCGTTATACTAATAAATTTGCAGATACAATGGCATATCTAGCTTCTTGGATACCCGCTTCACCTGCTAACTCCAAAATCTTTGTCAGAATACAAAGGTTGCATTCACCCTCTTATTTACCTCGTGAGGTCCACTCCATCAAAACTGTTGCACCTGACCCACGTGACCTTTGGTATAAGCAATTTACAGACTACCTTTCCCTTTCCATTCTACCTCCTGATCTCACTCGTAATGGACAACGTGCCTTTCTTAAAAGTTTCTCTCGCTATGTCATCATGGGTGGTCTCCTTTATAAGTGTGGCTTTGACAGTATTCTCTTATGATGCCTTACAAGTTCTGAAATTCCCTACACCATCAAAGAAGTTCATGATGGAATTTTTGGAGGTCACTTTAGTGGTTTATTTGTTGCTAAATGCATTTTTTTCCTTAGCTATTATTGTCCAACCTTAAACTGTGACTGTTGTGACTATGTCAAACATTGTGTGAAATGCCAGCAACATGCCAATCTTCATCACACACCTAGTCATTCCTTACAGGTTGCATGAGACCTTTGGCCTTTCTCTCAATGGGGTTTGGATCTTGTTGGAGAGATCAATCCTCATTCTTCACAACACCATCAATGGATTATAACTACTACTGAATACTAAACTAAATGGGTAGGATGCATTCCCCTCATTTCTACAAAATCTGAGAAATATGTGAATTCATCAACCATCACATCATTTATCACTTTGGTGTCCCTCACCATCTCATCACTGATAATGGAAAATAATTCAAAAACAAAAACCTACAAAATTTGTGTGATGCTTTTGGCATTAAGCTCAGTTTCTCATTACCTTATTACCCACAAACCAATGGCCAAACATAATCAACTAGTAAAAACTTGAAAAAAAATTCTTATGAAAGTAGTTGACGATACTGGGAAGGATTGGCATATGCACATTCCTTTCACCTTGTAGGCTTATCACACTAGTATTCACACTTCAACTGCTACCACACCATTTTATCTAGTCTATGGTACCGAGGTTTTCTTTCCTCTTGAATTCTAGATTCCATCTCTCCACATCTCACTACAAGACATGCTCAATGACGATGACTTTCACCATGACCGTTTAGCACAACTTGAGTTGTTAGATGAATGTCATCTCAATGCTCTTGACCATCTCCAAATCTACAAAAAATGTATCAAACGTGCCTCCGATAAATGTGTCCATGAACAGACCTTCCAGGTTGGGGACCTCGTCCTGAAGGAAAATCAACATGTAACCAAAGAAGAGAAAAGTAAATGGGGAAATTTTCTCCTAATTGGCTTGGACCCTATATCGTTACTCATGCCTATGGATCAGGTGCTTATCGTTTGTCTTCACTTGAAGGTAAACCTGAATCTGAGCCCCTCAATGCCTTACATCTTAGACCATTTTATTATTGAAATCAAGTCCTATATCACCTTCTGTCTATTGACAGCTCATCCCTTGAGCATTGTTTGCCTTCCATGTTACCCATTTTGAGGATCAATGACTAAACAAGAATCATGTGATTACCCGTCACCTTTCAGCCTTATCTTCAATATGAATATTGCAACCCTACTCATAGCATGATTTTCATTGATAATTTTCATTATTTTCAAAGATTGAATCCCATGGTAATTCATCACTTGAAACCATCTCTTTCATAGTTAACCTATGTGTGCTATGGTTTTTTCTTCTAAACAAGAACCTAATTTTCCTCTATAGTCTTGTCCATGAATTAAACGTCCAAAATAAAAATGGGATTCCACTCCTTGAGTCAAACTTCCAGCAAAAAGATGACTCCCTCAAAAAGGACATCTCTTCTCTCTATCTTGCAGTTATAAATAGATTGCTCCCTCGAAGGACAGCTATATCAAGTCATTGTAAAAATACGACAAAATGTTCATAAGCTTCCCGCATCAATCAACTTCACAAAGACCTCAAGGAGATAATATACTCATCCCATATAGACTTCCTGCATCGATCAGTCTATTAAAAATAAAAAAAATGATAACTTTTTCATCATGGACTTGCCTATTTTTGATCATAGGTTTCTTGCCATGAAACCATACCATCGTACACTAAGTTATGTTAAACCACCCACTTTCACCTCATTTCCTGTTCACCCTAATTTTCTATCTACTCAAGGGACTTCCCACAACCATGACATTCCATGATCATGTGACTTTCTTCACCTGTAGAATAGTCCATTATGCAACGCCTTTTAGGGTCTTACGTTCATAAGCCAATCTTTGGTATGATAGACTTATTAAATTTCTTATCAATTAGGTGGCTCTTTTACCACCTCTTACCATTTACCCTCCTCATTACTTATTGATTATCCTATACAAGACTAGACCATCAACACCTACATTTTAAAATATTTTCACTCTCACCTAAGACTCAACCATGCCTATCACCTAAGACTCAACCATGCCTATGACCTAGACTCCATCATACCTCAAAAACCTACCAACCCATTCCTCTACCTCATCATATTCTTCCCTAGCTTATGGGAGAACTACATTGGCCTGAGGCCCCTTTTCACTTGGGCTATGTAGGCAACACTCTGAGGGCATGGGGCCCTTGGAGGTTAGCTCGGCCACCCTTTACCCTAACCAATTTCCCCTTCACTTTCCTATTCACATTCTACCTTAGTTAATTTCCATTTTATATCAACAATTGGAAATTAAACCAAACAAGCACCAATTAACAAACATTTTTACCACTTCATCAAATCATTCATTTATCATTTTTATATTTCCACCATAGCAAATATTTGGAAATTTAAACCATAACATGCATATATATCACCATTTGTCTCCCATGTTACCAATAACTTGGACATTAAATCAAAATTAAAAACAAGACTCTACCATGCCTAAACCAACCTGACTCCATCATGCCTAAACAGACCTAAATCCATCATGCCTAAACCGACCTAACTCCATCATGCCTAAACCAACCTGAATCCATCATGCCTATAACTTGGACTTAACCATGCCTAGACCGAATTAACTCCAACATTCCTAATCCACCTGGTTTTCACCCATATGCATATAACAATGAAAATTTTACAATATAAGCACAAAACCATACCATAAAAATCATCATCTCTATATAAATCATCAGAATCTATGTGTCCATACATATATGCACAGAAGCAAAATCAATACATATGTACACCAATATAAATACATACATGTATCTCAAAATTTCATATACAGTCTCACCATCTTTTCACGCAGGTGGTATAATAATCAAAAGGCAAAAAATCCCATGTACATCCTCGCTATCTTAGCATGTAGGCCGGTATAAATAAAAAATATACAAACATCTATATCCTGAACAAATATGGTGACTAATCGTCACCCCACCGGATGTCCAGGAAAGTCTCATCTGTCTCCTCCTCCTCTCCTCTTGCCCGACACCCTGCCACCATCTCTCCGCCCTGTATGGGTCTATCCCTCACCTTTGCCTGGCCTGTAGCTGGACTCAGCCTCCGTGAACTGGTAACCTCTCCCTGACCATGTCTTTGGGCTCATTAGCCCCCTATACTCTCTGCACTATGTGTGGGAGATCTAGTCCTCTCACTCAAGGCCTATTGTACCCTATACTCTACATAGGAAGGGATGTCTATCTCGTCAGCAGTCAAATGATCATTGGTAGTACCTGGCCTCATTCAAGGCATCCCTAAACCTGTACTATCTACAGTGGTACCGTCAGTCTCAGACCTTGGCGGTACCATGGGACCTTGTCCCGCTACTTCCTGTACCATGAGACCTTGTCCCTGAGCCTATATCGATGCCTGTGTTGGTGCCTATGCTACAACTTGGGCTTATAGGGCCACAATATGGGCTTGTGTAGTGGCCAACTGGCCCTGCAACCTTACTACATGTCCTGTAGGGTGGCTACCTGTCCCACGTCTCCATCTCCACCATGTGCGGGTGCTTATCCTTGGGTAATCTGGGCCTGTAAAGCCACCACTTGTGCCTATAATGTGGCCACCTATGCCTCGAACCCTGTCAACTACCCCTGTAAACCTGTAATTTGGGCCTGTAAGGTGGAAACCTACCCCTATAAAGTATCCCTCTAAACTGTAAGGGTAGCCAAGTCTAGTTTCCTTGGCCTAGGTGGTGTTGCTCATAGCTGGACTACCCACCACTGCCTATACCTATTTGTAACCTCGACACCATCAATCCACCGGTCCACTGCCTTTTCCTCCTTCTCGGTCGGCACTGTCGGTTGTGGTAGAGGCATAGGCCTCTCCATGTCATCCCTCATGTAATGAGGGAATGGTGGTGGCACATCCTGGAGCAGCCCAAACTACTCGTCTAACCTTTCTACATGTATCATCTCGTTCTCCCTGACACAACACCCCAGTATCCACCTATGAGTAGTTGTAACTTGTCCAACTCCACCCATCTTCCTGTATGAAGGGAATCCAACATATGGTCTCCAAATGATGTCAACCCCAAATAATCCCTCCAAAACCCACCTATAATATGCCACATCATGAGTATCCTTGACAGCCTTGTGCTCTCCAATAATAGGAACCCAACACCTGTACCCAACTCAAACCAATCCCACATCAAATGCATCTGGTCGGGGCATACCAATTGGATGCACACATATGATGTGCTCATATGCCCAGTAGTGGAGAAGAAATGTACAACACAAACTAACCTCCGATAACCACCCGTAGGCCCATAACTCCCTGTATAACTGCACCAAGTATTCTGGTGTGCAAGAAAAGTGGGTCTATGTCCTCCATCATGTCATGGATAACCCCCATCAATGCCCATGGGAATCTCCCACCCTCTGCATCTGGCAGCACAAAACAACACACTACCTCCATGATCAAGACAACCAACCTCAGCTCCTAAGGATGGGCCACATACATGTCCTCATAGCTCAGGATCATGCTATGGAACCTCATCTCTGTCATCCCCTCTCCAAACATTGTCAACATCAGCTCCTCTGATGCCTCTGAGGAAATAGAGTAAACCTACATCCCCACTATTAGTAACTACAAGATCTTGTACATGTCCTCTAAGGTGACTATGATCTCACCCGGTGGCAGATGAAATGTGTTGGTCGTTGAATCCCATCTGTCGATGAGTGCAACCATCAAGCTCAGATCTCAAACTATGTGCATGTATCATCTGACCCCAATAAGGCCAACATCTATAATGTGATGCCACTCCTAAGCCATTATGCTCCCTCATACCACTAGTAATAGAGGCGATACTCTATCTCTCATCCACAACTGGTCCCTAGCCTGTACCCAACAAATCACACCATTATTAAAACTTGACCACACTTAACATATTACTTACACAACTAACCTATTCCCAAAATTCTTACTATTTATTTCCCTACCCCTTTCCCCATCCCACTTTCACACCCCTAAGCTCATATCATATATACATTTTACCCTACCTATTCTCAACACACTTACCTCACTTCCTCTCTTTCTCTTTCCCTTCCACCATAACCCTTTCTCAACCTATTTTTCCTCAATATCTAATCGGCCTCAGTCACTAGTGACCGACATCACTCCATCATGATCGGCATCGGTCACATGCTATTTGACTGATGTCGGCTATAGCTTACTGACATTGTCCACCCTTGACCGATGTCAGTCACTCATCGCATCAACCAAACCTGCAAAACCCTCCCTCATTTTTTCAAACATTTGACCATACTAACCTATAAACCTACCCTATCTTACCCAAACCTCCACTAGTTTTCCCCTACCCATCTTTGACCCACATTGGACTTCCTACCCTTCCCATTTCATCAATTTTACTTCCAAATTCAAATTTAATTCCTACCCAAAATCATTTCTACCCAAACCAATTTCTACATCCTATTTCAACTAACAAGAGTAGGATTGGATCAAATATTACCTCATGTCAGTGCCATCAGCATGGCAGTATGTCTAGCTACTACACCAGTGATCCACCCAAACCCTCTCCCACCTTTTCCATGCAAAAATTCATTCCTCACCTCCAACCAACCAATCGAATCACTCAACTCGATCTCGTGGACCCACCAACCAAATGGCAATCACCCGTTATGATGCTCGCCAACTCAGCAATCCATCTCTTTCCATCACTTTCCAACCTTCCACCTCTCTTCTGTCATTTTCTATAATTGGAAAATGACAAATGATTCCGTAAAAAATGGAATTTTACTTTTTTAAACCCAACCTGAGCTGACCGATGCCGGTCATATTTGTGCCCTAGCCAACTGATGTCAGTCACCCTATAACCGACATTGGTCAACCCTTATAACTATTTGGCCTTATTAAGCTCCCCTTTTACCTGCAACCATTAGTGCCCACACCCCTTTCATCAGCTCAGAAACCTATGGAACCATACCTACAAGCCCACACTACCCTTACATTTCCTTAGTTGTGTCTTAGGATTTGTTATTTTACCTTAACCTTGGCCTTACCCATGCCATGACCTATTTTACTGAACTCGACCTACTTGGTGTGACCATTTACCATATGTACTCGTTATACCTTGTGATGTTGTTACCTATGTTGTTTTAGCCTAACAACCATACCTTGCCTATTTTCATGATGTTTATCCTGACCAAACCTTTGGTGTATTGGAACATACCTAAATGTTCCTGCACCTAACCTATGTTGTGTTCTGAACCATATCCTATACCTTAGATACGTGAACACTTCACCCTTTTTTGGATAAATGTATCGACCTTGGACAATGTAGAATTGGCAAGCTCAACTTGGTACCTCGTTGTAACCTACATGTGTGTGTGCATTTGCTTGTCATTACCAATTACCAAATTTTACCCTGGCCTATTACCTATTACCTATGTTTACCATCACCCTTTCCCATAGTACTCATACCCTTCCCCACCTATCTTCATCAACTACACATTTATCAAACCACTCACTAATTCCGTATTACACCTCATCAGTGCCTGGTTTGAGGGGGATCACCTTCACCCACACATGGGGCAATCACTTCTTGTTTTTTTAGTGTCGCTTATCAATACAAGCTACGCAAAAAAAGGGGGGCAAAATGTAGACACCAAATGTGGGTCACACTCCCCTTAGTACCTTTTCGAATAGCAAATTTAAACATATTCACCTAACCATGATATTTTTACCCCACATTAATATTAGTTTAATTATTTAGAATTAAATTAATACTCATCCTCACTTCATCCATTATTTAATTATCTTAATTCAAACTAATTTACACCTCAACCCACTGCCTCACCTAGACACCTCATCATGGACCTATTCTTAGCATGTTTCCTAACTAACTAGGACTCAACCTCTTTTTACTTTAACTAAGAAAGACTTAGTTTAACCCTAAAATCACATGCATATTCTTCCTCTAATAACATGCCCACTTATCTAAGTGCCAAACACCATTTTAGACCCAGCACCAATGGGCAGAGCTGGAAAAAGATAGCCAGGATCTCCTATTTTGGAAAACCTAGGATTTTTCACCTTAACCAATGTCAGTTAACCCTAAACCAATTCCGATCACCCTAAACCATCATCGGTTACCATATATTCTTTTTGGTAACCTTGTTTGAGAGGTTGGCCACATTCTCAAGTTTTGGAACGAAGGATATCTGCATGCAAGCAAGAACCAGAGCCCTTTCACACATCCAGATAGCCATAGCCAACACCAAGACAGATCCGAAGGTATTTTCATCCACGGTAGCATTCCAAGAAGCACTTATGTGGCACTGAGCACCATCCCACAGATCAACTATCACCATCATCTAGCCATCAAATCTGTAAACACCCGTAAGTGTATCTCTAACCTACATCATTTCATACTTATTCAGATTACAAAGTTTCTTCATCTTTGTTTATCAACATCTATTTGCATTTTTCATCCCACCCTTGTTACCTTCCTGTGAATCCAACCATTCCATCACCCACAATCATTTAATCACCTATACTTGATCCTTGAATACCTTTGAGTACCCCCAACACAGTTACAAACCTATCCATTTTCCTCACACTCACTATCTTACCTCAAAAAGTTCCCAAAACCTAGTTTATTGAATTTTTACCATCCCGCCTTAATCATCGTCAATTCTCTCTTAAATTTCATTGGTCATAACTTGCCGACGTTGGTCTCCATATTTTTTTATCTTACCAATAATAAAAACTTAAAAAACTACATCCAAGAAACCCAAGCTACCCAAAATCTAACCTTGACCTGTTCCAACACCTTGACTACCTACCCTACCTCCAAATTTGATCATAACCTAGCCTATTATATTAGATTTACTTATTGTATTTGGATTAGATGCCTAAATCATATCAACTACAATAGGACATTATTTATTTATGAAATTTCTTACATTAAGTTGTGTTAAACAGTGGGTTGACTACCACCAAGGAAGTACCACACTTCCTGGATCTAGCACATGCTAGGCAACCCACTGGAATATATTGTTTAACTCTCTTTTGTGGTCTTGTTGTGTATTTTAGGTAGTTCCTCCTAGCCAAAAGTAATCTCTTGCAATGAGCATTGGATCAAGAAGTCAGAACACACACACGACCTTTAAACCGACCATCACAAAAAGTATTCCTCCTTGACCCATCACCTTATCTATTTCATCAAATTCATAAAGAAAGCAGTGAAACACTTACAACCATATTGATACTTGATTGATTTATATTTTATGGTCTCAAACACTAGCGCAACCATAATTTCAATAAATTTGGACATAGTTCAGGCTAGATTGAAAACTAAAAATATCTATGTTGGTTTAATTTTATCAAATATTTTAATTCAATTTTACTATTATTGGAATCCAAATTAGGGATTTTTTGAATTACATATCATCTTTATTGGAATTCAATTTTAGGTTTTATGGTTTTTAGTGTGAAAAGAATAATAAATTTTTTTTTAAATTACATGCATTGAATGTTATTTATGCATGTTTATGACCTTTTCATGCATAGCAAAAATCCTCACAAACCAATTAATAATTAATGTAGTTTGTATATAAAATAAATATATAGAATATCTCATCACATAACAATAACCTTTATTTTTCCTTCGTTATGCCTTTATAAAATTAAATTTATTACTCCTTTTCCAACTCTATAGAAGTTAAAATGTACATTTTATCTTCCTTAATATTTAATGTCTATAATGTACATATGTTCATTTTATACAAAAAAGAAAAGAAAAAAAAAGGAGTGAATCCTATATTAAGTAAGTTTTATTTATTAATTAAAATATTAAAATTATTATTATAACCTTTTTTTTGGTAGATATGTAAACAATTTTTACCGTAATTGGGTCCCACCCTTACAACATAGAAGGAAAGTAGCATTAAAAATTGACAAAAAAAGGTCGTTGAAAAACCACTGAAAGATAGAAAAATCTAAAACATCACAAATATAGGTGAGATTAAACGAGTAGCCTATGAAACTGCAAAAAAAACTAAAAAAATAACTGGCAAGGTAGACCAAAAATCATCCATGTGAAATATCCTTAACGTCCGAGTGTTGGGCCTCCTTTCCCTTGTCCTTCCTGCCACCGGCTAACTTTCCAATGGAACCCAACTTATCAATTTTCACAAGGAACAATATGGATAGCCTTCTGACGTGTGAAGGGCCCTAATCTGAGAAGGAACATGCCTAATTGGATTGGCTAGCTGGGTGAGATTAAACTGAGGAACCTGAGAAGGCTCAGTACCTTTAGAGTGACATATTTTATGAACTGGCATGATAAAATTCAATATTATTTTTTTTATCTTCAACTCATCAAATAATCTGCAATCGAACCACTATAGAGAGGCAGAATCCCCTTCTTCAAAGAATATTGATGCCAAACGCACCTACTCGATGATGTCCTCTAACCCCAATCAGTGACGAGAAAGAATGAAATGTTTTTGTAATTGCCACAACAACTTCTTTATCAGGGTTAATAAGGAACATATGAGAGATAAATACCCTTGTGATTTCTAAATTGATACGCGCCCTTACCGACCACTACAAATAATCATACCTGATGATTTTTTTGATGGAATTCGTGATATAGGAAGATCCCATGTGAAAAACCTTGTGCTGATGACAAGGAGAAACAAAGGTGAAGAAATCAATTTCCTACTTGTCTCGATGCAGGTGTAGAATGAGAAGGGGGCAGAGCCATCCTACGTGTGAAATGGGTAAAGAAAAATAAGTGAGGCACTGTTGCCATTCCCAATAAATGAAACTTCCACATGCTTCTCTAAGGATCATACTTGTGTGAAGTAAAGCTACAACCATTCTATTAATCAATGCATCATTAATTTGAAAAGTTCCATGATTAACAAGGGCGTCTTCCAAGTTCCGCCACTAAGTTTTTTTCTCGATAAGTATAAAATATTAAATGATGATTATAATTGACAACAGTATAAATAAAAGGTATTTTACACTTTTGAATTGTGAGAAATTGCACATTTGAAGTGAAAGAATAGGCACATTACAAGTGCAAGGACTCACACATTACAAGTGCGAGGACTCACACATTACAAGTGTAAGGACTCATACATTACAATTGTGATTCCTCACCCTTGTAAAGTGTGAGTCCTCACACTTGGAAAGTGTGAGTCCTGCATTAGTAATATGTGAGTCCTCGCACATGTAAAGTGTGAGTACTCGCACTTAGAAATTTCTAGTCCTTCTATGGAAGTATGGATGGTCCAGAGTTAGAAGTATGGATAGTCTGGAGTTGGAAGTGTGAATGGTAGGGAGCTGGAATTATGGATGGCCTAAAACTAGAAGTATGGATGGTCAAACTTCCTTTAAGGAAGAGTATACATAGTTTAGAGCTCATTCCAAAGTCCAAGAATATTGTTGAGGTAACATAATCATAAAATGTGAATTTGTTTTATAGATGTATTTTTCGATTGACTATTCAAATAATGCAATTGAATATTTAAGTAATCAATGTATAACTAAAAATTGAAAGTTAAGTTAAATTCCAACTTACTATAAAACTTAAACAATTTAATTGTATGTGTTACACACTATAACGGCAACGAGTAAAATCAATCAATATCTATTAAATTGAATTTCAACTTACTATAAAACTCAAACAATGTAATTGTATTTGTTACACATTATAATGGGATTGAGTAAACTCAATCAATATCTATTGAATTAAATTTCAATTGACTACGAAACTTAAACAATGTGATTGTAACGGTTACACATTGTAATAGTAGCGAGTAAACTCAATTAAGCTCAGTAATTGTTTTTTTATAATTCCAAAGAAGGAAACATATCTTAGCATGGCCCGATATAATTTAACCATGTGTATAAGTGTGTAAAACAATTTCTATCATAATCCATTGTGTCATCAAATTTCCAGCTAGTAGGAAATCCAAAGAAAATGGCTTCTTGTATGTCATGAAGAAAGAATGTTTTCCACCTACGAATAATATGTTATCATCTCCATACGTCTCGATGTGTTTTTCTAGAACCTTTTGTATGTTATTTTATGTAAACTGGCACAATGCACCCCTTCTTTGATCTAAAAAAATTATTGTTGATTTCACATTGCATTATGCCCCAGCAAAAAATGAATTCTATATTTCATAGCTAGTCAAAACATTTAATGAAAATGTCTTGTTCTTTTAAGTGTATGTATGTAAAACACAATCCAATGTCAGAATGTTGTCGTGTTATCTTAAATAATTTAATGCCAAATGTTCTATAGAAGTATCAGTAACATGGATATGTAAAATCTAGTTGGATGTTCAATGATCTTAATTAGTTATCCCTAGAACTGTAAATAGCATTCCTTATACCTGCAAAACCAATAACTTCCTTCCATGTGTAATGAGACCTGAAAAATCAACCAACACACAAAGATTCTTATTCAAAATCAAATGATAGTTTATAGTATACATTTATTATATATATATATATATATATATATATTTTATTTTTATTTTTTGGTGAGAAAATTTGTTGGTATGGAAAATTAGGTGTCTTCACCAACGTTCACGAGGCTATGTGGAGTTACTCAAACATATAGAAAGAAGGAGAACACACACATACAAAAGGAGAAACACACGACACACAAAAAGGAAAGAATGCACACAATAGGAAAGGGAAACACATGCCTAAAAATCACCTATGGTACAATGCAGGGGAAAACCCTCTTTCACTCAAGCACTTTTCTTTCTCAGAGGTTACCTCCGAAGAGTTAACACTGAGTGACAATGTTCCATGAATCCATTGACTAGTTCTATAAAGTATCCTCATCTCCTCAATTGCTTATGAAATCTAGTTACTTTCATGATTTTTTGTGTACTTTTTAGGAGTGAACCTACATGATCTTCTTGATGCCCAAAAATTTTCTCAAAAATTCCATTGCCTTCATTCTATTTGAAATCAGTTTCATAGTGCCAATTTTTTTCCATGCTTATCCATATCACTGATATTTCATTGAGAATCTCACCAGTTCCTCAAGGTTGGTTTTTGTTTGAATAACTTGAGTATCTTGAGTTTTATCATTCAACCCATTCATGCTCATCAAACACTTTTTCATGAGGGTCTAGTAATTTCTTACTTTGTTCTTCTTCACTGTAAGGTGTTTGGAAAGATAGTGAAGAGTCAAACACAACTTCACACTTATCTTGCATGACCATGGATTGAATCAACAGGTTGAGACTTAGCTCAATATTTTTTGTATCTTCTATTGCATCCAATATTTCCTGTACTAAATCCTTTTTTGAAACTACCCAAAACTCATCTCTATCTATTCTCAAAGAGTCTTCATTCTAAAATTTAGGGCGACAATTGGGAGGAATTTTTTCATTATCTTGAGGCTCATTACATTATATCATTTTTTTTTCTAGAGGAATACCAACTTTGAGGGCTTCAAAACTCCTTGCTTCAACTTCTTCATAGGAGAGAGAGAGAGAGAGAGAGAGAGAGAGAGAGAGAGAGAGAGAGAGAGAGAGAGAGAGAGAGAGATTCCTCCTCTTCAAATGGGAAAGAAAATACTTTATTTTCATCATCACATTCATCATCCATTGGCTTGGGAGAAATATGGGGTTCTTAATCTTTCTTTATTTCTTTTTGGCCACCTTTTACATCAATTGAGAAACTAGAATCAGTCTAATGTTTGTCTTGCACATCCATTTCTTGCATCAAGAGTTCTAAACTGAGATCAGGGTCTTCTATTTATTCTGCAATTCTCAAGAGTTCTTACACAGATTTTTATTTCAAATCATTCAAGGTCTCATCACAAGTTTTCCTTTTCTCCTTTTGGATGACATGATCAAGAGTATTTTCATATTCAAATAGGAATGAGTATGTTTCTTTGTCACGATTTAATATGTAATCGGATTGCCCCAATTGCAACGTGTCAAGAACCAATTCCTTTTCTTCTTGGCTCGCATCATCTAGCAACTTAGGTATATCCTCTTACAACTAAAATTTCCTCAATTCTTCTTCAAGATCCATACCCCTTTGGGAAGTGATACTTGGTCCTAACAAGATGGTAATCTTGTCTTCTTCTTCAATTTTCATAAAATGATTCATTCTCTTTTTATCTTCGTATAAGATGTTTGCTCATGGCCTTCCTTACTTTCGCACTGTATATCTCATCTTCTTCACAAGAAGAAACTTCTCCATATCCCCTTTAATTGGTATGGTTGCAAAAGACCAATTTTTTTAAATTTTACCTCCCAAGTATTGGTTAAATTTTCCACCTAAAAACTTTCCAAAAGTTTCTAGGATTCCGCTACCAAAATAGTCATCGACATATTTTTATCTGGAAATTCAGCAAGATCCACTTGTGTAAATTTGATCTTCCCTACAAGTGGGACTTCCTTTGACACCATGGAGTAATAAGATCCACTAGGTAGAGTCATGATGAGTTTGATAGCCTTAGATACATTCACAGGCATCACATTTTCAAAGGAACCCAAATCTATTATGTAATTGTTTAATACATATTCTCCAATGAGAAGGGAGACATAAAAAGGGTCGACCTTTTCGATCTTTGATACACTCAGAGAAATCATGTTCTATGATGGAGGTTCACGTGGATTTGGTAGTAGTGATTTAGAACTAGGGGTCACAGTAATGGGTTTTCAACTACCACACTTGATTATTTGACAAATCTCTCAAATTGTTCGAGGTGAGTGTGTAAATATTTATTTTTGGTAATCTAAACTTTTGTTCTATTTGCATGTTCTACAATGTCAAAATGGGTAGATGTGGATAAGGAGGGTGGAGGGAATTATTTTGGATTTGGGATAGGTTTTGAAGTAGGGGTAGATGTTTGAGGAATGGAGGGTATTTTAAAAGGTAAACTATAAACTTCTGAAGCACTAGATTTTATAGAGGCGGATTAAGAATTAGAAGAGGCATTGAAAGACTTACTCGAAATAACAGGTTACTTTCCACTTGTCACAGGATCAGGTTTCTCCAATGTGGACTCCATGTAAGGTGGGAGTGGAGATCCTCAACTAATTATTTTATTTTACAAAGTCACTAAGGAGGATCTTCAGTTTTTTGTTCTTTACAGCATTGGAAGGAGATGCTCCCTTTTGAGACTGGGAGCAAGTAAAAACAGAACAAGAGAAACTTGGTGCCTCTTCACCATCATCATCTTAACTTCCCGAGTGATATTCAAGGAGGCCATTTTGAGTGTCACCACCCACTTCCTATATCTCTAGGAAATTACCACATTCACTATCTTGTTTGAGTCCTTCTTCATCCTCTTGAATTCTATCACTTGCATTGATGAGAAGAGCCTCTAAAGCAAGCCTTTAGGGTACTCATGAAATCTGATTTCTATTATTTATTTAAGGAGATACTAATTCAAAAAAATTCCTCTTCAATGTTGCTATTTCATTTACCAATTTCTACAAGAATGGATCCATTCTCTCATCTTTTGGATACAGAGCCTTACCCTTTGAAGGGTTATTTATCTTTCTAGATAAGACAATATCATCATCAACTTCAATAGCCATCCTTTGCACTTCTGTTAGATTCCTTGGTTGAACCATTCATAGGAACAATCCTACTTCCAGTGATTGGGTATTAATAAACAATATTATCATGTTATTTTCATATGGTGAATCATATTTTGGTATCCTGTGGAGAAACCATTGGAAATAGGCCACAAATTCTCTTGTAGTTTCATTTAATCCTTTCCTTATTTGTGACAATTGAACAAGAAGATATTAACAGTCTTTAGTAGATTTGAATCTTTCTTCAAACCTGGTTTTGATGTCCTCCCAACAAGTGATTGACTTGATGGGAAGGAGGTAGTACCATTATATTGTTTTTTTCTTATAAATATTCCATGAATAACCTTATGGAAACATCTCCATGTTCAACTCCAAGAATCTTGCATGATGTGGTGAAAGCATAGATGTGTTCTTTAGGATGTCACATGTCATCACCTTTTAACTTTGAAAATTTCTTGTGGGATCTCATTGGTAGATCATGAAGATGTGGTGTGAGAGAAAGCAGGCTTGTATTCCTTCACTATGGAACAATGGGTTGGGGTCTTTCAGATTCATTAGCCATTGTTGTTTCTGCATCTGCTTCAGCTCTTGCTTCCACACATTCTTCTTCAGATCCTTCTTTTAGTTCTCATTCTTCTTCACTCATGAACTCAATGCTTAATGATGGTTAAAATATGGGAGAATTGGCAGGGGGAGTATCAATAAGAGTTTGAATGGGGTTACTAGGTGAACTACCTAGAGACTTGGATGGGGATGAGGCTTGGGAGAAGAAATAGGGATTGTTTCTGATTTGTTCTTGTTAATTTTGCAAAGCCTCAAAATTATGATCAACATCTCCTCTCAACCTATTCAACCTTGTATATATTTTATCAACCAGTTTTTGGAAAAAAAATTAGTGGGAATATGAAAGGACACTATGGAATGTGAAAGGTCACATGCAAAAATCAACAATGTGTCCTTCGGAAATAGAATTTCATTAATTATTTTGAGGCTAGGGCACATATTTTAGTACCTTTTGTCCCTTTTAAAGGGGAAAATAGGGATAAGAAAATACGCCCACCCCCTTTTAGCCTCCAGGTTCCTCATGCGACCATTTTTTGGCCCCCAAGTGCTTAAATGTGTCTCCCCCTTGATTTCTCTCATCAAATAAAGATACACCACTTGGCAAAATCAGAATTAGGCATATTTATGTGCACACATTATCCCCAAACCAAAGGGACAATGGGGAAAAAATGTGCCTTATCCCCTCTCTTCATTTACAAAAGTTGGAAACCAAAAGATAGCCATTTTTACCTCCATTCTCTCACATCTCTCCATCTACTCCCAAAACTCTACCATACCTCCATGATCTAAATAAGATAAAAACATGAAGAAATATGGATTCAAGAAGAATAAAAAATGAAGATTTTTTCTTGAAAAGACTTCGAAGCTCGCAAGGAAGAATTTCTCATATCTAAAAAATGAGACATAGATCAACATGTCATTTTTTGCAATCTTCTAATTTTTCAGAGGCCATGAGAATCCAAGTCCAATATTTCACATACATGCCCAATTATTTTTGCAGTAAAGAAACCCTAGTTTCCTGTGGTAAAAATTTTGAAATTTAAAATCTCTCAACCTAGCATCTGGTTTCACTTGTAATTTTGTAAGTGCATTGTAGAGAGAAAACCCATATCATAAAGTTTCATTTCATCAAAAACTGAGGTCTGGAACCCCACTTTCTAGAAATAGTAAGCCTCTTATACATGCACTTGTTATTTCTAGCAAGCTTATGCAGAAATTGTCTCAGATAGAATCGGGGTGCACAAAAGTGGTCTAAAGGAATGATCTTACTGGGTAGAGCCGAAAAAGGTCAAAAATTATCACTTACTAAAAATAGTAAGTTTCTTCTATGGGAACTTGCTATAATTAGTAAGTTATATCAAATAACAGTTTCAAAGGAGGAAATTTTCACATGAGCAATCAAAGGGGCCAATTTCATTGGTCGAAGTAGAAAAGGGTGAAATTTGACACTTGCTAAAAATAGTAAGTTGCCTTTTCCAATGTAGTAAAGTGTCCTAAGAAGTAAGTAATTCAAGTTCACAAGATTTTTCCATTTTCCCATTCTCGGGTGCAATCAGAGGGTGAAAAGAGAGGTGGTTTTTCATGGTTTAAGGTGATTGTTTCATATTGCGGAAGGGGTATTCTTTACTATTCAAATGCATCATGTTGGGATAAATTTATGTCATTCGAACATGGAAGTGTTATAGAGAGTCATGGCAAGATTAGTTTCAAATATTTAATCTCTTCAGAGGGGATATCCATGACCAAAACTCATGGTCACCAAATGTTTCATTCAATAGTGTTTCTAAACACTTAGCTGTCGGTGTCTTTGTGTCTGTGCAAAGATGTTTTCTCATGGTGTGAGGCATTCAAGGATCTAGAGTTCACTACATTGAAGTGTTTCATCAAGTCATCTGGAAAAGATCATTTGACTTCATCAGAGGAAAATTCTTCTTCATCGGCATTCCTCCTCCATTCTCTCTCTTCTCTTCCCCCACTTTCTCTCTCCTCATCATAATTCTTCATTTATTTTGCACTTTTTGACGACGCCTTTAAGTTAATTTAATAGTGGCTTTATGATTATAACGTAAAATTCACCTTTATTTTATAAAAATGGACTTAATATTTTCCTAATTCATAAGTTGTGCAAAAGCATGTGAAAGGTCATTTTGTGGGTAGACGAAGAGTCATTTTTAAGTTCTATAAATTTTAAAGGCATTCCCTTTCAAAAGGGCTGTAATTTTTGGAAGCTCATGAGAAAGTGATCTTGTGAAGAAGCAAAGAGATCTATTTTTCTTTCACTTCTCATTTCATACATTATTCTAAGTCTTGCATGTAAAAATCTTCTCAAGCTTCAATAAAAGAGGAGTTTATGCCTTTGACTAGGAGGTTTAATTGAGACTTTATGTTCATTGAATATTATCTAGTCTTGTTGTGAATGGCTTAATTGTTTCTTCTTAAATCTATCTGTGTTTAAGTTTTCAGTTAATGGGTGTGGGACTCTAATTTTCTACCCATAACATTAATCACTCTACCTTTTTCTCACTCCCTTTCCCATTCTCTTGCAAAGTCCTCTCTAGCAAGAAAATGCTAGCTTTTCCATAGGGTCAATAGATTTCCCCCATTGGATCCCTAGCCGCAATGACACCATAGAAAACAACTTTTGCACATGGATGTAACCACGAAGCTGCATCGTTCAGGTAGAGGGACTTAGATTCCTGGAGCGTTGGCAAGAAATACACAAATTTTTCTACCCAAAATTTTTTATCACCAATAAGATTTAATTGTCATAGTGATATTTTTTTGCTATACTTTGACAGTAAACTATAAAGTCAATTTAATATGTGATTTCCTCGTGCAACATTTTCACAATTTGTAGGGCATGAATGTCAAAATTTTATGTATTTAAAGACAAATTTTAATCCAATATAAAATATGGCATGTAACTGTCAATAACATTATGATCATTATACAATAATCATAACATATAGAAAATGGTCAAAAAATGTTAGAATTATTACAAACGTAATTTTATATATTGATATGTTCAACTGGTATCTGAGAAGGACTACATTTCTTTAAAGCTTCTCATATATCATGTGTATCACCTATTAAGGCTAGTTTTTTAAAAAAACATCCATAAGCCATTTACCACTATTAAATTCTCTATTTGAAGTCACCTTTGGAGAGACCACAAAATTCTCCTTAGTCTCTCCTTTGTTTCTTATATTGACTATAACCATTGTTTCACAATTTTAATGAATTTTTGGATCTCTTCAAATTTTATCCAAATTGTTAATAAATATTTCTCCTTTTTTTCATAGTGATCCAAACCCCAACAAAACAATGTATCCAAAAAACATAATCTTCCACTATTATTATAGTATAATTGGAATAAGGCTATATCATTAAACAAAAAATTCTCATATAAAAGGAAATGTATCAGGAATGAGAAATATTATTATATGAGAGTGTTTACAATTGGAATATGAGCATTCTCATAAAGGAAATGTTTACAATTCTATTCATTCTCATAAAATTTAACTAGAATGAGAATGGAAATATGGCAATTCTATTCATTCTCATACAATCATCTTTCTCATTCTCTTAGGCTAAATGATAATGGGAAACTTCCCATTCTATTCAATCTCATACAACCATCTTCCTCATTCATTCTATATTTAACTAAAATTAGAATGGGCAGTTTCTCATTCTATTCACTCTCATATAAGAATATTTCTTTTTCATTCTATATTTGACCTGAAGGACTATACATACTTTCAGCTTTGGAATATCAATACATTCAGCTGCGGACCTTCATGTCAATACATTCATTATATATATAACCTGAATATGAATGGACAAATTTCCATTCTATTCTTTCACATACAACCATATTTCCCATTTCTTATATATTAATTTAATGTTTTTAATAGACATATGTTCATTCTAAACATATCTTGTATTATGAGAATGGAAATCTTGCACATTCTATTCATTCTCATATAATCATCTTTCTCATTCATTTTATATTATCCTAAGAATGTGAATGGATAACTACCCATTTTATTCTCTCATACTTCCAAATTATTCATTCGTTCTATTGATTACCTGAATGTTCAGAATGTACATATACTAATTCTAATCATTGTGTATAATATAAGAATGAACATCTACACATTCTTTTCATTATCATACAATCATATTTCTCATTCATTTTATATTTACACTTAGAATGTGAATGGATAGTTGTCCATTTTATTCTTTTTCATGTAACCATCATTCTCATTCCTTCTATATTACCTGAATGTTCAAAATGGGCATGATTCCATTCCAATTATTCATTCTATTCACTTTCATACAACCATATTTCTCATTCATTTTTTATTTAACTAGAATGATAATAGACATCTTCCCATTATATTAATTCTCATATGAATGAGAGGCAAGAGTTACACCAATAAATGGATTATCTTAATGATTTCTTAAGTAATCATCTCATCTTTAATCAGGGACAAAAAGATATAATAATTTGGGATAAAGAGGAGACAGACACCTTTTCAATTAAATTTGCATATTCTCAATTTTTTTAAGGGGAATATCCTACCGAGGAAATTATATGGGGGAGGGTATGGAAAAATAATCTCATCCCTAAAGCTAATGTATTATGCTAGTTAACATTGCTAAACAAGATTTTAACAATCTATAATTTGACAAAAAGATGTTTTCACATGGTTAACAAATGTGTGCTATGTGAAAAAGAGTTAGAGACTGCTAGCTATATTTTGTTAGGATGATCTTACTCTTTAGTTATCATTATCTCTATCCCCTCCTTATTTATGGTTGATTGGTTTAATCCTCAAAGTGTGAAGAACTCATGGTAACAATGGCAGTTTCCTTTCTCTAGTCAAGGATTAAAAAACCTTTGGCTCTTTAGTCTTTTTCATTTTTTGTGGAAAGCGTGGAAGGAGAGAAACAAAAGGATTTTTAAAGGTAAAAAGGAGACTACTCAACATATAACTAAGAGGTGAGTTCAAGATTCTAGGAACAACTTTTCAATTTTAAAAAACAAAGAGACTAAGATATTAGATTTAGAGGTTAATAGTTCTCCTTGTGGGAATCCTAGAGAAGGGGTGAGATGGAATCCTCTCTTTGAATGTTTTTAAAACTTAACTTTGATGGTGTAACTAAAGGATAACTAAAGGATATCCAGGAAAAGATGAGGGTGTGGGGTGTTCTGTGATTCTAATTGAAAATTTGTTTAGGTGTACTTTTTCAGCCTTGGTGGTCAAACCAACCACGTGGCAGAAGCATCTGCCATATTTTGGGGTCTTAAGATTGTTATGTAAATAGATTTTAGGTTTCTAATTGTGGAAGGTGCTTCACAATACATTACATCATGCACGATTAGAAGAAATTTTATGTCGATTACTATAGAATATTTATAATAGGAACTAAGAAGTGTCTTCCTTTTTTCAATTCCATCACCTTTCAGCATGTTTATCATGAAGGGAACATTGTGGTAGATAAACTATCCAGCAAGGGAGTGAATGCTATGGAACTTAATATTGTGTAAAATATGATGGTTATTGAAGATCACATTATATCTTTAATAGATGTTGATATTATATCATAATTTCTTCCTTTTATGACTTATATTCTTATGAAGTTTAATAATGTAGTGTCCACCTCTTCTTACAGTAGTTCCTTTGCTCACTTATTTCTTTTATTTGATGACTGGCATGGATTTTAAAAACCATTTGGCTATTATAAGTTATTATTGTGGTTCTTTTGTAGACACTTGTGGTGATTTGGGCGCATACCACCAAGCTAGTATTATGGACCATTATCTTAGCTTTTGCATTGTATGGTTTTGGATATCAACAAGTTATGGTACAACTGGTTTCATTTCATATGTGTTGGGTTTATGTATGGTTTTGTCGTATACTTTGTGATCAGTTGATTTGTAATGGCTAATTGGATGTAGTCATGTAGTGCTTGGATGGATAGTATAGCTTGAGTTTATATCGATGTATATGATTAGCGTTTACCCATTTCATACTGACATTTATTGTGGTATATCTAGAATGATTTATCCATGATTGATTTATTGAGATTATTTAATTAATATATTTTATTGAGAATGTATGTTTAATGTTATCATTGAGTGTGCAGATTATAGGGAACAAGAGAATGTGGGTTTTAGGGTAACAACACCTCAAGTTTCACACACGGTTGACTGGGCCAATTATTATCCATGCATGATTCATTGTAGCCTTATATGTTTGTGGCATGTTCGTGTTTGGGACACGATGAGTGATTCCAAATTTTAATTATGTTATTGTGATTTCTTTAGTCTTGCGATAAACTAGTTTTGGGACATAATGGTTCCCACATGTGTTAGAAGTGAATTACGATTAATTAACTTTGTTATTAGGAGGTTGGGACCACATAATCACCCCTTGGGTGGGCCCCACTACCTAAACCCCTGTGCCATTTATCTAAATCTCGAATTTGGGATAAATGTGGCAATGTTGGGGACCTCTTTTCACTTTGGGAGCTCCCATTTCATGGAAATGAGCCCCTTAGACCCTACCTATGGGTAGGGGGTCTCTTTTCAAGGCCAAATGAGATTTTCCCTCCCATTTGACCACTCACATATCACTATCTTGTACGAATGATTGGTTTTTGTGTTTCTTAAAAGTTGTAGGGTGTTGGATTTATTTACATTTTGGGGAATTAACTCCAAAATATGTTTTGTTTTATGCTCTTTGTAATTTTTAGAATCTTTTGTGGGGAGATGAGATGGGTGACACATGTCACCCTCTCATTTGGGAGGATTGTAAATTTTTTATTCTTTTTATACTCACTCATGGAGAGGGGTTGGGACTTTTTGGCCATTCGTGAATTTTGGAGTTAGAGATTTTGGAGAGAGCTAGTGGAGCTTAGAGCTTGGCAGTGTGTTGGATTGCTTTGACTTTGGGATAGCTTGTGGAGGTAGGCCTCCATGTCTTTCTTTAATTTTTTCTTATCAAAATATAATGTAATTTTGGAATAAAAATGGTGTCAAATGTGATGTTGTTTATATGTTTGTTATAGGAATTTTTGTGGATTTGGTTTTCTTTTCATTTTCCCCATCCATAATATATTATGATGGATTTTGGAGTTGTAGGGGAAGAGGTAGGGAGACCCTTATTCAACACATGTCTTGATGGGAAAGCCATGTTGGTATTTTTTATTCCTCCCCTCATATGGTTTGATGTAGAGAAGGATTTTCATATGGTTTTAACTTCCTTCTCCATCCTTGGTAAGGGAATCATAAATGGTTTGAAAATCCTTCCAAGGAGGAGGCTTGGTGCTTGGGTTGGAGATAATGAGGGGATTTTTGAATGGAGAGATAAGGAGGGTACTTAGAGATTATTATTATTGTGTTCCTATGGTTGGTTCACACTTTGGATTCATATGGTATTGTTTTCACTCTTCTCCTTTGCAGAAAACATGGAGTTTTCCATTTGTGTTTTTGTTGTTTTTGAGTTGTATGTGTTGGAAAAAATTTTCTTGTGTGTTTGTCACCCTTGTCCTATTCTTATTGTGCATTCTTGAGGATTGTTACTCTCTCTCCCATGGGCTTGGAGGGAGACTAGCATGTCATCCAATTTGTTAGAGATGGTATGTGATGACGCCATATGGTTGGGAGATAACCGAGATCTTTCTTCTTGTGCTATGAGGACTCCATTTGGAGTGGAAAATTTCAGATTTGGCTTGAAGTTTAGAGAATAAAAGTTGAAGATTTTGACATGTTGTTCCCCTTTTTGGGGAGGCTTATCCACTTGTATTTTATTATGATCTTGTAATGATGTTGTAAGTGTTACGATACTTAATTATGCATTGTATAATTAACTATTTAACTATTGTTATTATCTAATTATTGTTGTTATATGGTTTTATTAAACCATATTTGTCTTATTATATTCACGGATATAATTGTTATGTTGTTATAACAATTATATCATTATTCATTTGTGCTTTCCATATGATATTTTGGAAGCTTATGTATTCAGGCATATTGTTGCACCTGTGCAACATATTTATTTGTTTGTATATTGTTGTCCAATATGTATAAATATTACAGCACTCCATTATAATGGTTAATTAATTTCACATTAATAAAATATCACAGGATACTATCCCTATTTTGTGAAATTACATTTGGTTTCAGAGAAGGTTGAAGGATATTGGAGGATTCCAGCAGTGTTTGAGGAGCATTGGAGAAGCTTGTGCAAGAAAAAGAGAGCCAGAGTTGCCTTTGCAACTTCCTAGCCCCATCCCCTGTGCAATACCACCATCAAATTCCTCAAAACCACCATCAAATTCCTCAAAAACCACTTTTATTCATTTAAATTAAGGTTGAGGAGGATACAATTCACCAAGGAAGAGATTACAAGCTAAAAGAAAGGAAGAAAAATGATCTAAGGTGCCACACACACTCAAAACCGCCTTCATTCTCACCAAAACCACCTGTCATTTTTCTCTTTGCTAGAATTTTTTTCTCAAAACCGCCTTTCCAAAACCGTGGTTTTTTGAAGAGGTATGTTTGTACAATTTGGAAGTGTTTAATTACATTTTACTCTTTACATATAATTGTTTAGCTTAGCCGCCCAAGTGGCTAGTATAAATTTTGTAAGACACTTCCCATCAAGAGAGGTCAAGGGGTCAAATCCCCCTCCCTCACCCGCTACAAATTTGGTGAAAAATTTAGTGGAACCACTAAATTTAGCAAAAAAATCAAATTTAGTTATAACTAACTAAATTTAGCGAGAAAAACCCTATTTTAGGAAAAAATTGTTTTTCCTCCACTCTGCATATTTTTACATTCTGAGCACTTTTTGCCAAAAGGAAGGCTACCTAAAAAATTCATTTTGAGCTAGTTTTGTACCTTTTTTTGCTCAGCAAGCCGTATTGGGCTCCACAGGCCACCAGTGTCCACAAAACAAAAACATTTGTCTACCATTCAATTTTTTCTAAAAATTTTTGAATGTAATTACATGTTTGAGTATATTGTACTAATTTGCAAGTTACCATAGTCAACTACAAACTTTGTAACTACTTAGAAATTAGAAAAATATTGTACTCAAAATCAATAAAAATTGGTTCTGTAACACTCACAAGATCTTGGATCTCATTCGTAACATTCGGTATATACAGTGCCTTTGGGAAGCACTTATGGGTAAAGCCATCATGACTACTACTGCACTTAACACCTAATATAGCTGCAACAACATCATTTTCGCATCGAGCCTTTCAATCGACGGGGAGTAATAAGGTCACAGTGCACACACTATGATCCATCTCATTCATCTGTGAATGATTGCATGACATAAATCTGGACTAAGAAATTATCCAAGTATATAACGAAGTTACACATGCATATGAGGATATTTCTTTGAGCCGGTGTCAATAATTGCACAGACCCCTCTCAATACTATCTTGGTACCATGTATTGAATTCTTTCATGTATGTTAATTCCTCTTTCACATAACGCACTGAGTATATAGAAAGGGTGATATTCTTCCATGTACCGTCAGGTATATCGAGAAGGGCGCATGTGTATATAGAAAGGTTCAGTATATTGGACTGACAGTATATAGATTGGGAGACCTTATACCTAGAGTGATAAGAGCGAAACCATGTCAGTGATCTCTACAAAATGGGCACCAATGCCACAAAATCCAAAGAAGCATGGGATAAGCTGAGCACAGTATACGACAACTACTCAGAAGTTATATTGAATTTACAGAGTCAGTTACGAACATTGAAGTTCAAATAAAATGAGAAAATTGAAGCTTTCTTAAGAAGAGTTGCAGAGTTGTGTACTTCACTTCTAGCCCTGGGAGAAGTGGTCTTAGATGATTCTCTCATTCCCATTGTTCTAAGATCACTCCCCTCTTCTTACCGCATTTTTTTACAACACTAAACGTGTCAGATACGACCGTTAGTTTTGACAAATTGGTAAACTTACTGCAACAAGAGGAAGTCATAAATATTAAGGATGATGAAGAGGAGTAGGCACTTTCTTCACATCAAAAATGGAAAGGAAAAGGTTAAGGAAAACCTAATTCCTATCAAAAATCCCAAAATCAAAATGAGTATCAAGGGGACAGACAACAAAAGAAGCAATGTCCAATTTGCAAAAGAGGACATGACCTAAAAGATTGTTTGTATAATACTTACAAGAAAGGTTCATCAAGCAACTCTGCACCTCCATAACAATAGCACAAGGGAAATTCTAACTACAATTAAGGGTAGAAAAAGGGGAACTAAAAAAGAAGACCCCATCAACAAGGAAATATTGTTGAGTAGCAAGAACAGTCAGATAATGAAGTCTACTTGTTCACTTCTTGATCAAGTGAACCATCCATGTCATCTAGTGATGTTTGGTATGTTGATTCGGGGGCCACTTGACACATGACCAGCCATAGATACTGGCTTATTTTAATGAGGGACACGCCATCAAAAAATCATGTTTCATTGGGAGATGATTATTTATATATAGTTCAGAGGATTGGGAACATTTCTCTACCCCTTGGTTCACGTAACTGTAGACTTTTAGATGTCTTATATGTCTCTGGGTTGAACAAAGAATCTATCTTTTAATCAGTCAACTCCTTGATCACAACCTAGAAATTGACTTTGATAGTCATTCCGGTAAGAAAACATGTTTAATTTGAGATAAATCAAGAGGCTCAAAAATAGTTACGAAATCCTCTAATGTGGGATGCATGTTCCAACTTGATTTTGTCCACAGAGATGATCAGAGAAGTTGTGGCTAAGAACTCCCTACCTCAGCACATAGTTGTGGCATCGAATACTTGGTCATGTAAGTTTCAAGTATCTCGAGACACTTCACCGGCATGTAATATTGTACATGGGCTACCATCTCTTCAGAAGTATACAGACAAGTGTCGTTGCTACCTAGCAGGAAAAAAACACAAAGCTTTGTTCCAGAAGAGTACATATTAGAGCTCATGGTCAAACTTGACTCTGGTTCATACTGATATTTTTGGTCCAATGCAACCAAGTCATTATGGGATCTAATACTTCATGATTTTTGTTGACGACTACTCAAGAAAAATGTGGATTTTTTGTCTTCGCAAGAAAAATTAAGCTTTTGAAACTTTCAATAAGTTCAAAGTAGTAGTTGAGAATGAAACTGGTTATCACATCAAAACTCTCCACTCAAATCAAGGGGGGGAATTCACTAGTAATGAGTTCAAAGACTACCTACATATTCATGGGATTCATCAAAAAATGCCTCCTCCACACACACCACAACAAAATGGTGTTGTTGAGAGAAGAAATTGTACTATCATGGAAATAGTGCGATGTATGATCGATGAATCTAGACTTGTAAAGACATTCTAGGTAGAAGTAGCAAAGACAATAGTGTATTTTTTGAACAGAGTGTCCACAGTTGCTCTTGACGAAGTAACACCACAAGAAGCATGGTCAAAGAGGAAACCATCTATTGCACACCTTAGAGTATTTGGGTGCAAAGCAAGCATGCACATACCCAAGTAGAACAGAAAGAAACTGGACATGAAATCATAGAAACTCATCTTCATTGGGTACATTGAAGATACTCTTTGGTACAGATTGATGAATCCTAAGACCAAAAAAGTCTACACTAGTAGAGATGTTGAGTTTTTCAAGAAGAAGGAAGTAGTGACTCCTCCCCCAACCTCACCAAATGTAGATTTTTCACCAGTTATAAAAAATTGAAGCTGATGTTCCCTTAGAAGATAAAAGTGATGATGGGGATGATGGTGTTGATCAAATAGAACCATGACCCACGGGAATAGTTCAGTGTATTCCCGAGTGGTGTACTAGCACATTAGGAGATGCAAGAATGGATGCTCCACTGGATACATCCACCCCTGGACCACGAACTCATAGTAAAGCAAGAGAAGAAGTTAAATTTTCTTTGATGAGTAGAGTTATTGAATCTAATGAGCCCTCTATAGTCCAAGAATCCCTATAGTCAAAAGCTTGGAAAGATGCCATGGATTATGAATATCAATCAATGATGAAGAATAACACTTGGTAACTTTTCAATCTTCCACTAGGAAAGAAACCCATTGGATGTAGATGGGTATTTAAAACAAATTACAAAGAAGGTGGGACAATGGACAAGTATAAAGCGAGACTAGTAGCAAAGGGGAATGCACAAAAATAAGGCATAGACTATGAGGAGACATTTTCTCCCATAGCTAAGATCAAAACAATCAGAATGATCTTTTCTCTAACTGCATAGTTTAGATGGAAAGTCCACCAGATGGACATAAAAAGTGCCTTCCTAAATGGAGATTTACAAGAAGAAGTCTACATGACTCAAAATAAGGGATATGTAGAACTTGGTAAAGAAGCAAAGGTATGCAGACTCAAGAAATCTCTATATGGCCTTAAACAGGCACTTCGGGCATGGTACATCAAGATTGATAAGCATCTCGTACAACATGGATTTGTTAGAAATCCATATGATCCCAATATTTACCTCAAAAAGAAAGGGGGGAGGTTGTGATTTTTTTTGTCTATGTCAATGATCTAGTCATCACTGGAAGTTCAGTGAAGATGATCGATGTAACAAAGAAAGATCTTAATCGATCATTCGACATGACAGATCTCTAGCTAATGCATTATTGTCTTGGATTGGAAGTATGGTAGAAAGAGAATCACATCTTTGTTTCTCAGATGAAATATACCAAGAAAATGCTCAAGAAATTCAAGATGATGGATTACACACCAATTTCTACACCTATGGAGAATAGATTGCAGTTATCTCATTCAGATCCATCTCCTGAGGTAAATTCCACTCTCTATTGGCAGTTGATTGGGAGTCTCATTTACCTAACCTACTCTACACCAAATATTAGCTTCGCAGTGAGCTATCTATCCAGGTTCATGTAGGAACCCAAAGTTCTTCATTAGAAAGTAGCAAGGTGCATTTTGAGATATCTCAAAGGATCAATGGATCTTGGTCTAGAATACAAGAAGAATGACAACTTCTTCTTGACTAGATATTCATATTCAGATGATGCAAGTAACATTGACGATAGAAAATCCACTTCTGGATTTGTATTCTGTATGGGATATGGACCAATATCATGAGGAGGCAAGAAACAACACTTCATTTCTCTCTCTTCCACAGAAGCCGAGTATCATTCTATAGGAGAAGTTATCTGTGAAGTGATATGGCTATGTCACATACTAGAAGGACTTGGAATACCACAGGAAAAACTGACCACCATGTATGTTGAAAATGAAGGTGTTCTCAAACTTGTTCACAATCCAGTGTTCCATGAAAGAACACAACACATTGAGGTACAAGCTCATTTCATATGCGAGAATGTGTTGAAGCAAAACATCTAGTGTCAATTTTTTCCAATATCTGAACAAAGATTAGATATCTTCACGAAGTCACTTTCATGTGACAAGTTCAAGTTGTTCAGAGAGTTCCTCTCCTCATCCGTTGAGACAATGCAAAATTAAGGGGGGGGGGGAATGTTATGATAATTAATTATGCATTGTATAATTAATTATTTAACTATTGTTATTAGTTAATTATTGTTGTTATATGGTTTTATTAAACCATATTTTTCGTATTATATTCATGGATATAATTGTTATGTTGTTATAACAATTATATCATTATTCATTTGTGATTCCCGTATGATATTTTGGAAGCTTATGTATTTAGGTATATTATTGCACCTGTGCAACATATTTATTTATTTGTATATTTCTGTCCAATATGTATAAATATTGCAGCACTCCATTGTAATGGTTGATTAATTTCACATTAATAAAATATACAGACTTCCGTCCCTGTTTGTGAAATTATAGTAAGTCTTGTTTAGTAGTATCTCATCTTGGGATGAATCTTGTATCTTGAACTTGGATACGTTGTATCTATTGTTAAGGTTTCTCTTTCCTTGAGAAGGATCTTGAATTTTTGTATTTGAAAGGTTGAGTCATGCTATCCTCTTTTTGAGAAGGAATAATGGTCTTTTGTAATCTTGGTTCTCTCATGTTGTAATAACCCTTTATCCTTGCTATTGAGCTTGTGTAAATCTTGTTTTATGGAATTTTTTAGGGTATGCTTGTATTAATTAAAGATATATTATATGGCTTTGGCTATGGGAGGGAAAGGTTGCATTATCATTTTGTTGAAAATAAGATTTGTAAATCTTGCATTGAAAAAATACTTGTGTTTTAATATTTATTGGGATTCTTTCTAAGTTGTAAATGGAGAAAAAATGTAACTTAAAGATGTAATTTAATGAATACATAGTGGTTATTATTCTTGCATTTTATTACGGTTGCATCTTCTAAGTTTGTAACAAATTTTTGATTTTATTCCCCTTAAGTTTGAATACATATATGAAATTTTCTCTTGTAAAACCAAATTTAATGTATAAAAGGGATCCATGTTTAACTGGTTGATTTTTCATTTCATTTCAAACTTACTTCTTGTACATGTACAAATAAGAGTTCCTACTTCATAATCTTAAAGCAAGTGTTCTTCCTCATACTTGTGGAGTGGAATAAATGATGGGAAGGTTAACGAAGAGTACTTCTCATTTTATGATAATAGAGTATTATTAATATTTTGTTATAAACATTTTGTAGATGTAAAAGTACATTTTATGTGCTTTTCTCATTATATTAGAATGAGGTCTTGTTTAGTTTCTATTTATACATATATCTTTTTGAAGTAGTATAGAAAAAATGTTCTTCCCAGATGGGGGTAAATACAGATGTACCTAAAATAATATTTTTATTTCTTTCAGATTTAAAACCTTCTTTTCATAAGATTTTTAATTTTGTATTTTAAACAACTAGAAGGACCATTTGAAAATCTAAGATTTCTTCTTGACTTCGATAATATTGCAAGACATCTCTGCATTTTTTTAGATCAAGGTATAGATATATATAATGATAAAGTTCAGTGTAAATTTTTGAAAGTTTTAATAAAGGAAAAAAAATTAGGGGGGATGAAAAGTTGTGGCCTGGCCATGACCGGTCCTCCCCTAAAGCCCCCCTAAAATTTTGTTATGCCACATAGTGGTGGCAGCAACCTCCACCACTATGGCCTCCAACCACACACCCCACCACCCACGTCGTTACCTACTACCACCTCACTCCCCTTCCCTTATGGATACCGTATGCTCATGGGCTCCCTTGCCCCTGTGTAGCCCACGTAACCCTGTCTCTGCCCCAAAAGGATACCTGCATAGAAGATAAAGTTGTGGGGCTTGTTTTGTAAAAATAATTAGGTAGATAAATAAAAGGAGGGACAAATTTGAACCTAGGATATGTGAAATAAAAAAATTATGGGAAAATAAAAGTGTTTAAATGAAAATAGAGAGAATATTTAGGATTACCTAAGAATCTAAGGTGAGAATTTATCCAATCCTATGGTGTACATTAATCCTAGGATTTTCTCCTTGAATATGCACCTCCTTCCTTTGACTTTTTCCTTTTGTGAATTATAAAATAATAATAATAGGTCTAGTTACTTTAATTTTCCCATTAATGGATTTCTTAGGTGAAATTAAATTACCTTACATTACTTTTCAATTTTAATAAGGGGTATTTGTATTTGTGTAGCCGTGTAATCTAAATGCTTTTCAGACAATGGATTAATGATTGGTGTTGACCCTTTTATAATTTAGATTATAGGAAAATAGCTTTTCCTCTTGTACTGAGTGTGTTCTCTAATGAAGGAAGTGTTGTATTAAACATAGTTTAGATTGTAAATAGCCCAACAATTACTTTGGTTTACCTATGTTTTGGATAACTGAATAGTAATGAATTAATACTAAAACCACCTTTTCCATAGTGAATTAATTAGAGTATTGGGGTGTATGCCAAGATATATATTTAGCTCTAAATTACTCTAGATCAAATTTAATGAAGAAAAATGTTCTTAACACATTCTTATTGTCACGTGACCCCTTTTATTAGAAATTGCTTTGGAATAGCAATTCTTTAACATTTTTTAACTCTTAGTGTATGTAAAAAAATAATTGATGAAATTTTTTTAGTCTTATGTTTGGTTTTTAGTGTGTCAAAATGGGGCAATTCATTTGTTAGCAGAGCTCAGGTTCCAACATTGGGTGCACTGGGTATGTTTGTGTAATAGATTAATAAGTCTGGTTTGATTTTTTTGCCCATTCAATGAAAAAATTTCTGCTAAACTTATGTAGTTTTCTTCTTCGTCGGTTAAAAGTAGTAATGAGGCGTTCAACGTAGCATACCTAGAACAACTACTTCAAAGCATTGTTCCTAATCAAAGGGTATGTATTGCATTTGATTTCAAGATTTGACAAGAAAATGTGAGAAATAGAACCACTGATTGTGTTCAAGAGGCAAGACATTCAAGGTTAAATATTTTAAAATACTTTCTAAAAGTTAGAAAAAGTTGTTCATAGTTAGCATGCAAAATGGCTCCTAGACTTCACGTAGTAGAGATTGTTTGGGTGACCCATATTTTATAGTGACATGAGATGTCACAATAACATCTAAACCAAATTTATAAGATCATTTTTTCCATTTAATTGAAGGCATTTTGCAGCCCTGTTGATAACATCATTTCTACATGGGATAATCAACTGAAAATCTAAGAAAATTTGTTTTGATCTGGGCCCATGGTGTAGGGAGCTTTAGTAGAAAATTGAACTCTATGACTTCTAACCTATAGTATTTATAAGTGTTAATTGGATCCTGTAGCAATTATTTTTGAGAAAATAGAAATGGGGAGTGATTTTTTCAAGCATGTTTATGAGGAATCTAGTCATTCTAGCACAAAAAACAAACTAGTCAATTATGTATATTTGGTTTGGAAACAACGTCATAACTAGAGTTCTAGTTGTCATAATTATATTTCGTAAGCTACATCAAATTATATATATATATATATATATATATATATATATATATACTGGAGAATAAATGAAATTTGATACGAATTTTTTTTGAGCTATGAATTCCTATTTTTGAAACCCAATTTGTAGGTAATTTCACTAAAAACCTGTTGTAATGTAATAACAAAACTTTAATGGTTAGCCCCGAGAAGGTGCTTCTAGTTTGAAATTCATTTTCCAAGTTTGGGATTTGTATGTCTTAGTTGAATCTATATATAACATATAATTGGTTGCAATTATTTTTGTTACCATTTGAGTATTCAGTACTTGTTTGGTAGGCCCTTTTTTATATTTGTTTTGGCTAGAATTGTAAAACAAGTGAACTAGGTGTTAATAAACCGTTTGGCTTCTAAGGAAAACCTTAGAGGCTGCAAGATTTTATAAAATGATTATCATGATGTCTTAAGTGTTCTCTAGGTTGAATGTTATGACCCTAAAGAATTCTATGTTACGATGCATTTTTGGGTGTTATTTGTTTTGGTATAGTTTGGTCATATTGGACACCGTGAAAAGTATAGTTGTTGATTTTGGAAATAATTAATGTTTGAATATGAGAGTGTAGAATCATTCCCTTGTTCTAATGAATAATTTTAAGGTGTTTGGTTAGTTTGTTTCCTCTTTGAGTGATCTATTCTTTCTCAAGAAATGCACACGCAATGTTAAGGGCACCTCATTTAAACCTAACAAAACCCTTTTAGTGTGGGTGTGAAATAAACAAGTATACCTTGTTGTAGAAGAACCTAATAAGACAAGATGGTATTCCAAGTTATTAAATTTCCTTCTTGTGAACTAGAATAATTTTCACTCCATGTGTATTTCACTACTAATCTAAAATTTATAGCTCTCTTATAAAGGTAAAATTTACCAAACAACGTTATAACCTTGTTTTTTCCTTTCGGAAGTGAATATCTATAATAAGCACACTGGGATGATAATTTTGTTAATGTAAGATCTATCTAAATTGTATCTAAACCATATATGACAAGGGGAAAGAATTCTTAGTTTATTTTTTTAATATGTTGGTGATTATATGAAGTAGATATTTCATTGTTATTTTATCTTCTTCTAAATAAACTAAGAAGCCCTTGATCTATTGGAATCCGACTCTAGTTTACACAAATTAAGATCCTTAAAGCCATCAACACAAATTTTTGTATTAGATTAATGGTAATGTTCAAATTATTTTAACCCTTCTTGAGATCGATAGGCCCATTTTCATATTATGACCATTTACTAAGTTTTGGTACAATATAACATAGTTGAATTGTTTCACCCTAGAAGGTACACTAGTGATGATAGCCCTTTCCGAATTGGTTATACATGTTATTAAATAATCACGTTTATGAAACTAATAATTATGAGTAGAAATAATTGGACCAACATCTTCCCTCTTATCATTATCTCATAGATCTAGAAGAACAAGGATTATGCAGAAAATAACAAAAATCTCCCATCCTCTTTCTCTCTCTATGTGAAAATAAAATAAAATAAATTAGTGTTGATTGCTCTCTTTGTTGGGAGATATGGTATACCAATGATAGTGTTGATCATGGAATTACAAGTAATATGGTGTAATAATGGTGAGTAAAATGTTTCGTAATCTTATATATATATATATATATACATATATATGTATCCATATATATATATATATATAATATATATATATATATATATATATATATACATATATATAAAAGCACAATTGTGTACATATACCTTATAAACTAGGATAAAATCGTTTAAATGTATGTAGTGGGAAGACTCGTAAAGTAAATATCATTTACCAATCCTTGTTAACAAACAATGTTATAGTTTATTATTTTTTTAAATGTAAAATTGACATGATCACAAGTTATAAGTTTAAAATAAATAAGTGAGGTTTACTATTCTTAGTTGTGCAATGTTAATCTAATTTAGGTTACACACTAAATAGTTGGTCTTATGTAAGAAAATTAGGCATTGTGTTTTTATTCCTAAGTTCTAGGTGAGAAATTAATGTGAATAATTGAAGGTTTCAATGGTCTCACAAGTTAAATATGATTTTGGATACATGACTCTTAGGAGACTCTTCCATAAGATTTCTTTCACATTAGAAAACTCTTAGTAACTTATTAGAAGATAAATGGTGTAACCCCTTAGTGTAAAGACTAATAATAACGATTATCTATCCATTCCACCTACCTTGGGTGAATATGACCTTTTTATCAATATAAACACTAATTAAGAAATGTAAATTTGGAGTTGTTTAAGGGTACTCTTGAAAACATGCCACCATTATTTCACCATTCAACAAGGTGGAAAATTTTAAGAAATAGAATTCACCCTAGATAGTTAAGAAGTATATTTATATACATCTCTTTCAACCTAACAGGTCATTTACGAACAAATAATTGTTGAGTAAAAGATAACATAAATTCCAGATTTTGAGAAGTGTTAGGTTGTACCTTTCCTAAAGAAAAAAGGTGTATTGACCTTTTGAACTCTTAAGGAAGGTATGAATTGAATTTTTTTTGTGTCCCATCAATGTTATAACTTTGTAAGTCACGTAGTATTTTGATAGGTCTTGAAAACATTCCCTTTGAATGTAATTTATTCTCCTAACTCATTTATGTATTATCTTGGCTATAGTTATAAAGAAACAATGAAATTAAGTAAACTCCTCATGTGTCTTATTGAATTGAAAAATTGTTATTTATTGTTAACGAATTATGGATTTTTTGAGGTGTAGAAGTTCGAAGATTGCTTTGTCATGGTGATTTTATTTGCAAAACTTATAAACATTAATAAATTAAACTATCCCTTATGAATTGTCTAAAGAAAACTTTATACTAGAATTGAGATGTTCTAGAAAATGGTACATGCTATGAAACTTTGGAAACCAAACTAGAAAACCAATCCTAACCTAATGGTTGGCTATAAATTCAACCCAAAATTTAAATGTACTATCACCATGTGAATGTAAAAAATCCTTTCCAAATCATGTCATCAACCCCCTTAATTATGATTGGTATTACATGAATCTTCATCCTTGACCCCTTAATGAATAATGCAGGTGTTATGACCATATTGGGTAGGCTCATGAACCGATTTCCAAATTTTAAAGTAATGGTGAGTTAGGAGGTGACACAATATGTAAACTTGGAAACTTTTGTTATCTTCTTGTATCGTATTTGTGGTACCTTGGATGGTTTCTATGAGTGGGCTCGTACACATCATGTACGCATAAATTGTTAACCTTGTTTGAAATGACCATTATGTTCCCTTGGCTCACCCATTAATAGTTTCCTTTAAATATGGATCTTATGTTTAACATTCACTTATGTGGACCCTCACAGGAAAGTTAGACGATGATGAAAAATAATCCTTTGGAAGCTACAATTTCCCTTGATTAATATTATCCTAATTGAGAAATAGTTGAATTTTAACAAGGTTTTATTTGTTGAGGCATGTTTTTGAGACAAAAAATATAGTTACCTTAAGTGACCTTAATGTTGGACATACACTACATGTGACCATTTAGAGGTTTTAGACCATATTGTTGTTAACAATTTCCATAAAATCTATAACTCTCTTTAATTAAATTACTCTAAATGAGTGAAACACTGAGTACACAACCAATTTTAAATTGGTGGGTCATTCTTGTTGTGACTAAAAACCACATGATACGACACGATACCTCATGAGATCATATCCTTATCTCTTCCAGTGACTTCCAGGAGGAAGTCTAATTTTAGGTGAGGGGGGTGTAGTGCCCACCTCTTCTTATTGTAGTTCCTTTGTTGACTCATTTCTTTTATTTGATGACGGACGTGGATTTTAGCACCATTTGGATATTATATATTCTTATTATGGTTCTTTTGACGACACTTGTGGTGATTTGGGTACATAACGCCAAGCTAGTATTATGGACCATTATCTTAGCTTTTACATTGCATGTTTCTGGATATCAACAGCTTATGTTATAGTTGGTTTCATTTCATATGTGATGGATTTACGTATGGTTTTTACGTATACTTAGTGATCGGTTGATTTGTAATGGATAATTGGATGTAGTCATGTAATGCTCATATGGATAGTATAATTTGGGTTAATATGATTAGAATTCAACAATTTCATATTGAAATTTATTGTGTTATAGTTAGTGTGATTTATCCATGATTGATTTATTGAGATTATTTAATTAATATATTTTATTGAGCATGTATTTTTAATGTATGCATTGAGTGTGCAGATTATAGGGCACATGAGAACGTGGGTTTCAAGGCAGCAACACCTCAAGTTTCACAAGAATTTGACTAGGCCGAGTCCTATCCATGCATGATTTTTTGTATCCTTGTATGTTTTTGGCATGTTCGTGTTTGGAACGCCATAAGTGATTCCAAATTGTAAATATGTTATTATGGTTTTTTAGTCTTGAGATTAACTAGCTTCGGGACCTAATGGTTCCCACATGTGTTAGAAGTGAATTAGGATTAATTAACTTTGTTATTAGGAGGTTTGAACCACATAATCATCCCTTAGGTGGTCCCCACTACCTCAATCCTTGTGCCATTTAGGCCAATCTCGAATTTGGGCTAAATGTGGCAATTTTGGGGACCTCTTTTCACTTTGGGAGTTCCCCTTTCATGGAAATAAGCCCCTTGGACCCTACCTATGGGTAGGGTATCTTTTTTCAAGGAAAAATAGGAGTCTACCTCCCATTTGACCGCTCACACATCAATATCATGTAAGAATTATTGGGTTTTTTTGTTTCTTAAAAGTTGTAGGGTGTTGGATTTATTTACATTTTTGGGAATTTGAGAGATTACATCAAAAATATTTTTTATTTTATGCTCTCTGTAATTTTGGGAATCTTTTATGTGGAGATGAGATGTATGACACATGTCACCCTCTCATTTGGGAGTATTGTAAATTGTTAATTATTTTTATACTCACTCATAGAGAGGGGTTGGGACATTTTTGTCATTCTTGCATTTTGGAGTTAGAGATTTTGGAGAGAGCTTGTTGAGCTTGGAGCTTAGGAGTTTTTTGGATTGATTTGAGTTTTGGATAGCTTGTGGAGGTAGGATTTTATGTATTTATTTCATTTTTTCTTATTGTAATATAATGTAATTTTGAAATTAAAATGGTGTCAAATGTGTTGTTACCAGACTTCATTATTATTACCAGACGTCTCTGCATTTATTTTATTAAGGTATATATATATATATATAAAGAAATAAAAATATATAAAAAATGATAAAGTTCAGCACATATTTGTGAAATTTTTAATAAAGGAATAAAAAATTGGGGGGTGGGGGGGAGGACAAGGCATGGCCTAGCCGCAACCTAGCCTCCCTCCACCCCCCCCCCCCCCAAACTCTTTTCATGCCACACGGTGGTGGCAGCGACCTCCACCATCGGGGCCTCCAACCACACCCCTTACCATCCACGTTGTTTCCTACTACTGCCTCACTCCCCTTCCCTTATGGCTCCCACACCCTAGACTAAGTGTGTTCTCTAATGAAAGAAGTGTTGTATTAAACATAGTTTAGATCATAAATAGCCCAACAATTACTTTGGTTTTACCTATGTTTTGGATAACAGAATAGTAATGAATTAATACTAAAACCACATTTTTCCGTAGTGAATTAATTAAATTATTAGGGTGTATGCCAAGATGTATGTCTAGCTATAAATTATTCTTAATCAAATTTAATGAAGCAAAATGTTCTTAACTCGTTCTTATCGTCACGCGACCCCTTTTATTAGCAATTGCTTTGGAATAGACATTGTTCAATGTTGTTTAACTCTTGGTGTATGTAAAAAAAAATCTGAAATTTTTTTAGTCTCGTGTTTGGATTTTAGTGTGTTAAAAATGGTGAATTCATTTGATATTAGATCTTAGGTTCCAACACCGGGCACACTGGGTATGTTTGTGTAATAGATTAATAAGTATTGTTTGATTTGTTTTCCCATTTGTTGAAAGCATTTCCGCTAAACTTATTAATTTTTCTTCTTCGTCGGTCAAAAGGCGTAATGAGGTGTTCAACGTAGCATACCTAGAATAACCGTTTAGAGAGTTGTTCCTACTCAAAGGGTATGTCTTGAATTTGAGTTCAATATTTGACAAGAAACTGTGAGAAATAGAATCACGGGTTATGTTTGGGAGGCAATAAATTCAAGGTTAAATATTTTAAAACACTTTCTAAAAGTTAGAAAAATTTGTTCAAAGTTAGCACGCAAATTGGATCTTAGGCTCCCATAGCAGAGATTGTTTAGGTTGATCATATTATCTAGTGACATGGGATATCACAATAACAATTAAACCTAATTTATAAGATCATTTTATCATTTAATTGAAGGAACTTTGAGCTCTATTGATCACATCATTGCATGGGACAACATCTTAAAATCTAAGAAATTTTGTTTCGATTTTGACCCATGATTTAGGGAGATTTAGTCGGAAACTAAAATCTACAACTTTTAACATTTAGTATTTCTACATGTTAATTGGTTAAAAAAGTTAGTTTTGAGAAAACAGAATGTGGAGCGAGTTTTTCAAGCATGTTTAGGAGGCCTCTAATTGTTCTAACACAAAAACAAGATAGTTAATCACTTAAATTAACTCCAGATACGGGGTCATAACTAGAGTTCTAGCTATAAGAATTACATTATGTAAGTTGCATCAGATTCCCTATATATAAGAGAATTGACGAGAATTGATAGAATGATTTTTCAAGTCACGAATGACTATTTTTGAAACCCATTTCATAGCCTATTTCACTATAAATTTGTTATAATGCAATAACAATACTTTTAATAGTTGGCCCCGAGAAGGTGCTTCCAGTTTGAAATTCATTCACAAGTTTTGGAGTTGTATGTATTGGTTGACTATCTATATAATAGATAATTGCAAGGAAGTATTTTTTTTTACCATTTGAGCATTTGGTACTTGTTTGGTAGGCCCTTTTATAGCCGTTTTTCCTAAAATCGTAGAACAAGAGAACTGGGTCTTAATGAACTGTTTGAATTCTTAGGACACCCTTGGAGGGTGTAATATTTTATAATATGATCATCATGATGTCTTACGTGTTATCTAGGCTGAATTTTATGACCCAAAATAATTATATGCTACGAAGAATTTTTGGGTGCTATTTGTTTTGGTTTAGTTTGGTCATTTTGGACACCATGAAAAGTATATTGTTGATTTTGGAAATAATCAATGTTCGAATATGAGAGTGTAAAATTTTTCCCTTGGTATAAGGAATGCGGTTAATTTTTTTGGTTAGTTGGTTTCCTCTTTGAGCTATCCTTTGTTTCTAGAGAAAATCACTCACAATGTTAAGGGCTCCTCATTTAAACCTAACAAAACCCTTTTGGTGTGTGTGTTAAATAAATAATTGTACCATGTTGTAGGACAATGTAATAAGACAAGATGGTCTTCCACGTTATAAAACTATATTGTTGAGAACTAGATCAATTTTCACTCCTCGTGTCTGAACTATTAATCTCAAATTTACAACTCCCTTATAAGAAAATTTACCAAACAACCTCATAACCTTGTTTTTTTCCTTTCAGAAGTGTCTAACTAAAATTAGCATACTTGGATGAAAATGTTGTTAATATAAGCTCCTCTAACTTGTCTCCAAACCATATATGATAATGGGAAATAATTCTTAGTGTCTTTTTTTATACGATGGCGTTATACGAAGTGATATTTCATACTTATTTTATCTTCTTCTAAGTAAACTAAGTCGCCCTTCAGTTATTTGAAACTGACTCTAGTTTTACATCTTAAAATCCTTATCAAATCCCTCAGCATAAATTTTGGATTAGATTCGGTAATGTTCAATTTTTTTTAACCCTTCTTGAGCTTGACAGGCCCATTTTCATACTATGATCATTATCTAAGTTTTGGTACAATATAACATAGTTAGATTGTTTCACCCTAACAGATACACTTGTGATGATAGCCCTTTCTGAATTGGTTATAACATTATTAAATAATCATGTTTGTGAAACTAAAACTTATGAGTAGAAATCATTGAACCACCCTTTCCCTCTTACCTTATTTCGTAGATAGATTAACAATGATTATGCGAAAATAGCAACAATCACTCATCCTCTCTCTGCAAAAATAAAATAAAATAAATTAGTGTCGATTACTCTCTTAGTTAGGAGATATGGTATACTAACATTAGTGTTGACCATGGAATTATAAGTAATATGGTGTAATAATAGTGAATATTATGTTTCGTAATGTATGTATATATATATATATATATAAGCACAATTTTGTACATATACCTTATAAACTAGGATAAAATCGTGTAAATGTATGTAGGTGGGAAGATTCGTAATTTACATATCTTTTACTAGTCCTTGTTACCCAACAATGTTGTCATTTGTTATTTTATAAAATTTTAAATTGACAATATCACAAGTTATAAATTCAAAGGAAATAAGTGAGGTTTACTATTCTAAGTTATACAATGTTCTCCTAGTTTAGGTTACACGCTAAATAGTTGGTCTTATGTAAGTAAAATAGGCATTGGGTTTTCATTCCTAATGTGTAGGTGAGAAATTAATGTGAGTAATCAAAGGTTGCAATGGTTTCACAAAATAAATATTCCTTTGGCTACTTGACTCTTAGGAGACTCTTGCATAATATTTCTTTCACATTAGAAAACTCTTATTCAATTATGATGAGATAAATGGTGTAGCCCATTATTTCAAATACTAATAATAATTATTATCTATCCATTCCATCTACCTTAGGTGAAGACAACCTTTTTTATCAGTATAAACACTAATTAAGAAATGTAAATTTTGAGTTGTTTCAAAATCTATGTTGTTTGGGGGTACTCTTGAAAACATGGCCCCATTATTTCACCATTCAATAGGGTGGAAAAATTTAAGAAATAGAATTAACCCTATATAGTTAATTAGCATGTTTATATACATCTATTTCGACCTAGCGAGTCATTTATGACCAAATAATTGTTGAGTAAAAGATAACATAAATTCCAGATTTTGAAAAGAGTTAGGTTATACCTTTCCTGAAGAGAAAAGGTGTATTGACCTTTTGAACTCTTAAGGAAGGTATGGATGGATATTTTTTGTGTCTTGTCCATGTTATAATTTTTTATGTTAAGTGATATCTTGATAGGTCTTGGAAACATTCCCTTTGAATGTATTTTGTTCTCCTAACTCATTTATGTATTCTCTTGGCTATAGTGATAAAGAAACGATGACATTAAGTAAACTCCTCATATGTATTATTGAATTTAAAATTTATTGTTTGTTGTTAAGGAGTTATGGCTTGTTTGAGGTGTAGAAAGTTTGGAAATTTCTTTTTTAGGGTGAATTTTTTTGCAAAACTTCTAAATAATAATAAATTAAAAATTCCCTTATGAGTTTTTTGAAGTAAACTTTGAACCAAAATTGAGATGTTCTAGACAATGGTTCATGCTATGAAAAATTGGAAACCAAACTATAAAACTAATCCTAACCTAATGGTTGGCTATATATTTCACCCACAATTTAATATTACTATCACCATGTGAATTTAAAAATTCTTGCCAAATCAAGTCATCACCCCCTTAATTACACTTGGTATTACATGAATCTTCATCCTTGACCCCTTAATGAATAATGTAGCTGTTAGGACCATATTGGGTAGGCTCATGAACCAATTTCCAAATTTTCAAGTAATGGTGAGCTAGGAGGTGAAACCACATGTAAACTTGGAAAAAATTTCTCTCTTCTTGTATGGTATTTATGGTACCTTAGATGGTTTTCATGAGTGGGCTCTTACACATCATGTATGTATAACTTGTTAACCCTATTTGAAATGACCATTATGTTCCCTTGCCTTGCCTATCAATAGTTTCCTTTAAATATGGACCTTGTGTTAAACATCCACTTATGTGGACCATTATAGGAAAGTTAGACAATGGTGCAAATGAATCATTTGTAAGCTAATATTTCCCCTAATTAATATTCTCCTAATTGAGACATACTTGAATTTGAACCAGGTTATATTTGGTGAGGTGTGTTTTTGAGACAAAAAGATAGTTACCTTAATGTTGGACATACTCAACGTGTGACCATTTAAAGGTTTAGAAAATGTTGTTGTTAACAATTTCCTTGGAAGCTATAACTCTCTTTAATTAAATTACTCTAAATGAAAGAAACACTTAGTATAAGGCCAAGTTTAAATTGATGGGTCATGTTTGTTGTGACTAATAACCACATGATACAACACAATACCTCATGAGATCATATCCTTATCTCTTCTAGTGACTTCTAGGAGGAAGTCTAATTTTAGGAGAGGGGGATGTAGTGCCCACCTCTTCTTACATTAGTTACGTTGTTAAATCATTTATTTTATTTGACGATGGATAGGGATTTTAGTACCATTTGGATAATATATGTTCTTATTATGGTTATTTTGACAACACTTGTGGTGATTTGGGTGCATAACACCAAGATAGTATTATGGACCATTATCATAGCTTTTGCATTGTATGGTTTTGGATATCGAAAATTTATGGTACAATTGATTTCATTTCATATGTGATGGATTATGTATGGTTTTTTCATATACTTGGTGATCAATTTATTTATAATGGCTAATTCGATGTAGTTATGTAATGCATAGATGGATAGTATAGCTTGATTTAATATAGATGTATGTGATTAGTATTTAGCCATTTCATATTGACATTTATTATGGTATAGATAGCATGATTTATCCATGATTGATTTATTGAAATTATTTAATTAATATATTTTATTGAGTAGGTATGTTAAATGTTTGCATTGATTGTGCATATTACAGGGCACAAGAGAACGTGGGTTTCAGGGTAATAGCACATCGAGTGACACAAGTGGCCAACTAGGCTTAGTGCTAGCCATGGAATATTGTGTGTAGTGTTTTACTTTTGTGGCATGTTTGTGTTTGGGACACCATGAGTGATTCCAAATTGTAATTGTGTTATTGTGATTTGTTAAGTCTTGAGATAAACTAGTTTTAGGAGCTAATGGTTCCCACATGTGCTAGAAGTGAATTAGGATTAATTAATTTTTTTATTAGGAGGTTAGGACCACATAATCACCCCTTGGGTGGGCCCCACTACCTCAATCTTTGTGCCATTTATCCCAATCTCGAATTTGGGATAAATGTGGCAATTATGGGGACCTCTTTTCACTCTGGGAGCTCCCCTTTCATGGAAATGAGCCCCCTTGACCCTACCTATGGGTAGGAGGGTCTCTTTCAAAGAAAAATGGGAGTTTACCTCCCATTTTACCCCTCACATATCACTCTCTTATAATAATGGTTGGTTTTTGTGTTTCTTAAAAGTTATAGGGTGTTGGCTTTATTTACATTTTGGGGAATTTGGGAGATTAGCTCCAAAATATGTTTTGTTTTATGCTCTTTGTAATTTTGGGAATAGTTTTTGGGGATATTAAATGGGTTACACATGTCACCCTCTAATTTTGGAAGATTTTTAATTGTTTATTATTTATATACTCCCTCGTGGAGAGGGGTTGGTAATTTTTGGTCATCCTTACATTTTGGAGTTGGAGATTTTGGAGAGAGCTTGTGGATTGAGAGTGTGATGGATTTCTTTGAGTTTGGGATAGCTTGTGGAGGTAGGCCTCTATGTCTTTATTTCATTTATGCTTATCATAATATAATGTGATTTTGAAAAAAAATGGTGTCAAATTTGTTGTTTTTTATATGTTTGTTATGGGATTTTTTGTGGATTTGGTTCTTTTCATTTTCTCCATCCATCATGCTTTGTGATTGATTTTGGAGTTTTTGGGGAAGAGGGAGGAAAACCATTCTTCACCACATGGCTTGATGGGAAATCCATGTTGGTATTTTTTATTCCTCCCCTCATATGATTTTATGTGGAGAAGGATTTTCATATGGTTTGAACTTCCTTCTCTATCCTTGGAAAGGAAATCATATATGGTTTCAAAAGCCTTCCAAGGAGGAGGCTTGGTGCTTGAATTGGAGAGATAAGGAGGGAATTTTTGAATGGAGAGATAAGGAGAATACTTGGAGATTATTATTGTGTTCCTATGATTGGTTCACATTTTGGCTTCATATGGGATTCTTGTCAATCTTCTCCTTTGGGGAAAACATGGAGTTTTCCCTTTGTGATTTTTTTTTTTTTGAATTGTTGTATGTGTTAGAAAAAAATTCTTGTGTGTTTATCACCCTTTTCCTATTATTCTTTTGCATTCTTGAGGCTTTTTACTCTCTCTCCCATGGTCTTGGAGGGAGGCTAGCATTTCCTCCAATTTTTTGGAGATAGAATGTGATGATGTTATATGGTTGGGAGGTAACCAAGCCCTTTCTTCTTGTGCTATGAAGACTTCTTTTGGAGTGGAAAAATGCAGATTTGGATTGAAGTTTGGAGAATAAATGGTGAACATTTTGACATGGTGTTCCCCATTTTGGGGAGGCTTATCCACTTGTATTTTATTTTGATCTTGTAATGATGGTGTAACTCTTGTTTAGTAGTCTCCCATCTTGGGTTGAATATTTTATCTTGTACTTGGATATGTTGTATCTATTGTTAAAGCTTCTCTTTCCTTGAGAAGGAGCTTGAATCTTTGTATTTGAAAGGTTTAATCATGTTATCCTATTTTTGAGAAAGGATAGTGGTGTATTGTAATCTTGGTTCTCTCATGTTGTAATAACCCTTTAACCTTTCTTTTGTGCTTGTTTAAAACTATTGTTTTAAGGAAGTTTTGAGGGTATGCTTGTATTCATTTAAAGACATATTGTATGGATTTGGCTATGGGAGCGAAAGGTTGCATTATCATTGTGTTGAAAATAAGATTTGAAAATCTTACATTTTAAAAATACTTGTGTTTTAAGATTTATTAGGCTTCTTACTAAGTTGTAAAAGGAGGAGAAATGTAACTTAAAGATGTAATGTAATGAATACCTATTGGTTATTATTGTTGTTACCGAAATATTGTTCATAGTGTGAACACTTACGAGTGGTTTGGGTTATTTGGTAGTAATAGTTTTTAATATTTATAAAATAATATATGAGTGTGCACAATTAGTTGTCATGCACAACTCATAGAGATAGGAATGTGTGAGAATATCTTGGGATTGAGAGTAAGACTAGGGAATAAATGAGAGATATGGGGATAAAATGAAAAGACTTGACTCCATGATTTTAGGAGCAAGCAATTGCATAAAATTCTCTCTCATATTCAATAAAAATTACAGCATTCTATTTACATTTGGTTTCTATCTTCTGTAGTTTTCATTTCATGTGTTGATTTTAATTAAGTATTGCTTAATTTATTTATGCAAATCTAGAGATTTATCATCATCTGGTATCAAATTAGGTTAGGAATATTTGTGAGAGTGATTGCAGGACAAAACCACAGTCTCAAGGATGCAGATATGAGTTTTTAAAGATTCCATCGCAATTTTTTGGATTCTGATCTTAAAAAAAATGACTCGTAATTTGTGTTTATCTCAAAAACCCAGATTTGCAATTTTTTTCAATTTTTTGGGTTTGTATGTTTGTATTATGTGAAACTTAATTCAAAATATTACAAAAACCCATTTCATATTTTAATAGTAATTTTGGAAACAATTATGACGTTTCTAATTATTTTGTAAAAAAAATAGTGAGTGATTTTCAGCAATAAAACTCTAATAAGCTTTATTATTTTGTTTAAATATAAATCTATTTACTATTGTAAGGGTGCATTATCAATTGAACCAACACCCAATATAATTGTAAAATGATTCTCAAAGACAAATTCGGCTGAGTTAGCAACATCACGATGGAGGATGGAGGCAAATTGGCATCTCTTGTTAGTCACCAACAAAGAGATTACTTCATGGTATTGGTGACTGTACGTACCCAAAATTGTAAGGTACTGTACTGCCAGAACAGTGTAACAAGTGCCCCGATGATGATACAGGTCTCCTCGCAAGGTGTTCGGGATCCGGAAAAGCCCTCAGAGTATGCGTTAACATCCCGCATGCCCCGCTTAGCCCCGCGCCCTTTGTTTTCCCCTTTTTCCCTCTTTCCTTGGCCTCTTGACCTTCAGTGACGAAACCGTCGCCCTGCAGGGCGGTGGTCCTATAACCGCTGCCCTGCTCAGAGCAGCGGTCCTGTGCACGTTTTCCAGAACACTCTTTTGACGTGACTCACGTGAAATATCATGATTCACCAGCTTTTCTTTGCCGACTTGAGCATGCATTTATGTTTTTGGTCCCCTGGAATAGTGTTTTTCCTTTGTTTATTGTTTAGGAGTTCAATTTGGTTTTGGTTTTTGAGTGTTGGAATTCCTATAAATGCATAGCTTGTGCTGAGGCAAATGGCCACCATTTTTTGGTTAGAGTCTTCTGATTTTCAGTGGTTTGGTCTGTCAGCTTGCTTAGGATTGATAGCATAGTTCATTTCATACTTGGTTAGTATTGTTCAGCTGTTGGTAAGCCACAGACCCATCTTGTGTAGGAAGTGTTGTTATCTCATCCCAATCCAATTAGAAGCTTGCCTCTAAATTTCTCTTTGCTGTAGATTTGTTTTATTGTGTCTTGGAGTTCTTAGTTCAATCCATTATATGCCTGGTTAGCTTTATTCAGCTGTTGGTAAGCCACATATCCAACTTGTGCAAGCAGTGTCTTTATTTTATCCAATCCATTGGAACAGAATAGCTTAGGAAGCCATTAAAGTTGCAGGTTTTGCTCTTCGTATAGATTGGTTACAGGTTCTAGTCACTTCATGTTGCATGACTTGCAGTAAAATCCCACTAGGAATCGTATAAGCCAAGCTCTGTACTCTTGCGCTATCCCTCTCCTACTCGCATTCTCGGTCTGCATTCTGAGCTATCCTTGTCCCAAAATCTACTCTTATGGGTGCTAGCGTTACACGCTTTCTGGATCCACGTGAACACAAAAGAACGAGGAGATCATACTGAGGGGACGAGATCACATACACCATCGGATTCGCCACTGTTCTACGGAGTCCAGGTTTTACATTTCAAAGTTCTAGTCAGATTCATATCAAATAGATTAGTTAATCGCTTTATTTCATTTCATTCTATTCTCGACATTGCCAGGGAAGCTGTGGGGATTGATAGTTTCTGAGAAACTATGATTCAATCCTCACTTCTGAGGTAGGATCGAGAATCTTTAGGGTAGATTAGACAAACTGTTTTATTTAGAATAATTCTACAAATTGCACAGGCAAATAACTACACTCGGTTATCTTGTTTGTTTCAAATTATTGTTTAGTTATTATTTCTAGATATGCTTAAAATAGTTTGCTTTCCTTAAAATTATTAAAAAATTTCTTAGAAGAATAAAAGTTATACAGTTAGATTTATTTCACATAGTTAGAATTTGCTTCGTTACAGTTAGATTTGCATTTTGTTTCGTATGACAATCACGGGACCTCAAGAGCCCAGGGAATATATATTTGAGCCAATCGTGCCTCAACCAAACCTAGTCACAGCAATAGTTGACATAGACCAAAATCTCAGGATACAAGTATTCCGAACAACCACAGATTTACAACTGATCAGTTCTCAGTTAAGAGGATTAAACATAGAAGACGACCAAGCACATGCGTTTTGGTCAAGTCAGCCAAACTACAGACTACCCTAGAAAACATCCACATGACTGTAGAAGGGCTCAAAAGAGAACAAACATTCGGGTGTGATCCTCTAGTTCCACAGTCAGACGCTGGAGACATCCTCGTAGATATAGATACCAGCTTAAGAATCCAGGTTGCGAGAATGCCTGTAAGGTATTCTGAGAAGATTGCACAACTATTGGTTCTAAACATAGAAGCTGAGAAAGCATACGATTACTGGATACTAGGGATTAGAACTTGATGCACATATCCCACAGCCCAAAGAATCCACAAGTCAGTTAGACATAGACACTAGCCTACGCATCTTGGTATTCAGGTCCACTCCACTTCCACCTATCATCATCGAACAACTGTCCTTACTAGATATCGCAGCTAACGAAGCTAGGGAATTCTGGACTAGGCCAGAAAATCATCCGTAGAGTCAATTGTATTCATCATCCACTATATGACCTTATCAGGAGATATACACGAACTATCCCGGGTCATTTTCCACGTATTCCGCAACCCATAGAATCGATCACGCCAGAGCTTCGATATTGCTTAGGACTTGAATAGCATAGTTCATTTCATACTTGGTTAGTATTGTTTCAGCTGTTGGTAGGGCCCAACAGACGCCTCTTGTAGGAGTGTTGTTTCTCATCCATCCCAATTCGAAGCTTGGCTCTAAATTTCTCTTGGCTGTAATTTGTTTTATTGTGTCTTGGAGTTCTGGCTTATTCAATCCATTATATGCTTGGTTAGCTTTTATTATTCAGCTGTTGGTAAGCCACATATCCACTTGTGCAAGCAGTGTCTTTATTTTAATCCAATCATGGAACAAGAATAGCTTTGGAAGCCATTAAGTTGCAGGTTTTGCTCTTCGTATAGTTGGTTACAGGTTCAGTCCTCATTTTTCTTGACTTGCAGTAAATCCCACTAGGAATCGTATAAGCCAAGCTCGTACTCTTGCGCTATCCCTCTCCTACTCGCATTCTCGGTCTGCATTCTGAGCTATCCTTGTCCCAAAATCTTACTCTAGTTGGGTGCTCTAGCGTTACACGCTTTCTGGATCCACGTGAACACAAAAGAACGAGGAGATCATACTGAGGGGACGAGATCACATTACACCATCGGATTCGCCACTTGTTCTACGGAGTCCAGGTTTTACATTTTCAAAGTTTCTAGTCAGATTCATATCAAATAGATTAGTTAATCGCTTTATTCATTTCATTCTATTCTCGACATTGCCAGGGAAGCTGTGGGGGATTGATAGTTTCTGAGAAACTATGATTCAATCCTCACTTCTGAGGTAGGATCGAGAATCTTTAGGGTAGATTAGACAAACTGTTTTATTTAGAATAATTCTACAAATTGCACAGGCAAATAACTACACTCGGTTATCTTGTTTGTTTCAAATTATGTTTAGTTATTATTTCTAGATATGCTTAAAATAGTTTGCTTTCCTTAAAATTATTAAAAAATTTCTTAGAAGAATAAAGTTTTATACAGTTAGATTTATTTCACATAGTTAGAATTTGCTTCGTTACAGTTAGATTTGCATTTTGTTTCGTATGACAATCACGGGACCTCAAGAGCCCAGGGAATATATATTTGAGCCAATCGTGCCTCAACCAAACCTAGTCCACAGCAATAGTTTGACATAGACCAAAATCTCAGGATACAAGTATTCCGAACAACCACAGATTTACAACTGATCAGTTCTCAGTTAAGAGGAATTAAACATAGAAGACGACCAAGCACATGCGTTTTGGTCAAGTCAGCCAAACTACAGACTACCCTAGAAAACATCCACATGACTGTAGAAGGGCTCAAAAGAGAACAAACATTCGGGTGTGATCCTCTAGTTTCCACATGTCAGACGCTGGAGACATCCTCGAGTTTAGATATAGATACCAGCTTAAGAATCCAGGTTGCGAGATGCCTGTAAGGTATTCTGAGAAGATTGCACAACTATTGGTTCTAAACATAGAGCTGAGAAAGCATACTATTCTGGATACTAGGGATTAGAACTTGAGCACATATCCACAGCCCAAAGAATCCACAAGTCATTTGATACATAGACACTAGCCTACGCATCTTGGTATTCGTCCACTCCACTTCCGACCTATCATCATCGACAACGTCCTTACTAATATCTGCAGCTAACGAGCTAGGGAATTCTGGACTAGGCCAGAAAATCATCCGTAGAGTCAATTGTATTTCATCATCCACTATATGACCTTATCAGGAGATATACCGAAACTACCCGGTCCCATTTTCCCGATTCCGCAACCCATAGTCGAATCAAACGCCGACTCGATATTGATTGGATGCCTTTGAGCAGTCATCCTTGTTGATCGATCTATCACACCATCCAATTAGAAGGGCCTTCTTTGCCTTAGATTCCCAAATTCCACTAGTGCGTGTCGAAGACACTAGACTGCCTAACTAGTTTGTCTGCATATTCTACCCCCACCGGCTGTCCCGGCATGACCTCGAGAGGTCGGGTACGCGGAAGAGTCACTTGTAGATTCTCAAACTTTCCTGTCGCTTTTCCGACATAAACAAACAACTGTTTCACCTTCTCTTTGAGAAGTTTCAAATCTTCTCTCAATCACCTTCGTTTCTTCCCATTATTCTGCGGGTATTCATATACCCCCCGAATATGTCGGGATTCGATGTATATGGCAGACCCCTCCTGGGTCTTGAGGCATACTACGCCCAACAGAATAGGCAATCATCACCCTCGCTCTCAGTATGGGGTGACAACTATTCAACTAATCAGTTGTCAACACAAACCCAAAGAATCAGATATAGTTTGTCTTTTCAAATTGAGGAGTTAGATCAACCCCCTTGAACCCAACAAACAGAGCCTTCAGGTTCAAACAATATGACGTTTACCGAAGAATCTGGTTCATCTCCTCAAATGCTACTCAGACCACAAGTTAGTAGGCAATCAGATCCATACCTGGTCTTAGATGATGGACAATCAATACGTTATCCTAGGAGTGAACAACGCTCCCGGGGAATGTACCCACCTATAGGAGGTTTACAAATACAACCCGAAATCTCTTTTCAAGAAAATACCTCTATGCCACTGCATATAGGAAATATTCTTGGAGAAACTTGGCAAGATAGTGATCAGTTTATGACAGGATATCACGTACCTTTACAACACCAAGGTATACAACAAACGCCGCTTAGGCAAAGTACCGTGACTTCACCAAATGAAGTCATTTCAACGTTAGTAGAAAGAGTGAGAGGGTTAGAACTGGCTCAAGCAAGTCACAATTATCCATTCATTCAAACAGGAAGTTCCAATCCTCCATACCACTCTGGCCAGGTATATCTCCTTACGGGAGTAGGCACGTTAGGCATGCCTCCTCAATATCCACAACAAACGCCAACAAGGCCTATCATCTCTAACACAATTCCTCCCGGTCTAGTGTCGAACAATCCGTTCCTTGACAATACCCCGTCCTACTTAAACATATACTCTAAATCACTACAAGGAGATATGTTCTCCTCTCCCAGCATGTTTTCTCAAACACAGGGACCTCCTTATGCCCCTGCCAATGCATACGCTGCACCGTATCAACAACCTATCCCACCACCACTCCCTCAACAAACACCATCAGTGGTCGAAAGCTATGCGATAGGGACTTATTTAGAATACCTAAAGGAACCCTTAGATTTCACCATACGAAGCGTCATGCTTCCAAGACCTCTCCCTGATTTTCCCAAGTTCAAGGGTGAGGGAGATCCAAATGCACATATCAAAGCTTACGCTACAGCCATTCGGGAATTACTCCCATGGGATGGGGTTGTTGTTAAAATATTCCCCAAAACGCTGGAAGGAATTGCTCTCGATTGGTATTACAGAATACCTGAGGCTTCCATACATTCATTCAAACAACTTGTGTCTGAGTTCATCAAGGCCTTTGACATGAACAAACTATTAAGAACAGGAATCAGGGAGTTATTACACATCAAACAAGAGCATAACGAGTCTGTTACCCACTTCATCCAAAGGTGGCGTACCGTCCTTTATTCATCAGCAAGTGCTCCAAACATGGATCAGATGGAACTATGTGATTTATTCCTTCATTCTCTCAGTAAGGAGGTGAAGGAAGAAGTCCAGAAGTTCCCACTAAGAACTTACGATGAAGTACTTGAGAGCGCTCTTCGAATAGACCAAGTAGCGATAGATAGTGGTCGTAAGACATATGGAACAAACGGGAGGTTAATCACCTCCACTCAAAACACTACAACTACCACAAATGTCAATCAAGGACCCAAAATCCTTAACAAAAATCGTGGGGTAACAATGGATGGGGTAACCGACCAGCCCAAGAGGGTAAATGTTGTTAATGCTCCATTACAAACAAACAACCAACGAAACAACAACTTTACCCCGACAATCAATACAGTGGATTTTAACCATCCACAACAACAACAACAACAATGGCAAAATCCCATACAAGGGCCAAGCCAAAACTCATTTGGTTACCAAAACCAAAGTCAAAACCAGAAACAACAATTCCAAAACTTTGGTCCTAATAGGCAACAGTTTGATCGGAATTTTAGGCCACAATACACACCAAACCAACAAAACGGGAATTACAACCCCAATTCTTATTGTGGTTTCCATAAAATTTGGGGTCACGATACTAGAACGTGCCATGACTACAATAAATTTATGCAACACTTGCCAGAAGAACAAAGACAGTTCTTCACAGACCTGTTTTTGGCGGATCCCGTCTCATCATCACCAAATACTCTCGCAGGGGCAGTTTCTCCTCAGAATGCTCCCCTCAAGATCTTTAATGATCCACTCCCAAATCATGATAGCAATAGGTTGAATCCAACCAGAACAAACAAAGGTGCAGTGACAGGAAACAATGATCATGAAGCCTCGACTTCATTAAATCTTTCAGTTGCTCCACAGTTGGGAGCTCAACCGAGACCTAAGATAGTCAGTTTGGTAGAATTAGACGCTGAACTACCTATCAAAGCTATAACAAGAACATGAGAGTATTTCTCTCAACTGATCCCAAGTCATCTGCCAGAGGTAGATAAGAGTCATCAAATAGTTGAAAAACCCATTAGTGTCTATGATTTAATTAGTGACCTAACAAAGACCTTCTCACACATTTCATTTTTGGACTTACTAAAGAACTCTCCCCCTCACAGAGCTGCTCTTTTAGAAGCATTAGGTCTAGGCCATCTAATTAACATCACTCCACCTCCCGAAACACAAGTAAATCACGTAGATTTTGATATCCGCCCTCTGGGGCAGCTGGACAAGGATGTCGAATTCATTTTCGAAATAAGTAAAATGCCCACAGATGCTGAGATCGCATGCCGAGGTGACCCAGCCTTACACTTGCAAGTGTGGGTTTATAATAACTATGTAAAACGGGCAATGGTTGACAATGGGGCCGCAGTTAACATAGTCCCTTTCTCTTTCCTCCAAAAACTTGGATATGGAGAAACAAACTGTTCCACTACACGAAATACCTTGAGAGGCTATGATAGCCTTAAAGCCACTTCGATAGGAACTATAATACTGCCGATCACCTTAGGGCCCAAAACCATCTTGACTGAGTTTTATATTATAGATCGGGAAACTAACTATAATATGATCCTCGGTCGACCTTGGATACATCGAATGAAGGCAATCCCTTCTACTTTATTTCAAGAAGTAAGATTCTTGCATCTAGGAAAGGTTTTTGTAGCTAAATGCGATCTAAAACCTTTTGATTTACACCTATTTGATTTAAAGAAAAGACCAGGGGTGCACTCAGAATTTGAACTTCCAACAAAAAAACTTAATAAACCCTCTGACCCAAAGCCAGAGGAAAAGTTGGTACCTACAACGGATCTTGAAACTACCAGTGTAGCCAAAACAATTCCAACCCCTAAAGATAAAACTAAAGAAACAGTATCATTAGGGACTACTGCGAAAATCGTTGAGTTGATAGAACAAGATTCACCAATGTTCTTACCATTCGATTCAGTAGGCATAGAATTTTCCCTAGGTGTTGGTTCCTTACCAGCAGAAGATCTCTGTATGGTAGAAGTAGAGTGCGCAAACGCAACAGATACCCCAACAACTATACTCCCGGCTAAGTATTGGACTCTCCATTTCGATGGAGCTAAATGTCGTTATGGAGCGGGGGCAGGTATAATTCTTACTTCACCCGAGGAGAAAGTCCTCCCATTCACTTTTAAATTAAACTTTGAATGTACAAACAACGACACTGAGTACGAAGCCCTCCTCCTTGGCCTTACCTTAGCCAAAAGAATTGGTATTGATAACATCAGAGTCCTAGGAGACTCGCAATTAGTGACAAACCAAGTTTCTGAGGTATATGAAACTAAAGCTGAACATTTGCAACTCTACAAAAATGCTGTATTAAATTTAAGCAAGGCGTTTAACTTTATATCCATTGAAGCAATCCCTCGAGAGAAAAATCTTCTTGCCGATTCAATAGCAACCTCAGCATCGTGTTTTACTCCAAGCAATGAGTTAAAAGATACCCAGTTCACAATATCTATTCGTGATGAACCATTGATAAAAATAATGACAAATCCTCTTTCAAGCGGAAGTGAATCTACCGTCCTAGACCATGTTGGAAATGATGCAGCTACTTTGGATTACTTAAATGCCTATGCAGCACTACATCTCTCCTATCACATGCTAGATTTATCCCTAATTCCACATTCGTCTTCCTACTTCAGAAATCCCGTAACAGATCTTCCCTCACAAATGGAACCTAGCATATATGTAATAGGAAACGGGGATGATCTAGATTTACCTCCAGCACCACCGAAGTTCGAAGAGGGTAACGCCTCTTTGATCGAGGAAACAATCGATGTCAACATCGGGACAGAAGAGGAACCAAGAATATTGAAACTAGGTTCTTCGTTAACCCCAGAAGAAGTGGAAATACATACTCAGATCCTCAAAGAACATCAGAAGGCATTTGCATTTAATTACAAGGAGATGATGGGAGTCGCACCCCACATTGCGGTGCACAACCTCGTCACTAGATCAGATGCAAAGCCAATTAAACAAAAATCAAGACCCATGAAGCCCAAAGTAGCTCTCATGGTAAAAGAGGAAGTAATAAAACTCCTTCAGGTAGGATTCATCAAGCCAGTTGACTACTCCCAATGGGTATCTAACATCGTTCCCGTTCTCAAGAAGAACGGAAAGATACGCATTTGCATAGATTTCTGAGACATCAACAAAGCGTGTCCTAAAGATGATTTCCCATTACCATCCATAGACGTTATTGTTGATGCAACAGCTGGTTTTGAACTCTTGTCTCTCATGGATGGATTCTCTGGATACAACCAAATTAGAATATCTGAGCAAGATCAAGCTAAAACCACGTTCATAACTCCTTGGGGAACCTATTGCTACGCTATTATGCCATTCGGCCTCAAGAATGCCGGTGCTACCTACTAGCGAGCTATGACATACATATTTCACGATCTAATTCATAAAATCGTGGAATCTTACGTAGATGACTTATTGGCTAAAGCCAAGAAGTGCTGTGACCATCCCGAAGTACTCCGCGTCATTCTTTCATGTCTAATAGAATACAGAGTCACGCTAAATCCAGAAAAATGTGTCTTTGGTGTAACAGGAGGAAAGCTCTTAGGTTACATCATATCGTCACGAGGGATTGATGTTGATCCAACCAAAATTCAGGCTGTCCTCAAAATGGTCCCACCTTCGAGTGAATCTGGAATCAGATTATTTCTCGGAAAGCTGGGTGCAATCCGGAGATTTATCCTGAACCTAAGCTTCGTTGTTCATCCAATCAACAATTTACTCAAGAAGGACTATAGCATTGATTGGACTGAAGATTGCAATGAAGCTTTTGATGCAGTTAAGCATTTTCTGTTATCACCACCTACGCTAATGCCACCTAAGCTGGATCACCCGTTAATCCTATATTCGTGAGCTACCAATGTCTCACTGGCTTGCATGTTGGCCCAAGAAGATGATAACAAGAGAGAACGTGTGATTTATTTCATTAGCCGAACACTGCTCGACTATGAAACACGCTATACACAGGTAGAACGAGAATGCCTTGCCATAGTCTTTGCTACTAACGTCTAAGACATTACATGCTGAATCAAGAAACGAAGGTCATGGTAAAGACGAACCATTTACGAACTTTTCTCACACAAGGGTCCTTATCTAAAAAGACTAGACGTTTTATAACCTTAATGGGAGAGTTCGAATTAACATTTGTAAATCAGAAGTCGGTTAAAGGACAAATCATCGCGGATTGGTTAGCTGACAACCCATTAGATGGAGGCGATCTAGTAGATTTGGATTTTCCAGATGAGTGTGTATACTACATCGAAACTCGACCCGCTATCTCTGAGTGTCCTTGGTACACTAATATCATTAATTATATCATGGACCATACGTACCCGAAGGCAGTTACACCGCAGCAAAGAAGGCGGTTGCGCATAATCGTAGCCAAATATGTCATTATAGAGCAGGTGCTCTATCGAAAAGCATTCGATGGAATGCTCTTAAGGTGTGTCGACACAGAAGAGTCCAAGAGGATTCTCCATGAATCCCACAGCGGTATATGTGGAGGCCACTTCGGTGGCCATGCCACCACTCGAAAAATACATCAAATGGGCTATTTCTGGCCCACTCTAGAACATGACGCGATAGAGTTTGCACGCAGGTGTCTTAAGTGTCAAGAATTCTCCCACGAGATCCACATGCCAGCACAAGCTCTACAACCAATCGCAACTCCATGGCCCTTTTCTACATGGGGTCTAGACTTAATAGGGAAATTATCTCCCTCATTCACAGACGGCCATAATTTTATAATCACGGCCACTGAATATTTTACCAAATGGGTGGAGGCCATGCCTCTTACTACTGTACCTAGTTCTGTGATCGCCAAGTTCATTTTGAACCAAATAATTTGTAGGTACGGTATCCTGCAAATCATTATCTCCGATAATGGAACTTCTTTTAAAAATGAAGAAGTTCACAAACTATGCAGTAGATTTAAGATAAGCCATCATACAGCTTCTTTGTATTATCCCCAAGCCAACGGACAAGCTGAAGCAATAAACAAAACATTGAAAGCCATTCTCCTTAAAACGGTGAAAGAAAACAAGCGAGATTGGCATTTGAAGTTATATCCGGCCTTATGGGCCCACCGAACCTCAATAAGAACACCAATGGGAGTAACTCCTTTCTCACTAGTATTTGGGGCAGAAGCAGTTCTCCCGCTTGAGGTCGAAATACCCAGTCTCCGCATTTCACTACAAGGGATTCTGGATGAAGACGCTTACAGAGAAGCACGTCTTTCCCAACTAGAAAGCCTAGATGAAACTAGGTTAGATGCTGAGCAGCGGCATAGAGCTTATGCTGACCGAATGTGCCTGCAGTACAACAAGAAGGTCTATGAACGCGACATATACGAAGGTGATCTAGTTCTAAGACTAGACAACCGGATCGATAAGAAGACCGGAAAAGGAAGGAAATTCTGGCCCAAATGGTTGGGCCCATACCGAGTCATGAAGGACTATGGAAATGGTGCATACCTCTTATGTACGTTAGAAGGTGAGGAGTTAGGCGAAACAGTCAATTCCCTGCACCTCAAACGTTTCTACGCATAAGCAGCTAACGCTACCTATATAGCTATCTACATTGCATTTTCATATAAATTAGGATCATTTTGTCCATTCGTTTCTTGCACAAATTGTGATCAAGGATTCTATTCTCAAAATAAATTCATTACAAACTCATAATCTTGTTGGCACAAAACTTTCTAATCATATCTCTCCATTTTCACGATATCATCAATCACTTCAGAATCTTTTATCAAATAAAATCAAACATGACGAAGTCTTAACGGTAACCATACCAAGATCTGCAAGTTTGTTCTCACTTTGATTTCTTCTTAGGGTAGGTGTCTTGCCTATGGTCTATTCTAGAAGCTTCATGGTGTCACATCTATCCCATATATACATCTCTTTGGAAATAAGCATATACTGAAATCTTACTCAAAAAGACAAGTCAAAAAGTGATTAAACAGAAAATTTTATTTTTACACATTTCCTTGCCCCACCAACCTTCGGTGATGAGCTTGCGTCTCTTACTAGTGATGTAGGGTTGGGAAAGGATGGAAATGCCCTTACTCACCTATGCCTTGCCCACGGTGATAAACCCACGCTTCTTACTAGTAGCATGGGGCAAAGTGTAGGGGGTCTTCTTGACAAAGCAAACGTTAAAAGGTCATAAACAAACTATTCAAACTTTGAGTCAAAAACAAATGAATCAGATATTCAAAATTCCAAAAAGAGTCAAAAATCCTAAAAACCCAGGTTTTGTCTACTATGTGGCCATCTACGGGTCTAAGTCTGGATAAACCGCAAAGCAAGTTGCATCCGAAACTATGAAGTCATTCGGGTGGAGTAAGCTTGTAGTTTTCAATTTGGTTCCGCCAAAGCTTCGTCTGTCTTTCATCACTATCGTTTCACCATATTTCATAACTTGCGCCCTTCTTGGCTCTTGGTGATGAGCCCTCACATCTTACTAGTTACGTGGAGTTAGGAGTGGGGCAAGTTAATTTGTTCATCATACTGATTATTTTCATCACTTTGCCAAAACAAACATGAGGTATCCAAATTTCTCACAGAAGCTAAGATTTAAGATCACAATATATCTACAATATCATGTATCAGCATCATGAAACACAAAAAGAAAGCAAGCATTTGCATCATCTGTTCTCCATTGCATACATATAAAAAAGCATATAAAACATACATCGTAGTATACATGAGGAAGCTGGAAACAGAAAGGGAAAACACCAGTGACAAGTTTTGATCCAAAAACGAATGCATATATATAAATAATCAATGTTTATATACAATGCCATCATGCTCTAGGCATGGTCAAAATGCTCAAAGAGCCCGTGATATACAAAAGAATCTATAGTACAAAACGCATAGGAGCCAAGTAGTCTCTCAACCCCTGTGCGACCCCTCTGAAGGTGCGCACCCTCACCTAGGGCTCCGGATACGGCAGCGCTCTGAATGCACGAAGGGCTCAAGGTCCCGAGGGGCAGCCACGGTCTCGCCATGAGAATGGCTCCTCATAAGATGCTCGGCTGTCCTATAGCCTGCCAACTCTGTACGGAGAGTTGACACCATCCTGGCCACGTGCCAAACGGGAGCGAAGACGTCAGTATGCCTACCGGCTGCTGAGGGCTCCCCGGCATCTACAGATAGCTCCGCATGGGTCCTATCCATGGGGATCATTAGGGAATCAGTGCATACCCTATGGATCAGATCCCGCCACTCATCGACAGTCTCTGCAAACAAAGGAGAAAAATGAATCAGAAACTAGACAAGAGGCTAAAAGATACAATATCAAAACACAAGGAGAAATAGCAATTAAAAAAAATCCTAAACTAAACAAGCATTGAAAGGAAGAAGAGATAACTTACTCTGATCACCGGGCCTCTAAGATGGGTCGCTAGGGCCAGCACCCGCCGCAGATGTCACTGCCGGCTGAGGGGCTGCTCCTGTAGTAGGAGCAACATGACGCCCCGCAATGGACTCATCCTCTCCACCATGGCCTTGGGAGAGTGGCTCCTCTGAAACTAGAGTCTCTCTCTCTACACTCTGCTCGACCCTCTCTACCTGCATGATGTCCTGAGTGTCATACCACTCAGGATCACTATTATCTGTCTGCTCCTCCGATCCTCCCTCTGTAAACTCCTCAGAATCGGAGTCAATATCTATGGGGTCATCGCTGTTGTGAGCAGGACCCGCAGCAATCTGAAGCAAAGGTGCCCGAGGCGCACCAGCTCTCCCTCTAGCCCGAACTATCCTCCTGGTTGCAATGGGAGTGACAGGAGTAATCACTGTCCAACCACGGCCTCTAGGCCCCCCTCTAGCCTCGCGGACTGATCTATAGACTGGCGCCACTGGGGGAAGCATGCCCGTGTATGGTAGGCCAAACTACTGAGGAACCCTGCCGAAAGGATGTACCTCCACTCATCCCACGTGGTCAATAAGTTGCCCTGTGGTGGAGTAAGAAATCAATGTAAGAGTCTCCTCTCCCCATATACCGGCCATAAGCTGGTACGGTGTCGCCTCCATGTCTGCTGTAGTAAGAGAGATAACTAGATGGTGAGGTGCTCTAAGCACCGCCATATCTATCCATCTGGCTGCCCTCACAGCCCCGGGATCTGCCACCTCCATGCCTCTGCCATAGGGGATAAAACGCTTATACACCCAACTCATGACTAGAGTAGGGTGGCTCAAAGACTGTCCCTATAGACGGACCACCCTATATAAATCATGGTAGGTGGTCCCTAGAATATTTGCACCCCAGGCATATATCCGGTCATGCCCCTCTATCTGTGCAATGATGGGGGCCCAGCAGTATAGTAAAGTATCCCCTCCCTTGTCCCCGATCAGCCTCGAGGCAAGGATCCCCATGATAGCCTGTCGAAATACGGGTATGGGCAAAGAAGGGATGGATCGAACTCTCACTCCCTTCTTCGACCCCGTCGAGATAACTGCATCTCCCATGTAGCCTGCCCACTATGTAATCTGTGCTCGGGACCCTGCCGTCTCCATTGTGAGTCTCCTCCCGATGATCGGGACCCCTAGGATACGGTAGGCGTCCTCCAAAGTGATGGTCCACTCACCACGGACCCCTGGCAGTCGGAAAGTGTTTTGATCTGCGTCCCAATATGAAAATAAGTCACAAAGTATGTGACTAGATGGTGTGACATGGGGCACGCGTGATATACGCAATATGCCGGCCCTCTGTAATGTATCCTCCTCATCCTGAGAAAGGGCATCCAATACCCCCGAAAGCCAATCACACTCTCTCTCTCGGCTCCATCTGATATACTCCTCCCTCACCTGCATACACCCAAAAACACACAAAACAGGGCAAGTTAGTATCTGAATAATACCAAGAGAATAATAAAAACGCATAGAAATGCAAGAAAATACAAGTGCAGTCTCCAAAATAAGTTCTTTTGCATTCTATGCAAAACCGTCGCCCTGAGCAGGGAGGCGGTTTTGTAACTGCCGCATTGAAGGTGGCGGTCGCGGTCCGAAAACCCGCACGGGTTGTTAACCCCAAAAAGCCCAAAATGAGAAAAAATAGACCATTTAAACTAAAAATGGAGCCTACCCAATAGGCGCCCCCCCTAGGTGGACCTTTTGAACCTAACATTTTCAAAAATAACCCCCCCATTATGACGAATTTAGCATTTCAATTTTAAAGGGGGAAAAACACAAAATGGAAGAAAACCAACTTGTGATTGCTGAGGTCAGTGTTCCGCTCGTGGAGGCATGATCACGACCTCACTGCGAATGTTTCGACTCTACTTGCGTGAGAAACCATCACCGTGGGTCCCAGAGCTCAAAATCAATCAAATCGACTCGTGTAAATGAATAGGAAAATGGGCCCACTTTCATATATATATCGTTCTATTTCATTTTAAAATGACTTTTTCGCAGGTTTGGAGCGCTGATGGAGGTAAGTTTCTATCCCCGCACGAATGGTACGTTCTCCTTCCATATTATTTTAGCATTTATCTTCCAAGTTATTGCATCTATCTGCACTTGAGTTCTCTTTTCGTTTGCAGGTAGCGGGAATTTCGATGGCATCATTTCAACACACAGACGAGTAAGGTATAGCTTTTAACTCCCCATTTCAGGACTGCCATACTCGGACCCAACGTTTTATACCTCTTCATGGCTAAAACGTTTCTCCGAGGGGGCAATATGTACGTACCCAAAATTGTAAGGTACTATACTGCCAGAACAGTGTAACAAGTGCCCCGATGATGATACATGTCTCCTCGCAAGGTGTTCGGGATCCGGAAAATCCCTCGGAGTATGCGTTAACATCCTGCATGCCCCGCTTAGCCCCCACACCCTTTGTTTTCCCCTTTTTCCCTCTTTCCTTGGCCTCTTGACCTTCAGTGACGAAACCGCCGCCCTGCAGGGCGGCGGTCCTATAACCGCCGCCCTGCTCAGAGCGGTGGTCCTGTGCGCGTTTTCCAGAACACTCTTTTGACGTGACTCGCGTGAAATATCATGATTCACCAGCTTTTCTTTGCCGACTTGAGCATGCATTTATGTTTTTGGTCCCCTGGAATAGTGTTTTTCCTTTGTTTATTGTTTAGGAGTTCAATTTGGTTTTGGTTTTTGAGTGTTGGAATTCCTATAAATGCATAGCTTGTGCTAAGGCAAATGGCCACCATTTTTTGGTTAGAGTCTTCTGATTTTCAGTGGTTTGGTCTGTCAGCTTGCTTAGGATTGATAGCATAGTTCATTTCATACTTGGTTAGTATTGTTCAGCTGTTGGTAAGCCACAGACCCATCTTGTGCAGGCAGTGTTGTTATCTCATCCCAATCCAGTTAGAAGCTTGCCTCTAAATTTCTCTTTATTGTAGATTTGTTTTATTGTGTCTTAGAGTTCTTAGTTCAATCCATTATATGCCTGGTTAGCTTTATTCAGCTGTTGGTAAGCCACATATCTAACTTGTGCAAGCAGTGTCTTTATTTTATCCAATCCATTGGAACAGAATAGCTTAGGAAGCCATTAAAGTTGCAGGTTTTTCTCTTCGTATAGATTGGTTACAGGTTCTGGTCGCTTCATGTTGCATGACTCACAGTAAAATCCCGCTAGGAATCGCATAAGCCAAGCTCTGTACTCTTGCGCTATCCCTCTCCTACTCGCATTCTCGGTCTGCATTTTGAGCTGTCCTTGTCCCAAAATCTACTCTTATCGGTGCTAGCGTTACACGCTTTTCTGGATCCACGTGAACACAAAAGAACAAGGAGATCATACTGAGGGGACGAGATCACATACACCATCAGATTTGCCACTGTTCTGCGGAGTCCAGGTTTTACATTTCAAAGTTCTAGTCAGATTCATATCAAATAGAGTAGTTAATCACTTTATTTCATTTCATTCTATTCTCGACATTACCAGGGAAGCTGTGGGGATTGATAGTTTCTGAGAAACTATGATTCACTCCTCACTTCTGAGGTAGGATCGATAATCTTGCCGGTAGATTAGACAAACTGTTTTATTTAGAATAATTCTACAAATCGCACAATAAAATAACTACACTCGGTTATCTTATCTATTTCAAATTATTGTTTAGTTATTATTTCTAGATATGCTTAAAATAGTTTGCTTTCCTTAAAATTATTAAAAGTTTTCTTAGAAGAATAAAAGTTATACAGTTAGATTTATTTCACATACTTATAATTTGCTTCGTTACAGTTAGATTTGCATTTTGTTTCGTATGACAATCACGGGACCTCAAGAGCCCAGGGAATATATATTTGAGCCAATCGTGCCTCAACCAAACCTAGTCACAGCAATATTTGACATAGACCAAAATCTCAGGATACAAGTATTCCGAACAACCACAAATTTACAACTGATCAGTTCTCAGTTAAGAGGATTAAACATAGAAGACGACCAAGCACATGTGTTTTGGTCAAGTCAGCCAAACTACAGATTACCCTAGAAAACATCCACATCACTGTAGAAGGGATCGAAAGAGAACAAAAATTTGGGTGTGATCCTCTAGTTCCACAGCCAAACGCTTGAGACATCCTCGTAGATATAGATACCAGCTTAAGAATCTAGGTTGCGAGAACACCTGTAAGGTATTCTGAGAAGATTGCACAACTATTGGTTCTAAACATAGAAGCTGAGAAAGCATACGATTATTGGATACTAGGGATTAGAACTTGATCCCGCATATGACCATAACATGACCGCAACAACCAAGAGTCTATGGTTGTGATCCACAGATCCCACAGCCCAACGAATCCACAAGTCAGTTAGACATAGACACTATCCTACGCATCTTGGTATTCAGGTCCATTCCACTTCCACCTATCATCATCGAACAACTGTCCTTACTAGATATTGCGGCTAACGAAGCTAGGGAATTCTGGACTAGGCCAGAAAATCATCCGTAGAGTCAATTGTATTCATCGTCCACTATATGACCTTATCAGGAGATATACACGAAACTATCCCTGGTCTGTCGACACTAAAATTTTCCTCCATAATTTCTATTTCATTAATGTATGTATTAGGAATAGGATGTTGTTAAGTGTAATTAGTAGTAGCGTCTGATAGAAGATAACGGCGCTGTCAGTACGGTGTCACCAATAATGTGGAGTACGGTAACAGTCAAAGTACAATAGGAATGTTGTAAAAAGTAAATATTTGTCGTAAGTGGTCCGGTAATGTTAAAATGTCAAAGTTTGGGTAATTAGAGAAGTAGGGTCTACATGATTAGGAATTAGAAATATTATATTGGTAATAAGGACAAGGAGTGAGGTCATAAATATTTTGTGTATTTTATTTGTAAAAAGTCTAAAAATGTGGAACCCATGTAAAATGATAAGGTTTATCTTATCTTAACAGATAAGCCTACATGTACAGATAAGAGTTAAGGTATGGAATATGATTCGTCAGAGTGGATTTCTTATCCTATCTTAGAGATAAGATGGATAAGCCTGGAAGTTCTATAAATAGAGAGGCTACCCCCCTCATTTAGCATAGAAAGAAGTAGTGAGAAATATTGTAAGAAGTGTGCAAAGGAAGCCATCAGTTAAAGGTGTGTTGAAGAAGCCATCGAGAGGTGTAATTGTAAAGTTTCTCCCATAGTCTTGTTGAAGTACCTCATGGGTGAGATTGTAACAATTTCATGTTAATATTATAATTTACTTTGATATTTCAGATTTTTCGTCATTCTGTCTTATCATAGTCAATGGTATTCTTGTGTTCGGTTGTTGTTTTGTTTCCAGATTACATCCACCAAACTAAAGGCTGTGCATTAGTAAATAATCATAGCACGAGGAGTTCCCGGTGAAGAATTATCATAGTGCCGGATTGGTGATGACATTTTGGTTCCGTTGCCGGGACCATTCCTCGTTGGTGGATTTTCTGGAGAGATATTCCCACTTAGTCAAAAATCAATTGGAGGGTAACCTTGTTTTTACTGTGCATAGTAGTTACCATGGTGAAGTCATTTTTACCGTGAATAGTAGTTACCATGTTAAAGTCATTTTTGCCATGAATAGTAGTTACCTTGGTAAAGTCCTTTTTGCTGGGAATAGTAATTACCGCAGTAAAGTCACTTTTTACCGTGAATAGTATTTACCGCAGTAACTTCACTTTTTACCGTGAATAGTGTTTACCACAGTAAAATCAGTTTTTACCGTAGTAAGTCAAGTTTTACCATAGTTTACCGTGGTCATTTCTATAGTAATTCCAATTATTTGTGCACATAAGTCTTGTTGATTGTACTTGTGAGTTGGTATTTCACGGTGGTTACTTTTGAAAATGGGAAAGATTCCCGTTTTTTCAGCTCAATCTAATGAAGATGCTTCTTCTTTCATTCAAGAATTTAAGCGATCTTGTATTTGTAATGGCCTTATAAGAAGGGAACAATGGACTGAATTTTTTCCTACCTTTTTGGATGGATCAGCACTTAGGTGGTTTGAAACACTAGGAGATAATGTGAAAAATTCATGGGATTTATTAACTGAAAGTTTTCTTGAAGAATTTGGTGAACAACAGAAATATGCAGATCTCATGATCGAGATCACAAAGCTATCCCAAGGAGAGAAGGAGAAGATAAGGGATTATCATGCCCGTGTTCTAGAGCTAAGGAGGAAGCTCGATGCCCAGATCCAGAAGGAAGGACTAGCGGATGGGTTGATGAATGGCGTGGATAATCTCCTCTGTAAGCACTTCATTCTTGGGATGAAGCCAGAGATCAGACAATGAGTAAAGTATGACCGCCCAGCTACCATTGAACAAGCAAAGGAGATTGCAAGAAGGCAAGAAGAAAGCATGGAAGAGGAGCCCAAAGAAATTGTTGCTAAAGTAGAGCCTACACCAGCACCTTTGGTCCAGAATCCACAACCACTCCCGGTGAGCACAAATATTTCTCCTAGTACATCTACTGAGTATGAAGATCTGCTCAAAAAGATGGGTCAGTTAACTATTAATCTTCTTCAAGGAAAGGAATTTAGTTCTCAGGGAGGGGATAGAGGTCCAAAAAGAAATATTTCTGAAGTTGTTTGTTATGGTTGTTATAAAAAGGGTCATTATAAGTATAATTGTCCAGATAGAGCTTCTACATCTGGTAAAGGAGATAATGATAAAGGAAAAGCACCTGTGAATTCTTTTGATGTAGTAGATAAGAGCAGAAATAATGAAGTAGATGTGTTTGTAACAAAAAGAAAGAAAGAAAAAGATAATCAAGATGGAAATGATCCTAAGAAGATGAAAGAAGAAACTAGTAAGAAACATAGGAGAAGAAAGTTGGGTGTGCAGGATTTTCTGATTTCACAGGGGCAAGGACCATACTCCATCTTGGAAGATCTGTCCAAAAGGCCTGCAAATATTACATATGGTCAACTCTTGGCTATGTCTTCTGAGAAGAGGCGGGAGTTGCGAGGTGGACTCAATGCTCGAAGAAGGAAGGAGGTTGAGGTCCCTGTTTTAGAGGCAGAGGTAGATCCCTATGCTCCACAAGCTGAGGTATTATGTAATGGTATTTCAATTCATGATGTCTTAGTTGATGGAGGTGCTGCAGTTAATGTAATGACCGAGTCTGTAATGAATATGTTGGGTTTAAAAATTGATCGCCCTTCAACACTTATGTTAAGGTCATTAAATAAAGGAAAAACTAAACCAGAAGGTGTAGTTTCAAATGTGGCAATATCTGTTATGGGTGTTGTATGTGTGGTAGACTTTCAGGTGATGAAAAATGGTACTGTTGCGTACCCAATGCTGCTGGGAAGACCATGGCTAAGGAGAGTTCATGCAAGAAACTACTGGAATGAAGGTTTCATGACACTTGGACGTGGTAGAGAGAGGGTGAAGATAAACGTGATCCCTCGACATCATAAAGCAGAACCTGTGGATTCAAGTGATGAAACTGATGATTGGACATCCTCTGATTACTCTAGCACCAGTGAAGTGGACACTGAAGATGAAGAAAGTGAGGTTGATGTTTCAGTCATGGATATTCTTCCAGTCACACCAACCCAGGACCCCATAAAATTATCTGAAGAAGAAGTTGATGATCGTCTCCAACAAATAAAGATTGGTGATGCTGTGATGGAGAGTGAGAAGGAAACCTACCTCCAGCTCTTTCAAAGGTACATACACCTATTCACTTTTGATTACAAGGAACTCCGTCAAGTAAGTTGGGTAGAACATTGTATTGAGCTGGTAGATGGTGCTAAGCCCATAAAGCAAATGCCATATAGAATGAATCCTAATTTTTCCAAGACTGTAAAAGAAGAAATAGATAAGTTGCTTGATGCAGGATTCATATTTGCTGTGGAGAATTCAGAATGGGTTTCTCCCATTGTGATCTCAATAAAAAAGAATGGGAAGCTACGCATTTGTGTTGATTACAGGAAGCTCAATAAGGCAACAAAGAAGGATCATTATCCTCTTCCATTTTCAGATCAGATCTTGGACGAAGTAGCTGGCCAGGAGTGCTATAGTTTTGCTGATGGATATAGCGGCTACAACCAAGTTCGTATAGCAGAGAAAGATCAGCTGAAGACCACGTTCACCACTCCTTGGGGAACGTTTGCTTATAGAGTTATGCCTTTTGGGTTGTGTAATGCTCCAGCAACATTCCAGCGTTTGATGAATAGGGTGTTCGAACCCTACATTGGGACCTTCATCAGAGTATTTCTGGATGATTTTTGCATCTATGGGAGCAAGTTGGACCACCTGCACCAGATGGAGACAGCATTTCAAAGGTTAGATGAAGCACAAGCCTCACTAAACCCTACAAAGTGTGTCTTTGGATGTTCTAAAGGCGTTTTGTTAGGGCATGTTGTATCCAGAGATGGTATTGGTACTGATCCTGATAAAGTTTCAAAAATCAAAGATTTACCATTTCCTATGAATAGAAGTAAGTTGAGATCATTTTTAGGCCATGTGGGTTACTATAGAAGGTTCATCAAGAATTTCTCAAAGATTGCACAGCCACTAACCCAGTTCTTGAAGAAGGATGTTGCTTATGAACCAGGAAACAAGGCGCATGAAGCTTTTGGACAACTGAAGGAAGCCCTGGTGTCTTCACCTGTTTTGAAGAATCCAGATTGGAGCAAGCCATTCATTGTGTACACTGATGCCTCAGATGCAGCACTAGGTAGTACTTTGAGCCAAAAGGATGAAAATGGGAATGAACATCCAATTTACTTTGGGAGCAGACAAATGAGCAGTGCTGAGGTAAACTATACTGTAACTGAAAAAGAGGCTCTGGCTATCATTTTTGCTGTAAAGAAGTTTAGAAATTACTTGCTAGGGCAGAAATTTATAGTTGTAACGGATCATCAGGCTCTGAAATATATTGTCAATAAGCCTAACCCATCAGGGAGGATAGCTAGATGGATAATTTTGCTACAAGAATTTGAATTTGATATTATAGATAGGCCAGGAAAGAAGCATGTCAATGCAGATGCACTCTCTCGAGCCTATGATGGTTTAGGATCATCTTGTGATGATGATGATTTTCCCGATGCAGCATTGTTCTCCCTTGACACAATCCCTAGTGAATACATAGATATTTGGAATTATCTGAATGAATTCAAGTTTCCTGATGGTGCCAATGCAAAGACTAAGAGAAAGATTACTCAAGCCAGCCGTCCATATTCTATTCTGCATGGAGTATTATTTCGAATAGGACCTGATGGACAGTACAAGAGGGCAGTTGGACGTGATCAAGGAAAGGAGCTGCTAGAAGAATTCCACAATGGTACATGTGGAGGGAACTTCTCTGGACAACTTACAGCAAGAAGGATCTTGGATGCAGGTTATCACTGGCCCACTCTTTTTAAAGATTGTTATAATTATTGTAAGACATGTGATATTTGTCAAACACATGGTAACCGTAAGACTTCATCAGCTCCATTATGTCCTATTCTTCCCCTTGGTCCCTTTGAAAAGTGGGGAATAGACATTGTAGGTCCACTTCCAACTACATCACGCCAAAATAAGTATATTGTAGTTGCCACAGATTATTTAACCAAGTGGGTTGAAGCTAGGCCATTGAAGACAGCTTCTATGGATGAAGTGGCAAGGTTCATATATGAACGTATTGTCACCAGATTTGGTTGTCCATTAGAAATTGTAACAGATCAAGGAAGCCACTTCATTAATGAGGTGGTAGAAGCCCTAGTCAATAAATTTTCTATTAAGCACAGGAAGGCAACAACATACAAGCCAAGCACAAATGGACAGGTGGAACGAACAAATTTTGTGCTGTGTCAAATTCTAGCAAAAGATGCAGCCTTGCAGGTACATAAATGGGATAAGAGGATTCATGCAGCATTGTGGGCATATAGGGCAACATCAAAGTCAGCAACAGGATACTCCCCATTTCAGTTGGCCTATGGCATTGATCCAGTCCTTCCTATTGAGTTTGATATTCCCACTGTGAGAGTTATGAAAGATGAAAGGATGGATGAAAGTGATTCAGTAAAAGAAAGGTTGGTACATCTTCATTTGCTAGAGGAAATGAGGGAAATAGCAAAGGATACAAGCCATAAGAAGAAAATGAAGCAGAAGGAGTACTTTGATCAAAAGATCCGGTGGTCTCCATTTCAAGTGAATGACTTGGTCCTAGTATATGATTCCAGATACAAAAAAAGAAGACAGAGAAAATTTCTTCCAAAATGGATGGGGCCCTACAAAATAGCAGCTGTGCATGAAAATGGTACGTACCGACTGGAGGAATTGGATGGCACTCCCATTACGAAATGGGTCAACCACGACAAGTTGAAGATTTTCCAAGCACCAGAATAGTCTACTCCGAGGACGGAGTAGAAGCTAGGAAGGGGGAAGATGTCGACACTAAAATTTTCCTCCATAATTTCTATTTCATTAATGTATGTATTAGGAATAGGATGTTGTTAAGTGTAATTAGTAGTAGCGTCTGATAGAAGATAATGGCGCCGTCAGTACGGTGTCGCCAATAATGTGGAGTACGGTAACAGTCAAAGTACAATAGGAATGTTGTAAAAAGTAAATATTTGTCGTAAGTGGTCCGGTAATGTTAAAATGTCAAAGTTTGGGTAATTAGAGAAGTAGGGTCTACATGATTAGGAATTAGAAATATTATATTGGTAATAAGGACAAGGAGTGAGGTCATAAATATTTTGTGTATTTTATTTGTAAAAAGTCTAAAAATGTGGAACCCATGTAAAATGATAAGGTTTATCTTATCTTAACAGATAAGCCTACATGTACAGATAAGAGTTAAGGTATGGAATATGATTCGTCAGAGTGGATTTCTTATCCTATCTTAGAGATAAGATGGATAAGCCTGGAAGTTCTATAAATAGAGAGGCTACCCCCCTCATTTAGCATAGAAAGAAGTAGTGAGAAATATTGTAAGAAGTGTGCAAAGGAAGCCATCAGTTAAAGGTGTGTTGAAGAAGCCATCGAGAGGTGTAATTGTAAAGTTTCTCCCATAGTCTTGTTGAAGTACCTCATGGGTGAGATTGTAACAATTTCATGTTAATATTATAATTTACTTTGATATTTCAGATTTGTCGTCATTCTGTCTTATCATAGTCAATGGTATTCTTGTGTTCGGTTGTTGTTTTGTTTCCAGATTACATCCACCAAACTAAAGGTTGTGCATTAGTAAATAATCATAGCACGAGGAGTTCCCGGTGAAGAATTATCATAGTGCCGGATTGGTGATGAAAGGTCATTTTCCACGTATTTCGCAACCCATAGATCGAATCACGCCAGAGCTCGATATTGATTGGAGCCTTCGAGCAGTCATCCTTGTTGATCGATCTATCACACCATTCCAAGTTAGAAGGGCCTTCTTTGCCTTAGATTCACAAATTCCACTAGTGCATGTTGAAGACATTAGACTGCCTAACTAGTTTGTCTGCATATTCTACCCCCACCGGCTGTCTCGGCACGACCTCGAGAGGTCAGGTACGAGAAAGAGTCACTTGTAGATTCTCAAGCTCACCTGTCGCTTTTCCAGCGTACAGTGACCTTTTATTTTTGTTGTGTGGTGTGTTTACTTTATGTTGTAATAATGAACAGAAGTAATATTCTTGTTTAAAGCTCCTGCATGAGCATAATTTCTGTTTTGTAATCCCTCTAAGTTAGAAACAATGATGTGAGAAAAATAATGTACATTGCTATGTAGTGGTTGGTTCCACTAGAAAAGCATTTTTTGAGCTGGAGGTTCTCTTTGAAAACCTTATATTTTTTGAGTTGTTGGTACTCATTGAAAACCTTCATTTCTTTATAGATCATGAGCAGGTACAGGAGATATCTTTCTCCATGTTCACACTAAGGGGGTGACTGTTATCGAAATGTGTTTCATAGTGTAAACACTTAGGAGTGGTTTGGGTTATTTGGTAGTAATAGTTTTTAATATTTATAAAATAATATATGAGTGTGCACAATTATTTGTCATGCACAACTCATAGAGATAGGAATGTGTGAGAATTTTTTGGGATTGAGAGTAAGACTAGGGAATAAAGGAGAGATATAGGGATAAAATGATAAGACTTGACTCCATGATTTTAGGAGTAAGCAATTGTATAAAATGCCCTCTCATATTCAATATAAATTTCTCCATTCTATTTACATTTGGTTTCTATATTATGTAGTTTTCATTTTATGTGTTGATTTTAATTAATTATTGCTTAATTTATTTATGCAAATCTAGAGATTTATCATCAATTGTGTTTTATTGTGGTTTCCTCTTGTAAGCTTGTAATGAATTTTTGATTTTATTCCCCCTTAATTTGTAATACATATATGAAATTTTCTCTTGTAAAACTAAATTTATTGTGTAAAAGGGATCCATGTTTAACTGGTTGATTTTTCATTTCATTTCAAACTTACTTCTTGTACATGTACAAATAAGAGTTCCTATTTCATAGTATTAAAGCAATTGTTCTTCCTCATACTTGTGGAGTGGAATAAATGATGGGAAGGTTAATGAAGAGTTTTTCTCATTTTATGAAAATAGAGTATTATTAATATTTTGTAGATGTAAATGTACATTTTATGTGCTTTTCTCATTATATTAGAATGAGGTCTCATTTAGTTTCGGATTATACATATATCTGATTGAAGTAGTATATAAAAAATGTTCTTCTCGAATGGGGATAAATATAGATGCACCTAAAACAATATTTTTAATTTCTTTGAGATTTAAAACCTTATTTTCATAATAGTTGTATTCTTGTAAATATATATATAGACACACAAATGTATATATGTATATATGTATATATGTATAAATAGTTTAAACAACTAGATTGACCATTTGAAAATATGAGATGGCTTCTTGACTTCAACATTATTACCAAGCGTGTCTACATTTTTTGGTTCAACATGTGTGTGCATGTGTCTATATATATAAATAAATAAGAATAAAAAAATAATGATAGAGTTCATCACATATTTTTGAAAGTTTTAATAAAGGAAAAAAATATTGGGGAGGGAAGGACAGGCCACGACCTGGTTGCGACCTTCCCTCCCCCAAAACCTCCCCCCCAAAACTCCACCATGCCACATAATGGTAGCAGCAAACTCCACCACTACGGCCTCTAACCACACCCCCACCACTCATGCCATTCCCTACTAACGCTTCATTCCATTTCCCTTATGGATCCCCTACCCTTGTGGGATCCCTTGCCCCTGTGTAGCCCATGTAACCTTGTCTCTACCCCAGAAGGATACCTGTATAGAAGATCAAGTCGTGGGGTTTATTTTGTATAAAAAAATAATATAGGTAAATAAATAAAAGGAGGGACAAATTTGAACCCAAGATATGTGAAATACAATTAAAAAAAATAGGGGAAAACAAAAGTGTTTAAATGAAAACATAGAGAATATTTAGGGTTACCTAAGAATCTAAGGTGAGGATTTATCCAATCCTATAGTGTACATTAATCATAGGATTTTCCACTTGGATGTGCACCTCATTCCTTTGACTTTTTACTTTTGTGAATTATAAAATAATAATAATAGGTCTAGTTACTTTAATTTTCCCATTAACAAATTTCTTAGGTAAAATTAAATTACCTTACATTACTTTTAAATTTTAATAAGGGATATTTGTGTTTGTTTAGTCGGTAACTCTAAACTCTTTTTAGAAAATGGATTAGTGATTGGTGTTGACCCTTCTATAATTTAAATGATTGGAAAATAGGTTTTATGTTTGGACTGGGTGTGGTCTCTAATGAAGGAAGTGTTGTATTAAACATATTTTAGATCGTAAATAGCCAAAAGATTACTTTGGTTTTACTTATGTTTTGGATAACGAAATAGTCATGAATTAATACTAAAACCACCTTTTTCCATAGTGAATTAATCAGAGTATTGGGGTGTATGTAAATATGTATGTATAGCTATAAATTAATCTCGATCAACTTTAAGGAAGAAAAATGTTCTTCACCCATTCTTATCGTCATGTGACCCCTTTTATTAGCAATTTCTTTGGATTAACAATTGTTCAACACTATTTAACTCTTGATGTATGTAAAAAAATTGTAAAAAAAAATTAGTCCCGTGTTTGGTTCTTAGTGTGTCAAAATGAGGCAATTCAAATAATTATCTCAATAGGAGGGGAGATTTCAAATCTAATTTAATTGATATTACGGGTGGGATCATCATCATGAAATAAGGGAGTGATGTGGGGTATCATGAATTGAATTTTGTTGTTAATTATCCCATAGATTTGGAGTGTGTGACCTATCCTAAGGAGTTAAGTTTTTTAGTATTATGTGTAAATGTTTATTCTTGGAAATAAGGAGATTGATGGTGTTTACCACTTGTGTGGAGTTTGGGGTGTAGAACTTTGTTCTTTCTATTCATGTCATGAGGAGTTGTGGAGAATTTTCTCTAACTTATAAAATGGGAGGGGACCTTATAAGGGTGGATTCAGAGGCCTTGATGGAATTAAGAAATACTGCTATGGAAGTTATTGAGAAATATGGTATGTTAGATTTATTCAAAATTTTGAAAGGGAAAGATGAGACACTGAGCTTAGAGGTTATGGAAAAATGGAATGATTTCAGGATCTGCATGTGGGGATTTTCCTTCTCTATAACGATAAAGCTTATAGTTAAGGTTATCGTGATACCATTAGAAGGAAGGATTATTTTAAAAACACATATGTATTGCAACATGAAGGTTGAAAAATTCCTTGAGGGTAAGGAAAATTTGAAACAACACTTTGTTGCGTTTAAACGGGAATCTCTACCCTCCTCTAAGATGAGATTACTTTACTTCTTATGCACTATGTTACTCCTTAAGGAAGATTCAAAGTGGTTTATGCATACCATGTTTTCGTGATTAACCACTTTACGCATGGAAAGTAATTTTATTTCCCTAATTTCTTGTTTAGATCTCTTGCTAAATCCATTGAGTAGGTTAAGAAAGGGGCCTTAAAACTTCATTTACTCTAGGGTTTAATTAAGGCATTGTTTAGAACCAGGCCACTATGAAGAGCAGGGATGATAAATTAATGTTGAAAGTTCTGGTGGAGGGATTTATTCATAGCCCTATTTCCCCAACTGAGGAGAATAAAATGGGAAAGAGGCATAAGACTTGTAAGGAAAGGGAGCCAACTCCGATGAAACCTATGAAGGAAATAACGTCAAGAAAACTAACGAAATCTGACAAAGTTCCTAGTACTTTGGAGACGATTTATTTGGAGGAAGAATTGGAAGGGAAAATTGATATTCGAAGTGAAGTCCCAACCATGAAAAAGTACCATGAATCATAATATAACGAAGTAAATATGGAGACTAAGAACCTCCTTCTGGTCAAGAGATAGAAGAGGATTCAGACTCTGAAACACACAATACAGAGGAAGAAATGGCTAATGTTAATGCTTTGAAAATTACACAAAAATATTTGTTTGCATCTCAAGACAGTGTGATTAAATAAGTTGCATTCATAAATGAGTTCAAGTAATGTCGTCTAGATACATATATTAACAAACATAGGTTGAGTATGGTTTCTAGAGAGTTAAATGAGTTGTAGGAAAATACTGACAAAATTACCACTAATCTGGTAAATGAGCGTATGGAAAAAATAAATAAAATATGTGAGATCATTGAGAGGGAAATTCTTGGTATGAAGGAAACCCTGCTACAACTTAAAAAATTTCATGTTTTAAATATGAAGAGTATGGTGGAGTGTTTGGAAATCATGGTGGAACTAGTTAACATGATGTAACAGGAAAAGAAGTTGGATAATTTAGGATTCATCCCCAAGAAGGAAATGATTCAGCTAGATAATGAAAAATGGAGAGTGAAAATTACTAGATTGGTGAAGGAACAGACTGAAAGTATGAACACTTTTAATGATATTGTAAATAAATAGATTTTGGGTCTAGTCTCTTGGTGTCTTGTTGCTGGTTTTTAGTTTTTTCTTCCTACTGTTAGTTTGGTTGTGAGTTGTGATGTCTTTTAGCTAGTAGACTGTTATAAGCTTTAATGGGTATACCCTTGGCCTTGGTTATTTGTCTTTTATTTTCTTGTTTATATGGGGTAGGGTACCCTTAACCATCATGTACATTTAATCAAAAAAAATCTCATACAATCATCTTTCTCATTCATTTTATATTTAACCAGAATGAGAATGGACATTTTCCCATTCTATTCATGTTGATACAATCATCTTTCACATTCCTTGAGGATGCATGAGGATAGAAAACTTCCTATTCTATTCACTCCTATAAAACTATCTTTCTCATTCATTCTATATTTAAATTTAATGTGAATGAGAAGCTGCAAAAAATTTTCCTTAAGCCTCAACATGAATATGAGGTTTAAGTAGTACACCCTTTCAATTTCTCATGAATTTCCTAGTTTCCTATGGCTTCTCCTATTTTCTGTAGCTTATCCTATTTTACATAGGCATCTCTTGTATTTTGCATATTCACGTGTTATCTTTTTCTTCTCCTTTTTTCCACGGTTTTTCCTATTTTCCTCTGGCTTCTCCTATTTTACACGTATTCTCCCATTTTCCATGGCTTCTCCAGTTGACCTTAAAATTGATTAATAACCCTATTAACATCATCTTCAAACTTCAAATGTTATCTCTTTCTCGAGACAACCAGCCCTCAAGAGGATGGGCTGAGATGTTTGGTACTTAGAACACCATCTTGATGAAATATTCATCAGGATCAACCAAATGAAAGAAATCATTCATGTTTTCATATGTCAGTTCTAAGGATTCTAGTCCTAAAATGGATGATTCCATGATAAAAGCACAATTTACAAGAATTTTTTAAAAAGGATTATAAAATATACTTGATAGATTGCGACCCAAAAGGATACTAAGATGATTTTAAATATATATTTTTAAAAAGTGGCTTGTGTGAGTCATTGTTGTCTGTAACACCATCATTGATGACATTGTGATTGTGGTCAAAGTTCTTGGATTTATCTTGATGAGAACTATTATGGTTGTTATTATGTTTCCCATTATCCTTTGAGTGAGGTTCAATCAAACCTTTTGGGAGAATATCTTCTTCAATCTGCGATCCTTTTTCGATAAATTCCTTAAAAGTAGTAAGGCAATGCATTTTCATGTGAAAGGATAACTCACTATTGAGATTAGGTACAAATATTCTCACAAGTTGCTTCTCAGGAATTGAGCATGGGAAGCGACTAATAATCCTGCACCGTCTTTCTAGGAATTACGCAAAGGTTTAATTTGTACATTTCTTAGCATTACACAAATCCGTAATTGTAATTTTAGGGTCTATATTGAATGAGAAATGTTTAACAAAATTCTCTAAGATGTTTGAAAATTTTTGTATAGATTCCTTATGAAGGTGTAGAAACTGTTGTATATATCTTCCCCCCAGGTAGATATAGACAAGCGGAAGAATATGGAAACCAAAGAAATTCAAACCTCAGCACATGGCGCACAAAAGGGGCGCACGACAATGAGTGTCGACAGCAAAATAGATGCGCCCTTGGCACACCGGAAATGGCGCATAACAATGAGTGTCAACAGGGAAAAAATTGCGCCTTGGCGCACATAAGAGGATGTCGACATAAATGTAAATGCGCCCTTTGGCGCACAGAAGAAGATGTCAACATAGAAATAGAAGCACCCTTGGCGCACAGAAAGGAATGTTGACACGGAAAAAGTTGCGCCCTTGGCGCAGGTAAAGTGGCGCACGTAAACATGTGTTGACATAAACATATTTGCGCCTTTGGCGCACAGAAAAGAGTGTTGACATACAAATGAATGCGCCTTTGGCGCACGAAAAGGGTTGTCGACACAAACATATCTGCGCCTTTGGCGCCCGAAAAGGATTGTCAACATGCATATGGATGCGCCAAGGCGCACCTTCAGGAGGCGCAACATTCTGAGTGCTGACAGGAAGCAGACCCTGACCCAGATATTCAGATGGCCATAACTTTTGACTGGGAGCTCCGATTCACACAAGGTTGGACTTTTCGGAAAGCCTACGGCGTCCTCTACCTAACTACGACTGGATATCTTTAATTGGGTGGGAACAAGTTCTTAAAAATGCAAAATACAGTTTGCCACTTTTGGGGTTTGATATGGTCCTCACCTACCACCATAATGAGATGAATTAGATACAACCTGAGGTGGTTGGGGTAGATTTGGACTTTCTCTCTCTTCTCTCTCTCATTCTTCCTATAAATTGTAAGGAGGGGCTTCTTTCTAAGGGTTGGACATTCTTGTTTTGCCCCTCCCTTCTTCTCTTTGGCAGGTGAATCTGTGGAGTTAAAACCTCCCATTTAAAACTGTAATGCAGCTTTGCCTCTTGGCATTTTGCAGTGTGTTGTATCAATCTTTGGAGCAAATTAATGCATGTCTGTGGATGATTATCAACCCTCTCAGTGTTTATTTGCATCTTCTTGATCTTTCACTGCAAATCTGGTTATCTGTGCATGATCTTGCATTACATTTTTATGGTCTGTGTTTATTGGCAAGACAGGTGTTCTTCATTCCTCGGTGCATCACCTCTGTTAGTTTAGGTTTTATTTTTTGCATTTTCTTACCCCTGTCTCCTTGGAAAATTAGATTAGGTTTTGAGTAGACCTCTGCATTTTTACGTGTGCATCTGAACAGAGGAATAGGAACCGGCCTTCATCCGGAGAGCTTTTCCGATTTCGCAAGGTCCCACACTTGGGAAAAGCTCCATGTTGTGCAATCGCACTGAGAGTCTCAACCCATCGAGTTGCAGAGTCCCAGGGGTGCTGTGATTCGACACCAACAGTTTTGGCACGCCCGATGGGACCAAGAGGTCATTCCATAGATTTGAAGGAGTTTTCATGAAATTCGGACCAAAAAATTGCAGGTTTTATAATTCCAGATTTTTCACCTTCCAGGCTGAACTTTGAAATTGATTTTCAAGGACTTAACTTGCTCGAAACAAGTCAAAATTTCAACAGTTGATAGATCGGGGGGTAATCTTCAAAAGGGTATTCCTAGAATTTTGAGATTTTGACTTTCAAAATTTCATGGTTTTTTGAATTTCGGATTTCAGGTTTTCAGAAATCTGGCGTTTTTTGGGTTTTCGGGACTGTCATTCCAAATCAAATTCCAAACCCTAAAATCTCAAATGTGCAGGTCTTTTAAAAAAAATTGTGTTTAAATATTGTCAGGTTTTGGTGTGTAACTTGGCAAAATCTAGTCTTTTGAGGCTTGTTCTCTAACACATCTGGCGACTCCGAAGGGATAGAATTCAGTGGTGTAGCAGCACAAGTTGCCTAGGCACATGAGAAGAATTCGAACCAGGTCCAATACTCAAGAAGAAGGGCTATTTTTCCACTTGCAACTATCGCCAGGCAGAGGAAGGAGAGGAAGAAGACCACAAAGATCACCATCTCCGCCTAACAGGATTTTGTCTACACCTCCACCTGGTAGGCCTTTTCTCGCATCAACCAGGGTTCTTAGGCCAATCATAATGGCGCATCTACCACCGAATCCCTTTGTAAATTTCACGGGCAGTAGTCCACTTGCCCTAAATGCTCATAATCAAATTCCAGTTGCAGCACTAAAGAATATCCCCTACTTCACGGGTGAGAATCATACTACTCCTATTGATCACATCCAGGATATTGCTAATGTATGTGCAATCCACGAAATAAATCAAATGGATGTTGCAGTCAAGCTGTTAGCTTCATCTTTCAAAGGCAAGGCCTTACAATGGTTTAGGAGCCTAGCAGCAGGATCTATTACAAATTGGAACCAACTTTGTTCAGCTCTTTGCATCCAATTCGGGGAGAGGGCGGATAATTTGTCGTTATTGGAACAGCTGACAACAATCAAAAGGGCTCCTAACGAAAAAATGGCAGATTTCAACTTCAGGTTCCAACGGTCATGGGACAGGATCCCAATAACTGTCAGACCAACTGCCGAAGGAGCTTTCCTTTATTTCTTGAAGGCTATAAATTCAGACATAGCCATGATGATCCAGTCAATGGGAGGAACAACGCTGCCAGGGTCCTATGACACAGCAATCAGAGCAGAGAACTGTTTGATCCAAGCTGGCAAGCTTGCACCAAGGCCGCCAATGCCTCTCTATCCAGATATGGGAAATCCTACAACCAGTCAAGCACCAGAGTTGAATCCCATTCCAACTCCTAGAAATCAAAGTAATAATGAGGCATCCACATCTTCAAATACTTCAAAGGAATTACAAGAGGTCATGAAACAACTACAGAACCTTGGGAATGAGCTTGTGACTATCAAAAGACAGCAAGCTCAAAGTGCTAGACCGTATCAGCCTCAAGCACAGTACCAAGGCTAGGCCCCCATACCAACAAAATAGACCACCGCTTCAGGTTGTAAATCAAAGCCAGAACCAAGGACAACCTCAAGCTTGCCAGGCCATTTCGGCCGTATGATCCAAATGCAGCAACACCCTCAAGAGCCTTGGTTCCAACGCAAAACAACATGGCACAGGAGTATGACTGGTGTTACCCATGCAATCTCCCTCACAATCAGTTAACATGTTTCAATGGTGCACTGAATCAGGCCTTGATGGTGCAAACCATTGGTGTTCCTCAAGAACCAAGCTAGGAGGGGAATCAGCAGCAAGAAACGCAACAAGAAGGACCTCCAACAGAGACCACATTGGCCAATTGGCAGACGGAAGACTTCTGTGGAGTTAACCAACAGCCTTTTCAAGGCGTGGCTGCTAACACACGGTCAAAGAAGAGAAGCATAGAAGAGGGACGACCGTCTAATCCATTTGTTTCTCAACCCACTCTCACACAACAAGGGGTCAGCAGACCAAACGTAGCTCCAAATGTGCAAAACCAGCCTAAGGTACCTGTTGCAGCAACACATGCACCTGTTCAAGCTCCAGAAAAGTTTACACCAAGTAAAGGGCAACAAAAGGACAGTTCATCCCCCTTCAACATCATCGATCAAATGAAGAAGACACATGTGAACATTTCGATGTGGGAATCACTGGCGATCCCAGGACAACGAGACTTATTGCAGGCTGCAATGAATAATTGGTCTGCCACAAATGTATCAAACCAGGGACATGAGAAAGTTCTCACTAATGCAGTGCAACATGATGGGGGCCAGATAAGGAAAAATTTGAAGCCTCCACCTTTCTATGTCTCATTGATCATTGGAAACCACCTGGTGCACAACTGCATGATAGATTCAGGAGCAAGTAGTTCGGTGATGCCGAAGCAGATAGCGGATCAACTAGGTCTGAAGTATGAGCCAGTGCTGAAAGGAGTAGTACAACTAGATGGAACAGCAGTGGGAACAGTTGGGGTCATCAAGGGGTTAAGCCTAACACTACATTCATGTCCTAATGTTACAGTCTTGCAAGATGTGTCTGTAATTGACCTCCCGCCACTCTTTGCGTTGTGTCTATCAAGGGACTTCACTGCAAAGATCGGTGGATATTTATCTGTAGATTGGTCACACATGATCTTTAGGACAAGGTATGGAGCTAAAGCAACAATCATATCAGAATCGATTGCCAATTTTCATATTGAGCCTTATGTACCAGGCCCTATCAATGCAAATTGCTCAGCTTTTGATCAGGAGGAGTGTTCAAGTGATCTAGAAGCAGGTACTAAGGTCGAGGGAATTCCTGATTTGACTTTAGATGAATGGGCAAACAAAAGTCATGAATTTGACCCATACAAGGAAATTGAAGAATCTGAATTGGGCGTGTATTGTATACACGAAGAAAATTCACCCATTCCCGGCATCATTCAGCCTGAACAAAAGGATGAAAACAAAGTTTGGAAATTATTTTTCGATGGTTCGAGAAGCAGACAAGGTGCTGGAGGTGGTGCAATGTTCATTTCACCACAAGACATCAAATATTTTTCAGCTTTTCGTTTCCAGTTTTCCTGTTTAAACAACACGGCTGAATACGAAGCATTGATTCATGGAATTCATTGGGCCAAGAAAAGGGGCATAAAGAACTTGCAGGTGTTTGGAGATAGCGAGCTAATCGTCAACCAAGTTAGGGGACAACATGCTACAAAGAACGACTTGCTAAGGAGCTACAAGAATAGGGTATGGGACCTTATTGAGGATTTCAAAGCTTTCAACATTGTATCCATACCCAGGAAGAAAAATGAAGCCACAGATAGGCTCGCAGCAGTTGGAGCAACATTTGATGTGGTTGACAGCATCAGGAGAGAAAAAACGCAGCCACACATCCATGTGATTGTGAGGCCAGCAGTTCCAGATAACAACACAAGCTGGCAGGTGTTTGAGAACGATCAACAGATCGTCAATTTCTTACAAGAAGAGGCTGAATTTTCAGCTAGGAATCAGGACAGATTAGAGCAGCAGTATGGGGATCAAGTAGTACAGCTGCGGACGAACAAGCTTCCTAAGGGTTTGGTAACATTGGAGTCTATCTTCAACCCTAACGACCAGTTTCGTAAGGAAAAGGCAAACATACAGGTCAAGAGAGAAGATTCAGAGCTAATTCCGGTTGGGGAAGACAAAACACTTCAAATTGGCAAAGTGGCCACTGAACAGGAGAAATCAGATTTCATACAACTTTGCCAAGAATTTCCAGATGTCTTCGCTTGGAGCTACGAAGACTTGAGAGGATTCGATCCAAATTTGGCACAACATACCATAGAATTGGATCCAGATGCTAATCCCGTCAGGCAGAAACAGAGACCGGTCAACCCTCACATTGAGCCTCTAATGAAGAAAGAGCTAAATAAGCTGATAGAGGCAAGCATTATATTCCCGATCAAGCACTCAAGTTGGGTTGCAAACTTGGTTCCGGTCAGGAAGAAGAGTGGAGAAATCAGGTTGTGTGTAGATTTCCGAGACCTCAACAGGGCATCTCTCAAAGATCATTACCCACTTCCTTCAATGGAACAAATATTGCAAGTAGTATCCGGTTCAGAGAGGTTCTCTCTCCTAGATGGCTACTCAGGGTATAATCAGGTGATGGTAAAAGAAGATGACCAGTTCAAGATAGCTTTCACCACCAAATGGGGGACCTATGCCTACAAGAAGATGCCATTTGGGCTATCAAATGCTGGGGCCACTTTCCAAAGGGCAATGGATATGGCATTCATGGGGTTGATCAATAAAATAGTTCTGATATATCTTGACGACATCACTGTATTCTCAAAAAATGCAGCGGATCACCTCTATCATTTGAGGCAAGTATTTCAGAGGTGTAAAAGATTTGGGGTATCATTGAATCCCAAAAAATGCATATTCTTGGCTCACGAGGGAAAACTTCTAGGCCATATTGTTTCAAAGGAGGGGTTGGCGATTGACCCGGAAAGAGTTGAAGCAATTCAAGCATTGCCATTGCCAAGTCATAAGAAAGCTCTTCAAAGCTTCTTGGGAAGGATCAATTTTGTCCGCAGGTTTGTTCCAAACTTTGCAGCTCTTGCGAAGCCAATAACACTGATGTTAAAGAAGAGCATGGCATTTAAGTGGACATCTGAAGGCAAGGCAAGTTTTGAGGCAATAAAAGAGGCTATATCTCAAGCCCCAACTCTCGTCAATCCAGACTTCTCTAAGGAATTCATGCTATATGCCTTTGGTGGTGGAGACACAATTTCTGCAATCCTGGTACAACAAAACAAAGAAGGGTTAGAACAACCAGTTCCTTTCTTCAGTCAAAGCTTGGAGGAATACGAAACTAGGTACTCTTTCATTGAAAAGCATGTCCTTGCGGTAATCAGAAGCTTAAAGAAATTCAAGCACCTAGTCTCAAACAACAAGATCCAATTATTAGTCTCTCATGCGGGAGTCAAGGACTTCCTTCTAAACAAGGATCTGAATGAGAAACGTGCAGGATGGATAACTCGTGTCATGGAGTATGACATCGAGATCAAGGTCACCAAACTAGTACGTGGGAAGGGACTATGTGAGCAGCTAGCCTTGAGTCAGAAAGTTGAAGCTGGTGATGAAAAGGAGACTACCTTAGTACTACAGGATGATCAAGAACAAGAAAATGATGACGTGCCTACTCCTTGTTGGACTCAAAATATGATACACTTCCTACAGACAGGCCTATGCCCTCCAGAAATGAGCAAAGCAAAGAGGAGATACTTCAGATTACAAGCCATTCCATATGTGCTTGTTGATGGTGTTTTGTTTAAGAAAGACATCAATGGAGTTCTATTGAGGTGCATTGGGATAAGTCAAATTGAGAGGGTGTTACGAGATTTTCATGATGGAGATTTTGGAGGACATTTTGCCCCACGAGTAACAGCTCTCAAAATAATGAAGGCAGGGTATTATTGGCCGACAGTCTTCAATGACTGCTATACATGGATAAGAAAGTGCAAGAAATGTGCACTCTTCACAGGCAAAGAAAGACAAGCAGCACTTCCATTGCACCCAATTCTGGTTGACCAACCATTTATGCAATGGGGATTGGACTTCGTTGGGGTCATCAATCCAAACTCAAGCCAAGGCCACAAGTGGATTCTCACGGCAACAGACTATTTCACCAAGTGGACCAAAGCAGTAGCGCTCAAGGAAGCAAATGAGTCTAACATACTAGACTTTTATGAAGGAATAGTGACCAGGTTTGGTGTGCCGTCCACTATCATATCAAACAATGCATTGGCATTTATAGGTTCCAAAATTATGGAATGAGCTGTTAAGAATGGAATCTACTTGAGCACCTCTTCCAATTATTACCCGCAGGGTAATGGACAGGTAGAGTCCACAAACAAAAATTTGCTAAGAATCATCAAGAGGACTCTGGATGAAAATCAAAGAACATGGCATACCAAGCTAAAATCAGCATTATGGGCTGACAGAATAACACCAAAGAGGTCTATAGGTAATTCCCCTTATAAGTTGGTCTATGGAAAAGAGGCAGTATTGCCTATATCATTAGAACTACCTGCATTAGAATTCATGAAGCAGTTGGAGTTGGCTGAGTTCGAACCAATGGAGGCTAGGTATGCAGAGTTGATGGAATTGGAAGAAATTAGAGAACATGTGGTTCAAACAATTGAGAAAGATCAGGCCTTAGTGAAAAGATGGTTTGATTTGAAAGCAAAAGCAAGGACCTTCCAGGAAGGGGACCTAGTTCTGAAATGGGATGCAGATCGGGCAAAACCAGGAAGGCATTCCAAGTTTGATGCCATTTGGAGTGGCCCCTACATGGTCACAGGATGTAAGAGTAGTAATGCTTTCCAATTGTCTACATTGGACGGAGAAGAACTTTCGATTCCGGTCAACGGAATCTATCTTAAACATTTCTACTGAAAAGAGAAAATTTCTACCCTTGTAAATATTAGCTTAGATTTCAATTCCTCTAAGTGCGTTTGCACATTGTCTTGTTGTAGTTAGGTTTCAGTTTCCCTAAGTGCTTTGGCATAGGTTTCGTTGCTCTCAGGTTGTTTCTACAGTTCAAAGTGTTGTCGGAGAAGGAGTTGCGATTTCAGGCTCAGGATCAGAGATCAAGTTGGTTTCAAGTATTGCTTATGACTCCATGCCCAATGGATTTCTAAAAGGGCCACTAATCTTCTACCTAGCAGGCAGGTGATCCCGTTGAGTCACCAAATTGTTGTATATATCTTCCCCCCAGGTAGATATAGACAAGCGGAAGAATATGGAAACCAAAGAAATTCAAACCTCAGCACATGGCGCACAAAAGGGGCGCACGACAATGAGTGTCGACAGCAAAATAGATGCGCCCTTGGCACACGGAAATGGCGCATAACAATGAGTGTCAACAGGGAAAAAATTGCGCCTTGGCGCACATAAGAGGATGTCGACATAAATGTAAATGCGCCCTTGGCGCACAGAAGAAGATGTCAACATAGAAATAGAAGCACCCTTGGCGCACAGAAAGGAATGTTGACACGGAAAAAGTTGCGCCCTTGGCGCAGGTAAAGTGGCACATGTAAACATGTGTTGACATAAACATATTTGTGCCTTTGGCGCACAGAAAAGAGTGTTGACATACAAATGAATGCGCCTTTGGCGCACGAAAAGGGTTGTCGACACAAACATATCTGCGCCTTTGGCGCCCGAAAAGGATTGTCAACATGCATATGGATGCGCCAAGGCGCACCTTCAGGAGGCGCAACATTCTGAGTGCTGACAGGAAGCAGACCCTGACCCAGATATTCAGATGGCCATAACTTTTGACTGGGAGCTCCGATTCACACAAGGTTGGACTTTTCGGAAAGCCTACGGCGTCCTCTACCTAACTACGACTGGATATCTTTAATTGGGTGGGAACAAGTTCTTAAAAATGCAAAATACAGTTTGCCACTTTTGGGGTTTGATATGGTCCTCACCTACCACCATAATGAGATGAATTAGATACAACCTGAGGTGGTTGGGGTAGATTTGGACTTTCTCTCTCTTCTCTCTCTCATTCTTCCTATAAATTGTAAGGAGGGGCTTCTTTCTAAGGGTTGGACATTCTTGTTTTGCCCCTCCCTTCTTCTCTTTGGCAGGTGAATCTGTGGAGTTAAAACCTCCCATTTAAAACTGTAATGCAGCTTTGCCTCTTGGCATTTTGCAGTGTGTTGTATCAATCTTTGGAGCAAATTAATGCATGTCTGTGGATGATTATCAACCCTCTCAGTGTTTATTTGCATCTTCTTGATCTTTCACTGCAAATCTGGTTATCTGTGCATGATCTTGCATTACATTTTTATGGTCTGTGTTTATTGGCAAGACAGGTGTTCTTCATTCCTCGGTGCATCACCTCTGTTAGTTTAGGTTTTATTTTTTGCATTTTCTTACCCCTGTCTCCTTGGAAAATTAGATTAGGTTTTGAGTAGACCTCTGCATTTTTACGTGTGCATCTGAACAGAGGAATAGGAACCGGCCTTCATCCGGAGAGCTTTTCCGATTTCGCAAGGTCCCACACTTGGGAAAAGCTCCATGTTGTGCAATCGCACTGAGATTCTCAACCCATCGAGTTGCAGAGTCCCAGGGGTGCTGTGATTCGACACCAACAGAAACCATTCCAAGGCTTGTCCACCTAGACTTCGTGGAAAAATATGCATCAATAAGATATCACTATAGGCCACCTCTTGGAAATCCATATATAATTCCTTGATGTGTTCTCTAGATTTGTTCTTGCCCTTTTATTTTTCAAATTTGGGCATCTCAAAAGATTTGGGAAAGGGTATGTGTAATATATCCTCATCAAAGAGGTTAGCACATAATTATTCAAAATTGAATTTTTTGAATTGATTTTGCATACCTGAGATGGTATCCTGCATCATTTTATATTCGTGGGTGAAAATTGAATTGTTCTATAAGATAGATAATGAACCATCCCTCTTAGAGTTTTTGTTCTCTTTGGTGGGCATTGTATGGATCTTAATTGAAGTGTCACTAGTTTTCTTTTAGGTCTCTTCATTATGAGGTTTGTTAGTGACTTTGGAATTTAGGATAGTGATTTGTTTATCCATCTCATTGATTTGATCCATGAGGGCCTTAGTGGGATCTGTGGCTGAATCAATCAATTTGACTTTATTCCCATCATTATATTTGTCTTTGTTTGTTTCATCATTATTGGTGTTATTCAAGGTAGATTTGTTTTGATCCTCATCGTTTGTGTGGCTAGGGCCAGACCCATTGTCATTTTTATTTGACATGAATGGGTCACCAGAGTTTTTTTCTTTTTGGAATATTTTCTTACTCAGTAATATTTGTAAAACATCCTCATAAAATTCAAAGGGTAATTTTTCCCTCATCTCAAGGATATGAATAAAAAATGGTCCTAATTAATACGTAGGATATTTTTGACATGAGCTTGTTCTTTGGGAGAAACATCATTTTGAAGTTCCTTCTTTTTTTGGTCATCATCACTATCAACATGATTTCTGAAAGGATTTTCCATGTTTCTCAGTCCTCCCAAAAGGGATATAGTCTCGGTTTCATGTTCCCATCATTTTTAAAAGAGGGGGGGAGTGAAAATAGACATGAAAGATTTCCCAACCCTTAGCAACATGAATTTTAAGATGAAAGAGAGGTTTTGTGATTATTTTTTTAGATAGTTTGTACCTTAACAAAGTGAATGTCAAGATAGGCAAGATGTTTTGGAATTTTTTGAAAGATGTGTCTCTTAATAAAGTGAATGTCAAGGTATAGGTGTGCGAGAGTGATTATAAACTCAACCTTGGCAAGGTGAATGCCAAGATGGAAGAGTGGTTTGATTAAAATTTCTCATCCTATAACAAAGGTAATGCTAGATGGGAGGAGGATTTTGATGATGATAAAATGATTTACAAAAGTAATCTACCTCTAGTAAATTGAATTCTAGATGGGGAGATATTTTGATGATTAATATATTGTGATTGAACTTGACCTCGAGCAACATATATTCTAGAATGGAAGAGTTTATAAAAGGATTCAAATCGTATGTGACATGCTCAACCCTCAACAATAAATAGTCAAGAAGGAATATGTTTATCAGTGAAAAGATAATACTTAAGTATCAATGATGAGAATGTTGATAATGAAAAGGTGATAGAATATTCTAAAAATTTAACAAATGGTTTGTCAAATTAGAGACATGAGATTAATGGAAGTTATAGTTTAACAATGATGGTGTTGAACTAAAGGACGTATGAAGAGGAAGAACATATCAAATATTTATGAAAGATAAGATATAAAGGACTTGATCGTGACAAAGTAAAGTATGACTATGTCAAGACGTAAGTCATGAAAATGGAAATGCGTGAGGATGTGGATATCTACAACTTAATACTTAATATGAAATAAGGAGTGAACTCCTAAACTTTTGGGGAATGTGACCCAAAGTTTAAGACTAGAATGAAATGGGGAAAATCTCAATATGAGAAAAACCTAAAAAATAGGGTGATTTGATGATCTCGAAGAAGGAATACTCAAATGGGAAAATGAGAACTCCAAAGGGGGTAACAGAAGATCAAATAGAAATTCCAAATGAAGGAAAATAGTGGGATGATGGAAAAGAGACGAGATCTCTAAAAAGTTGATTTTTTAGAGTAAAAAGAGAGGTAGTGAATGAATGAAAATTTTGAAAAAGGATGACAAGAAATCAATGAAAAATAAATCCAAATAAGGATAAATTTGAAAATTTTGACAATAATAAAAAGAAATGATCCCAAATAAGGAGTATTTTGGATAATGAAGAGAAAGTGAAAGGAGAATCCAAGTGAAGATTGGTTTTTTGGAAATATTGGAAGAGGATGAAAAATGAATCCAAACCAGGAGTGTTTGGACACAATGAAAAGATACGAACATGAAAAATGAATCCCAAATAAGGAGTGTTTTGGAAAAAGTGAGTGTGGAACACTACTACAAAAAGAAAGAAACAAAAAAGAGTTTTTATTTTTCTATTTTTTTTCCTCTACCTTAGATTGGCTTGCACAATATTTGGTTTCATGGGTGGCTCTCTCAACTAGGTATCAGTAGTATACTCGAGTGAGTTCAATGTTATTACTAGATGCCAACTTTATTTTACCCCCTTTGAAAACCTGAGTAAAATCTTGCTCAAAATGAATCGCACTAGGATCATCACTATTGGATATCCATGACTCTAATCTCACATGTTTTACTAGTCAGGTAGGAGAAAGATTCATGTTTTTGTCAGCCACTTCCCTCAATGTTCTAACTACTTCGGGGCTCCTGTGATACTCCGCAAATGAGTTTTATTGATTATGTCAAAGAACTTCCCACAATTATAGTAGTTGAACAATATCCTTGTGAACCCCACCTACAAATAAAATGTGAATTTTTCATTTTATCTTGATTAAGAAATGAGATTATTTGAACCACTGGTCTTTGACAAAGGCAACCTGCATTTAGTAAATTGTTTTAGTCTTTAATCAAGGTAGTATGTAATTAGTAGTTTAATTTTTTATATCCACCTTTTAGAGTTGGTCATGTACAAAAAAGCTAGGAAGTTTTCCTGAGGTAGGTAAAGGACAAGATGGTAGAAGTAATTTCACGTTTCTGATTTCCCAAATCACTTAAAAAATGCAAGGAAATAGCATATGTACAAACAAGCTTTGATTAAAAATAGAAAATAAAGATTAATTCCCCTTTAAACAAAAAAAAGAAAATGTGAGAATCACGTTTTTTATTTCTAAGATTGCTTAAAAGTGTGAGGAAAGAGCATATGCATGATCCCATAAATAAATCCTGATTAAGAAAAGAAATTACATATTTCCCTATTTTAAACTTAAAATAGAAATAAATCTACAAAAACATAATTACATAAATAGAAAAACAGGTTAGAGTAAATTACATGTGCTAGAAAAAAAAAATTAAACTTTGAAAACATAGGTTGATTACACTGCTATGTGAACAATTGATGCGCTAGTGTTAAAACCATAGTAGCGCACATAACTATGTGTGCTAGCATTAATAGGAAAACCTGCAAAGTAGAGTTAAGAAGACAAAACATAACAGAATGTTAACACAAGGTTCAATAACACTAGCACATGTACTTAAGATGGTAGTGTGTAAACATAAACAAAAGCTCAGACAGAAGCAACAGAAATGCAGGTAATTAACGAAAGCATAGAAGAGACGAAGCTGGAACACATATTTTTATGCTAGCAAAAGGATACGAATGATAATGCAAGTTTCCTACACGCTAGCAGATGCAATTCTAAAAAAAATGTTAAAATGCGAGGAAAAGACTGGTTTTCTATTCTTGAGCTTCTGTGATCCACCTGAAAACCTAAAAATTTAACAGCAATGTTAAATAAGCACAAGGAACACAAAGAAAAAATTATATCATAAAATGATTAACTAAAGTGAAAGAAAGGAAATGTGGGAGGTCCCACTAGGCATTCCACAATGTAAGCAAGGAAATTCACAGACAATAGAAAGTAAACAAAAAAAATGTAGATATTACCTTCACTATAGACCTCTTGCAAATATCTAGGTAAAACTGTAGAATCCTTCAGCTTATTGGTTTTGTTAAAGTTTTTATTATGGATGCTCTTTATGTTATTCTCCAAATATGTTTGCAGATGGTACAAGAATATTCTTCACAAGGATGCAGGAAACAAATTAGCAACAATTGGATGCAATGTTCTCAAAACTCTAGGGATGGATTTGCTAAAGATATTGACAAACTTTTATAGATGAGGGTGAGGCCATGAGAAGTAGATCTTAGGTTGAATTGCCTCCATAGGTAATAATTATAATTACCTTCTATAGTAAGATGATCATGTTTGTGTCATTATAGCTTTGTAGGGGCAATCATTATCTTTTAATTCATCTGAGAAGTGGTTGCACATACATTATTTTTGCCCACACCTTTGTAGGCTTCTAAAAGTGGAGTGAAGTAGAGAATGAGTAAATAATAGGATTTAGTTAAATAACCAAATTAATTATTATTTAATTGTGAGGGAATAATTAACCATTTATTTAATTAAATGTTTAATTATATTAGCAAGGGGGTGTAAGAATTAATTTAATTGATTCCAAAGTCATAATAAAATTAATTTATTTAATTCTAAGAGGTGGGAAAGTGACTTAGGGAATATAATTAATTTAATTATTTCTAAAAAGGGGTATTTAATCAATGGAATTAATTTAATTAATTCCATAGGGGAATGTTACGATAGAATATAATTAATTTAATTAATTACAATTGGGTAGCAGCAGGATAAATATGTATGTCTTTTTAGTGTGTCTACAAGCTTTACATCCAAAAAATCTAAGGTGTGAAATAGATTGCTTATGCCCAGACCACGCTTCATGTGAGGTTACCCCATCAATATCTATAGTGGGAACTCTATTTAGAAGACAAAATCTCGTTTTATCTTCTTCATCCCAATTTTTTTTTATAAACCTTCATCGTCAATCATACATTGCACCATATCCATGATTTATGATTTTACCTTTCAATAACACCATTTTTGTGGTGTGTGAGGAGGAGCCATTTGACAAAGAATGCCATGTGTTTGCAAAATAATTTTGAACTCATTGTTGTGTATTTTCCCCCTCAATTTGAGAGGAATGTTTTGATGTTCCTACCAAACTCTGTTTTAACAAGGGATTTGAACTTCTTGAAAGTTTCAAAATCTTTTTATTTTGTGCAAAGACAATATATCCACATTTTCCTTGAAAAAACATTAATAAATAGCATAAAGTATTGAAACCTAGAATGGCTAGATCTCATAGGTCCACACATATCGGTATGCACCAAGTCAAGTTTTTCCTTAGCCCAAAATGTACTATGTTTTAATGGTGTTCTATTATGTGTTCCTACTAAAAAATGCTATCAATTATTTGTGCTCTTTTTTAGAGGTTGCAAACCCCTCGTTAGAATCAGAATGGAATGAGAGGGGGGTGAATCATTCCTTACAAAAATTTAAATTCATATTTCATATTTTCTTATTCAAATACTCATTAACATTCAACTATCCATATATGTGTGCATACAATCAATTAACACATGTGTAAGAAACCATAAGAAATATATCAAAACAAGACAAAGGATATAAGTGAAAAACCCTCAAGGGGAAGAAAACCCGCTAAAACAAAATCCTTATATTGATATATTTCAAATTTAGTGAGGCACCAACTCCACAAGGAGCATCAACCCCTAGTTTTGTAGAGCAATAACCCTATAAGGAGCACTAACCCCTAATTTTTTGAAGCACCAACTCCAAAAGGAGGGTACAACCCCTAAGATGATCAATTTCCCACTAAACCACCTTATGATGATCTAATCTCTAATTTTTTTCTACCAAAACTGATGGAGACAATTGGTTCAGCTCGCACTTCTTCAAACCCTAGGTGTCTAATCTTTCACAAACTAGCTCTCCCTTCACTTCTAAGGCCTTCAAACACTTAAAAAAAATCTTTCTGATATTCCTCAACATGATACACAATTTATTTTAACTCAATTAATGCTAATACACCTGAAAAAATCTTACACATAGGTCACACTTCTTCCACAGACTCAACTAGATTCAAAAAACACCCAAAAGAATGCTTTTATAAGCTCCTATTCAGTTAAATTAAAACATAAAAATTTTCCCTCATTATTTTTGACCCATGAATCATAAAAAAATCCCAAATTAAAATCATAATAGTCATAATTTAACCAAGTAGGTAGGCTTAGCTAAAAACATTGTTTCATGCTCAAAAAATGTTCAAATCCCCATGGGCATAAAGAGAAAAATTCCCTAACATCAAAACCATTATTAGTAATGACCCATAAATCACCACACATGTTTAAATTAATATTTAAATATCATACATGGTCTAAATTTATCTCAACCAATCAAATTATTTTGTTTAATGGGCCCAATGTTCTTTGTACTTCTTAAAATAGTTGTTTCCTACACCCTTTAGAACCCTACAAACTTAGTTATGTCATTATATCACTTAAAAACATAAAAAATATCTCATGTAACAACTTGATGGAAATTAAATGACCTGTAAAACACTCCTAATAAATCTATAATCCTTTAAACAATCACATGTTAAAACCACAATCACTTTTGTCTTTACCAAAATAAATTGCCCAAAAAGTTGTTTTTAAAGATCGTCTAGTTACCACCTTTATAGAAACAATCAAGACATATAAATTGATTTATAGGATAAAAAATGTATCTTTATTTACTCTCCAGGTGATATAAATCATCACCTAATCCATCTCATTCTTCAATCAACTCAAAACTTCCTAATGATCCACTCTTTTCCTGCACTGGAAAAAATATTCATGTCCAAAAATTGACCTAGAATCATTAGAAAAATTGATCATAATTTTACAATCCTTATATCACTAGAGATATATCTTAATCCTATTTCCAACATAGCTTTAATAACCTCCTAACTCCACTTGTAGCTCCATTTATGTTCACTTTACTGAACATTACTTTTTATGGCCTCAAAAATACCCTTTGACCAATCAACATGAGTGGAGCTCATTTGACCATGTACCTACATCACGATGACCTGAAACCTCTTTTAATATCAAAATCAACTCACATAAATTCCATAATGTTAATTTATCCTACAACGCCTTTGGACAACCTTGTGCCAAAACACACTTCAGAATTTGACTTGTTTGAAGGGGAACCACTCATCACCATGACCTATACCATACCAATCTAAAAATATGAATGATTAATGTACATGTTAAAATAATCATCCATGCACCAGGAAGAATTATTGTCACTTAGGAACCAATTCTCTCAAACCGCTTTCAATCTAGGGTTTCAAACGCATAAAAATTTGTTTACCTTCTTAACATTTATTCATAAAAATATGACGATGAAATGAACTCATTCTTTTTAAAAAAACATTATATACTCAATTTATAAACATCCTTGAAAGCCACAAGGTCCCATTCAAAACACAAAATTTAGGGTGAGCATCAGAAGATCAAATTCAAGCTAGAAATACACTAGTTCATAACCCTATCTCACCAAAACTGACATATCTTACGAAATTCACATCATAACATTATGAGATTTTACTCAAATCACCATGACACATCAGAATAACATATTAAATCATCATAATTTAAACTCTCTATAAACTAAGACTTGCATAGTAAACCCTTAGGGTTTTACATTATAGAAGCTAGGGTCAGTTGGAAAAACACAATAATTACACATGAAAGATCTTAAAATGACCCAAAAAATACCTGGCACATCATTATACACCTGAATATATGAATTCATGAGCTCATATAGCTCCAAATCCCATCTTCATTCCTCTCAGCATCTATACCTGCTCAAAATGAGCACCTGAAACATAGTGAATCACCTGTATCTGTACCCTACAACTGATTTCAATGCTGAATTACTCTCTAAAAATTTTTTCTAACATGAAAACATGCTTCTCAAGAAACCTATATGCTCATACCATCATTCTTCATCACCTAGGCACCTGAATGGGCATACAAGAGAAAACAATCCTCTCTAAATCTCCTTATATCATCATGAACACCTCTGAACCATCATGTCAGCACCATCCACATCATATTTTGAACATAATCCATCATCCTCTTTTTTGTTAATGTATTTTTTCATCAATGACAACACCTATAAGACCACATGCCAACAATCTCCCCCTTTATCATTAATGGATAACTACTTGAACATCTCCCCCTTTTTACATTAATTAAAAATGAATACATGTAGAAACACGTTATTAATCTTCCACATGTTCATAGCATCATCTTTTGGTTAGAAACATGAACCAAAGATCTAAAAAAATATCAAGACCTTGAAATTTGGACTAAAACTAATGTTGCTTCTTTGCAAACATGTAACCACCATGCTCACCCTAGGCCAAGAATATACAAAAATTGAACATGCTAAAAAACATAAAAGATACATCATATTGCCTTTATTTTGAGCCAAAAATACCATTTTTCAGGCATGCAAAAGTTTTTATTTTCTTCTCAACCATGTTTTAGCCTTCATGTGACCTACTGTAGGAGACCACCATCCAAGCCATACACACTGAGAACATGCCAAAAAAGTCATAAATGAACATACCAACCCGTCATAAGTTCTTTCTTAAGCATACATCATCTTTTCTAGGCATAATATTAGCTTCACAATGCACTTTCTTGCTCTCCATACCAGACTAGGATTAATGTCCCTAATTAGACTTCTTAGTGCATTTTCAACCAACTTTTTCACGTTATAACATGTTATTCATACATTTTCTTGTCAATAAAAAACTCCCCATAGACTTAAGAGCACTATATCTAGTAAATAAGCTCAATTTTAAGTAACTTACCTTCTATTATTAGCATGAAATCACCTTGAGAAACTTTTGCTTGATCCTAAACTATCTTCTCAGTTCTTGACAATCAAAATAGATGAAATGCAACATTCAAGGTTCAGAACCAACCAAATAAAGAAGTAAACATCTACACCATACCTTATAGGCTCATAATATAATCCATGTCACCTTCAAGACACCAAACCACATGCTCCCCCTGTCTTGACTAAGTTCCTACACACTTGTAGGAGAAACATTTCAAACCACCGTAGTACTTTAGAAGTCTGATTTGGGGTCTTGATTCAATATTTTGGCTCAACATGATCAACTTAAGTCAAGAGAACTAGTGAGAACCACTTCTCCACACCTTCCTCATCATTTTTTTCCTTATGGAGCTAAGAATAACACTAAATATATTTACTAAGACTCTTATCATACCTCATTAGGTACTACAAGCCTGAGAAGTAGTGACACTTTGTCTCTTGTATGGATTGTACATGTATCTAGCTAGTATCACTCGTGGAGAAAGAAAATCACCATAACACCCCTTTTTCATGAGTTCAAGACTTCACACCACCTTGATGCAAATAAATTCCATCTTCATAAGATCTAAGAAACATCAAAAACACAAAATGTTAATGCCCATACATGTAGGGGATCACTTTTAGTCTAAGACCACTCTGACTAATTTTTTCCATACAACCATTTTACCTCTTCATCAATAAAATCATAAGAGAAATTCAGGGATCACCATGTCAACTCAGAATTGACTCACACTAACATGATACATATGTGAATACCACAATACTCTTCCCTTCATGTGTATAGTACTTATAGCTAGTCATTTAGTATATAAATATAGACAATATCCAATATTTCACATACCTAAGATCATCTTTTACAAAGCATCAAGACACAAGGACACATTCTTTACTTCATAGCCATGTTTTAAGGCTTAAGATAGAACAATAATTATGTATGTCAACATCGTTACCTGAAGAAACCATATGCTCTACCTCTCAGATACACAACTTGTACCTATAGGAATCTAGTTTTGGATAAATGCATGACATTAGCATCACAAAAACTCCTTCACTTTTGAAATTGACCATCTATCACACTTCATACATTTCATTCACTCCTTCATATCATATAAAAGGCTTTGGGAAACAATAAGAAGATCATTGTTTACCATAAATTTTCTCACTCACATTCCAGTGGCCCTAATTACCTCAAGAAGCTCCCATAATGTTTTATAGATAGAACTTCATGATGATTTATTTCCTATTTTAAACACCCATTATTCTATATTATATGCACCATATTATCTTATACCATATCCATAAGCTCAAAAAACCCAGTTTGCAAGAATATAGCTTCTTAGTTAGGCCTTCTTGTCACTATCTTTGTCAACCCATAAACTATCAGATATTTCTATGAATGTATACATTCTTGGGGCCTAAAAATACTTGAATCCTTTATACCTCTTTGTCGATATGATATGTTCAAACTTTTATCCCTATATTAAATCATTTGGACCTTCAAACCCTACGTTCGTTCTATAATGCTGAGTAATATAGTGAAAACATAGTAAAAGGTAGAGTAGCTTCAAAAGCATCAATAATTTTTCCACAGGCCCACATACTTCATCATCAAAAATTTCATACCACTCCCCAAACTCCTTATCACTCATATACTTGATTTGGAACCCTGTAGGGAATTTGCACACTTGAAGCCACCTTAAATTTTCTCTAGAGCGCACTGAATTTGACCATGTCTTGGCCATAGTCCACTTTTAGAAGAAATATACTGATAAATTCATCACTTGATCACATTATCCATCTTCAAACACATTCATGGTTTAATTTACAACCTTGTAATCTCATGAAACATGACCCAATGATACACAAACCCATATTGATTCCTAGACCACTTGTAATGAAAATATTATATCTCCTGAGAAGATTGAGTACATTGGGACTTTTTACAAACTTTTACAAATATTTAGACACATTCATTGATTCACACATGTCATAGTCTCCAAAACACACAAGTCGCATCCATTGCAACACATGATTTGCCTTATGACAACATCAAGACTCAAACTGACACCAAGTATCTCACAGATCACATACTCTTTCATCATTGCTAACCTTAGACTCGGGGACTATAAGAACATAATTCATGAGTTATAAACCACTTACATACTTATTATGACATAACCATAAGACTCATGAGCATACACAACCATCTCAAACCAACATGACACTATGAAAATACAAACATAGACTTTAAGGACTTAGACAAGAACATCCAATGACCGCAATACTGAGAGTTTGATTATCATTATAATATAACAACCGAATTTTATCATGTGGAAATTGAAAGACATACCTTATGCACATGGAGGAGACATACATACCAATCAAATCATCCCCCCTAAATTTGAATGCTTAATTTACACTAATACACCTCCAAGAAGCACAGTGAAGGTATATGATCATCAAGAAGGCCTAAATGAAGGCCTTGAAGAGGTCCTAAGCCTTCTTGAGCATATGGAAAAATTCTCCATCCTCTCTCTTCATATCAAAAATCTATTTTTTACCTCTCATTCCATTATCACAAGCTCTTGAGGTAAAAACATGGTCTCTCCTAGGTTCCCAAGTCCTTTTAGGACCACTATCTTGCATTTTATCCCTTTGAAAGTTACATCCTTGCATTCTATTGATTTGATACATTTGTTTTTGTCTTTTATAAGCATGGAATAAAACTCTTGCCACATTACCAATCTCAACACAGATGTAGCATACTACTAAATTATGTCTCTTGAAACCTCCATCTTGACTAGGTGAATCATACAAGCAATACCTATCAGTGTGACCTTTTTCATTGCAATTGTATCATATTAACCTCTTAGAAAATTCACTTCTATTGTCTCTAAAAGGTTGAGAGTCTCTAGGAGATCTTCTACACTCTCCAACCATATGACCAAATTCATTACAAGTAAAACAATGACCATTAAAACTTCTCTAATACCTTGAGGCATTAGGATTCCTAATGGGTCTTGGCTTCACACTGTCCTTGATGAGTGTCTCCTTCTTCTCTTCCTTGATGATATGTTCATCTTTTTCTTTGCTTGGAATCATGTATTCTTGATTCAATTATTTTCCTTGGGATTTTACTTTGAACCCCAAACCAATTACATCACCTGTTGCATTTTGTTTTCCAAGTAGATCATCTACGTCTTTTACACTTTTATCAAATTTTTGAAATGACATGGTCTTCTTGTTATCCTCCAGTAGATCAGCCCTTAAGAAATTTGTCTTCTTCATGTTTTGAATAAAAAATATCTTTATCTTGAAATTTTTAAACAAAATACTTTACCTTTTCTTCTACCAATATGATTGACTCATTTTTCTTGGCAGATTTAGACACATATTATTCTTCTAGCATATCAAACTGATTTTCATATTCCTTGATCTGCAAACTCAATTTTAGTTTTCTTTCTTAGTATGTTTTATTTATCTTTTTATGCTTTCAAAATCATCTTTTCCATCTTCATTATCTTCACTAGAAAATCTGCAATAACCAGAGATAAAATATCCTAAAAAATAATATCTATCACCAAAAGACCTCATAGCTTATTTAGTCATGAAACAATGCCTCATTTCCAATATTCTCACAACCAGCTTCGAATTCAGAATCTCAGAAACACCACTGCTAGCATCAGACAAGAAATCATCCTTATTTATGTATAATTATTCTTATCCTTCATCTTGTAGTTAAACCTCTTAAAATTCTTCTTACCTTTACCAAACTTGAGATTCTTCTTTTTAGGTTCAACCTCATGATATTCATCATCATCCTCCTTTTCATGCCTATGAGGACACTTGGCAGAAAAATTTCCTACTTCACCACAATTAAAACACTTGAAAGGAATCTTACCACTATACTTCACAGATCCAAGATTCAATCTTATAGCCACCATAGCAAGGATCTCTTAATCTTAAATTTTGAGGGTAGCAACATCATGTTTTACCTTATTTTCCTTAGTATTCATTTTATATTTGAAGGCAATCTCTTTCTTGGATAGTTTAGAATCACATATCTTCATCTCGTAAGCATTCAAAGTACCATGTAAATCATCCAATTTCAAGGTGGTTAAATCCTTTTATTCTTAAATAGAAGATACTTTGGAATCAAATTTATAAGTTATAGACCTTAAAACCTTTTGAACAACTACTTCTTCCGCATCATCTCCTAACCCTTTTATGATATTAGCAAATTTATCAAATCTACGAAGATATGTAACAATGGGCTCATTAGCATTCATCTTAAGACTTTAAAACTTATTTCTAAAGGTTTGGAGCTTTGTAATTTTTACCTTTGTGTCACCTTAATATAGAAATTGTGTTTTATCCCATGCTTCATTTGTTGATTTGCAATGCATCACTTTTCTCATCTCTGATTCTTCAAGGCCACTTATGATGGCATTAAAATATTTTGAATTACTGGTGTATTCCCTATTTTCATCCTCATTAATTGGAGAGGTGGAAATAGGAGTATAGCCAGGATCCACAGTATTCCAAACATCAAACCCTTGATCCATGATAAAGGAATACATCCTCATACTCCAAAAATCATAATTCACACCATCAAGCATTGGTGCCTTACCAATGAGTGTATTGCTCACCATATTGTACTTCAAGGATCTCCTTTCAAGTTGTCAAAATTCTCCAAAGGGACCTGATCTGATACCAATTTTTAGAATCAAAATGGATTGATAGGGGGTTAATCATTCCTTAAAAAAATTTAAATTTAGATTTCATATTTTCTTATTTAAATACTCACAAACATTCAACTATCAATATATCTATGCATACAATCAATTAACATATGTGCAAGAAACCATAAGCAAGATATCAACACAAGACATGAGATATAAGTGGGAAATCCTAAAGTGGAAGGAAACCCATTAAGACACAATCCTTATACTAATATGTTTCAAATTTAGTAAGGAAACAACCCCTAGTTTAGTAGAGCTACAACCCTACAAGGAGCACTAACCCCTAATTTTGTGAAGGATCAACTCCATAAGGAGGATACAACCCTAAAGATGATCAAGCACACACTAAAAAACATTATGATGATATTATATCCTATTTTTTTCTTCCACAACTAATGGAGACCACTTATTCATCTCGCACTTCTTCAAACCCTCAACCAAACCCTAGGTGTCCAAACCTTCACAAACTAGCTCTTCCTTCACTTCTCAAGCCTTAAAACACTTGCACACATGTTTTTTAATCTTCCTTAACCTGTTACACACTTTATATAACCTTAATTAATTCTCACACACCTTCAAAACTCTCACACCTAGGTCACACTTATTGCACACACTCAACTAGATTCAAAAAGTACCAAAAATAATGCTTTTATAAGCTCCTCTTCATTTTAAATTTAAACACAAAATTTTCCATCCTTTGGATCAGCCAATGCATCATAAAAAATCCCAAATTCAAATCATAATAGTCATAAGTGACCCAAGTAGGTCGGCCTAGATAAAAACATCATTCCATGCTCGAAAAATGTTCAAATCCCAATGGACACAAAGAGAAAAATGCCCTAACATCAAAACCACTCTTATTAATGACCCATAGAAAACAAAACATGTTTAAATTAACATTTAAAAATCATAAATGGTTGAAATTTATCTCAACCAATCAAATTATTTTGTTTAATGGGAATAGTGTTCTTTGTACTTCTCAAAACAGTTGTTTCCTACACCCTTCAGGACCCTGAAAACTTCTTTATGTCACTATATCACTTCCAAACATCCAAAATATGGCATGTAAAACTTGATGGAAATTACAGGACTTGTAGAACACTTCTAAGAAAGTTATAGTCCTTGAAAAGATCACCTAAGAAAACCACAATCACTTTTGTCTTCACCAAAAACAAACTGTCCAAACATCTCTTTTCAAATATCATTTGGTTACCAAATTTACAGGAACAATAAATACCTCTATTTGGATTCATCGAATTAAAAATTCATCTCTATTCACTCTCTATGTGATATCAAGAATCACCTAATCCATCTTATGTTTCAATTAATTCAAAAATTCTAGTAGATCATGTCATGTCTTACACTGGAAAAAATATTCTTCTCCAAACAATGACCTGGAAACCTTATCAAAACTCATCATCATGGGATAATAATAATATAACTGGAAATATCTCTAAATATTATTTTCAACACAACTTAATCACCTCCTAACTCCACCTTTAACTCCATTTATTATCAATTTACTAAACTTTTCTTTTTATGGCCTCAAAACTGCCCTTCGACAAGTCAACCTAAATGGAGCTCATTTTACCATGTACCTACATGTCATCATGACCTAAAATATATTCAGATATCAATATAAGCTCACATACATTCCACAATGTCAATTTAGCATGTAACTCCTTTGGACAACATTTTCCCAAAACAATCTTCTTTAGAAACTGAATTGTTTTAGTGGGGTCCACTCATCACTTTGATCTATACCATACCTTTCTATAAATATGAATGGTTCCTATACATTTTACAATAATAATAAATTCACTAGTAAGAATTTTTGGCCACTTAGGAGTCAATTATCTCAAATTTCTTTTAGGCTAGGGTTTTAAACTCATAAAACGTTGTTTACCTTCTTAACATTCGTTTATAAAAACCTGATGATGAAATGACCTCATTATTTTTGTGAAACATTATAAAATAAATTTAAAACATCCTTAAAAGCCACAAGGTCCCATGAAAATCACACAATTCAGGGTTAGCATCAAAAGATCAAATTTGAGATGGAAATACACTATTTCTTAACCATGTCTCACCAAAAATGACATATCTTGAAAATTTCACATCATAACATCCTAAATATTTTCTCAAATCACCATGACACATCATAATAACTTCTCCAATAATCATAATTCCACCACCACACCTAAAACACTCTAGACACTCATTTCACTCTAGAATCTAGGGTCAACTAGAAAAACACAATAACTTAACATGCAAGCTCTCAAAATGACCTAAACATACCTGGTACACCATTATACACCTAAGTATATGCATTCATGAGCTCATATAGCTCCAAATCTCATCCTCATACCTCATAACATCAATACCTTCTCAAAATGAGCACCTGAAACATAGTGAATCACCTATATATGCACCCTACAACTGATATGAGTGCCTAAGTACTCTCCAAACCTATTATCTAACATGCCAACATGTTTCTCAAGAAAAATAGAATCCCATACCATCATGCAGTATCACCTAGGAACCTAAATGGGCATGTAAGAACAAGTAATCCTAACTGAATCTCCTTGTATCATTATAAATACCTCTGAACCATCATGTCATCACCATCCACATCATCTTTCGACCCTACTCCATCATCCACTTTGTCACTAATATGTTTTTGCATCAATTAAAATACCTATAGGACCACATTCCAATACCCCTAACCATGTTGTATCGACGAAGTGAATTGAGATAGCCAAAACTCACATGTCCAAGTTTTGATTTCATAGTTGAGATGATTGTGTATCCTTTGCTACAAGTGCTTGATCATTTTGTTGAACAAAATCTAACTAAAACATTATACCCACATTCAAATATTTTGCAACAATTTTTGAGCTTCGTGACTTATCTCAAATTAGGCACATCTTTTTACCACCTATACAATCAAAATCAATTTTAAGATTGTGATCTAACAATTGCCTTACATATAGCATATTTTTGGTTAGACTAGGGAATAAATAACATATATAATTTTTCAACTATCATTCCTAAATGGTAGTGAAATGGAACCAATTCGTTTAACATTATATGATGTATCATCACCCAAAGAAACATGGTTTTTTATGGGTGTATTTCTCATTATGAAGAACCCATCTTTCCTTCCTATTATGTGTCAAGTTGTACCTACGTTGACATACCAAATTTGATTTGTAAAATTAGATAGTTCATTTTACTGTGCAGTATATACGAAGTCATCATCATCAAATTAATCTTCTTGTTCAGCTACATTTCCTTGTTGAGTTGGTTTCTTCTTCCACTTTCCCTTATTTTCTCCCTATTTACTCCATTGTTGGCTTGATTTTGATTATTGTTTATTACTCTTCTTGTCACTTGATGATCCTTTTCAGAATGTGTTGTACCAATAATCCTTTAACTTGTGTCCTTTTCGACCATAAATAGGACATTTTTGTTAGGCATTTTAGCTTTGTTGAGTGTTCTCTTGCTTTGGAGGCTATTTACTAGACTTATATTGTTTCTTGCCTTTCTAGTTAGAAGCAAATAAATGCTCTTTATTTTCAATAGTTGATTGAATAGATTCCTCTTGTCGTAGCATATTCACGAATTTTTCAAAAGTTGTTGTTTGACCATTTATGTTTAATGTGGTCACAAAAATTGTATATGAAGGAGGAATTTATCTCAATGCTATTGACATTAGTGATGTGTCAGTTACAGCTTCTTCCAAAGCTTGAAGTGAAGCACATAAAGTTGTCACTCATCTTAAAAACATATCAACTTTATCAATTGGTTTCATTTTCAAGTTTAATAGTTGACTCTGGAGATGAAGTATTGTGTTTTTTGTTTTTCAACTTATACACAGTTTTCAATTTTTCCCAATCATTTTCAAATGCGGCCTAAAAAATATGAGTTTGAACCTCATTTAAAACACTGAATAAGATTATTATCTTTTCTTTATTATTTTTATGATAAAATAAACTTTATTGTATAACATTTTCTTCAAATCTTTTTAATGTTCCAGAAACTACGAGCCATAGATTATCAAATTCAATTTGGGTTTGAAATTTGATTTTCCACACTAGATAATTATTAGAATGTAGAAGTTTTGAATTAGGAAAAAATAATTTTTGTGTCATAATTGTAGCCATTATGAAAACTAATAAATAGAAGAAGAAAAATTGAACACTTTACCCCCTTAAAGCATACACAGCTCCCCAAAATTATTTTTATTGATTTTGGGCTCACTTTTTTGGTCTTTTACAACTTGTGGCACTATCATCCGATTTAAAATAATCAACAAATTTTTCTCTAATGGAAAATTTAATAAAATTTGTGAATTTTCTTTAAAATGCCGTCTTTTACACCTTACTACAACCTTTGAATTTTTTTACAAAAAATATATCCACCAAAATCTCCATAAACTAGCTCTGTGAGTTCCATATTAGAATCTAAAAATTTTCAAAAAAAATTGATGTTTTTCGCTGGATAGAAAAATTTATGGTGGTTTGACTAAAATTTTCTCACTTGTGCAAAACAGGACTCTCTTGAGGTAATATTTTTTTATTTTGGGCTTTTTGGTCTCTTTTGCTTTACAAATTTTTCTTGAAATCATGTTTCGGATCAAACGATAGAAAAAAAATAGTCCAAATAAGGTTTTTGTAGCTAAATTTAGGATCCCTTTTATTTATCACTAAGTGACTTAGCAAGGGTTTGACCTGCTAAACTTAGCAGTTTCCTTTATTTTCCACCAAATTCAAATTTGTAATAAAAGGAATGGCTATGGTGGGGGGTCAAATCCCTGACCTGCCCCTCCCAAATACTTGCAATTAACCAACAAAGTGAATATGGTGCATATGAATAGAAATGGTGAAAAATATATTTAAACAAGAAAAAAATAGCTAACCTTTTAAAAACAACTCGACTTGGAAGCTTTTGGGATGCCCATGCAGTATGATCTAGTCAATTTGTAGTTAATGTTTAGAAAATATTTTGGATTTACGTTGAGCTCAACACCTTTTACAAATTTTTATAATTTTTCCCCATTTATTATTTTTTCTTGATTGGTTGCCTATGTTTTGTTCGCAAGTCACTTTTGGTGTTTTTAGAGGCCACCTTTTAATATATTATAGGGTCATTTAGAGCGCATAGTAACATATAAACCCCCAACTCGGTGTAAACATGCCCAATTCATAGGTTTGATGGTAGAGATGACTCTACTTGGATGAGAAGCTCATTTAAAGGATCATTCATAGATAGATCATCTAGCTTTTGGGAATATTGACCTAATGCAACTCTATTACAAAAAAACACTACAATCCTCCAACTCAGTGGGTGGCTATGTTTTAATCACATCCATATTGCTACAAAACCAAAGTAGCTCGATATTTTTCCAATTTTCGCACCAATGCGGTCAAGAATTAAACTCATCATATGGGTCGAGCTCATCCTCTATCTTGATAAGGTCAATGTTCAACTCGCCCAATAAAAATATTTTTTACAAATCACTTACAACTTGGTCGATCCATAAGAAACTCATTTTCAAGGAAATCTATTTATATGTAGAGCTTGGTGAGGGATTCAATTTTTTCAATCCATACAATATATATTAAATCTTTGGGGAGCTTTAAAATCTCGGGACCCCACAATTTTTAATAAATATCAAAGCACAAAAAAACCTCTAATTTCATAGGGAAAATTTTAGTTATTACTAGCTAGACATTTAAACATAGATGTAAAATGCTTATTTTTAAATGAATTGCTTCTCAAACAAAGAATAATTTCACCTTAAAATATAATGGAGTTATCTCCAAGTTTGAAAGGGCCTATGATTGCGCTCTTCAACTCTGCTTAATTCTAAAACTTTGAAATCTGTAAATCTTTTTTTGATGCAAATAAACCTTGAACAAGGGTGTGGATTTGGGTAGGGGATGTGAAAGGGCTAGGGGCTTCTATGGCAACTCCTAACTCTAAATTTTTCTACAAACATCCATAAACCGACCTAAAACTTCCTACACTCTCCCTGGATTAGAATGCAGCTCTGATACCAAATGTTTTTTATCAAATAGGGTGGAGCCTGACAATTTTATTGATGTGAAAATATAAAGATTAAAAAACAAAGGAGAGAGTTGTAAATTATATAGGCATTGAACATATTCCATCTAGTCCATGAAAAATGTATCGGATCAACCTAAACTAAGCACTATGTAAAAATAGCATATTGCCCCTAACTTCTGCTAGAAACTACTATCGAGAGATATCTAGATACACACATCACATAATCTTCCCACAAACATAGGGATGAAACCCTATCACATAGCTAACTAAGAACTAATGACAAATAACACCTATTGACTAAAGTTAAAGTAAAAAATTAATTACTTTAACTTATTACATTTATTCAAATAAAACCTAATGAAAAATCAAACTATGTTTTATTTCTAACAATTTCATCTTCTTAGGGTCAACCTTATCAAAATATTTCACCTAAAGAAGGTTATATAAGAAATTCAATGTAACTTTATAACTCGCCTGACACTCTTACAATATCCTATTAAAAATATAATTCTAAAAGCACTCAATGATTTCTTAAATCTTCCCAATTGAGTTGCACACTAATTAGAGTAGTCCCTAATATGTGTTTGAAGCACTCAACTAGGCCAACGATTCTAGCTTCCTCCATTTATAATCATGAAAATGTTATAGATCCACATTTTAGTAAGAGAAATGTGACTATAAGTATTATTCAATGGTTTTAAGGAATGAAGGTTTAGGTCACGTAGATGAGTCACACCACATCACACTACTACCACACTAGGTACATTCTATACTATATAGTTAGACAGCTATCTTGGTGTCAAGATACACAAGGGAATCCCTAAGGGTTAACTAATTATTCACACTTGCGTAAGAACATGTGAGAACTACATGATGCTTGATCATGTAGTGAGGGCATGTAATGTGACACTTGGATTGGTTCAATAAATGGGATTCTGATGGTAAAAGGTAGTCCAGCCTCAACACACACATATATTTTCTCCTTTTTGTTTTCTAATACTTTGATGATGGGTATTGCAGGTTTCTAAGGTGTTCACATTGTTGCATGTAATTACAAGTCATCCTAATGTTGTGTGAGAAAAAGAGACACAATGAATGCCATTTATAGGCAAGAAAAGCACATAGGAAGTAATATACCTAGACTTATTAAGGGTCCAAGACCATATAAATACAAGTCAAGATCGTAAAGTTTTAGTATATAACATATAGTAGTTGTATGGTTATGCCCTTACTCAACTTATAGTTCTATAATGTACATCAAATAATTTCCAGTCTTGAATATGCATGTTTCACTATTTTGCACATTCATATTCTCTATGTTCTGACATGTACAACTAAGTTTCTTCATCCTCTTGTGTAGTTAAGTTATTACTTATCATTTTGTCAATCATTTTAAGTGTAAATGTATTAGTTTGATTGTGAATTGTTAATGTTGGAAGTTAATTAATCAGAATAGTCCATTGTACAAACCCTTACATCTATTTCTTTTATTTTGGTACATTCCCATTACAGAAAAATTTGATTAGGGTGTAAACAATGTTATTTTTCATGTTTTTTTAATAGATAACATATCTTTTATAAATAATATTTACACACATATTTTCACGAGGTATATTGATCTTTATGTATGATATACATAAGATGATACATGATAATAGGTGTCAGCTCTTGATTCCTTTCCCATTAATACCACTTTTTGTGGGCATCTCTTACATTATACATGTGTTTTTTCCATTAAAATTCCTCATTGTGTTTGATTATATACATTGTTTCTAAGCTATCTTTTGAGATAATAGGACTATCACGTGTGTCTTTATTATCATTAACTTATCCTTATATATATATATATATATATATATATATATATATATATATATATATATATATATATATATGCATTTACTATTTTTTTTGATATACTTGTTTATGTCATTTATTTCCTAGTTTGATAATTGTATTGTTTGACTCCTTGATTATGGTTGACTAATGCCTTACTTTACTACAATTCTATGATTACTTATGCTATATGACCTAAGTTCCCTGATTTTCTTGTGACACCGTGCATATATTATGCTTTTGAATTTATGCCTATATTGCACGTATACATTTATTTCTTTGTAGATGGCCTATAGTTCCTTATATTACAATTATCTTGTGACACCATGGGTTTCCTATGTTTTTATCTCTTCACCTCCATGTGACTATGTTTCTATATTATTGATTACTCATATCTATACTATTATTTTCATCTCTATACTATTTCTATTCTAGTTAATGACATGATTAACTCTTACTACATTGATGTTTATATTTTTATATTATTGTTACTTTGTTGTTATGATATAATTGAATCTTACTACAATGATGTTTCTATATCTATACTATTGATACTTTGGCTTATGATATGATTAACTCTTTCTACATTGGTGTTACTACTTATATACATATGTACTATTTATTATTGTACGTTACATGTTTCGTTATTTACACACCATGGTTTCGACCATGTGCAACCTATTTTTAAAGTAAAGGTTCCTAATGGTGGCCATCATTCCATCCTTCTATGTGATCCTATGCAGATTATCATAATTATCTAACATGGGTACACAGCTATTCTATTGAATCACATGCTTAAATTATTTATTACACATGCATCAAAAGAGGAGGCATTCATGAGGATATGGAGCCATTCACAGGGATATATACTATCACTATAAAAAAATACAACACACAAACATGTTTTTATAGTATCTAAATCCTCATAAATAGGTACAGATACTAAACATTGGTAGAATTCAATATCAGTTGAAACCTTGCAACTTAGTCTAGACTGTGGTATAGTCCTAACTGTAATGGAAGTTCCCAGACAAGGGGTATATTGTCATAAATTTCTAGACTATTATTAGATTCTATCAACTATTTAAAAACTTCTTAAATAGGTTCATATATAGATTACTCAGTTTAAAGCATGATATATGGGCATGAGTAATTTATTCCTTCTCCTCAACACTACTCAGAAATAATTGCTAGAATAGGGTTTGGGGGCACAATCCTTCTTCTCCTCTACATTATTCTAGAATCTATACACTTAGTTTCAAGAGTATAACACATCATGGGGGTATTGTATATCCACTCTTTTTGACTATGTGGTTCTCTCTTACTCAATAGTTATAATAGTTAAAATATTGGGCCTGAATCTATCTGTGACAGTGTGGTTTATGGGGTTGTTGATGGTATCGAAGAGGATAATTTCTTCATATCTTGTCCTTCATTTTATCTCAAAAAATTTAAAGGGAAATACATCAAGCATTTTGATACATTAGTCTTCTCTCTTGGCAAGGTAATTTGGTTTCTCTCTCTCCTTCAGTGTTGGATTTCATGTGCTTAGTACTCCAATTTCTCCTTTGACATAATTAGGGATTGATCACCCCCAATTCACTGACATCTCAAAAATAATTCCAAATATGTAGAGTATAACAAGAAAAATATCTCCTCCATCTATAGAATGAATATGTGTATTCCTTCCATGTTTTACATCTTCTTTACTTTGTGCAAGTTCAAATTTACAAAATTTACAATTTTTTATTTGTTACTTTGAGTTATTGTTTAGTTTTTATCATAAATATTGTCTACATTTTGTGTTACAAGTTTCACCTTGAAGTATGTCAACACCACAACATTAAATAATAACTATCAAGAAAATAATAAGTGTTTGTGCACACTCAGGTGTGTTTTTCTTTTAAACACACAATTTTCAATTACACACTTAAAGGGGGAAATATAAACACTAAAATTTGTTAACTAGTCCTATTATAATGTCAATTTTCAATATGTTACCTTGATAAGATAAATGCATACATTCAAATTCCAATCAGTACATCTTCATAACTCTTTCGTGACTTGATCATAGTTACACTTTGCTTTAACAAAAATTCAGGAAATATTATTTAATTAAATCAATTAAATATCCCTTGCATTATGCTTCAACTTTTTCTTTCACATGATACTTCTCTTTTCCTGGACCGTATATGCTATTCAAGTTGTGAAATCCAATCTTGGATCACTTGTACGGTCTTAACCTTAATGTTCTCTTAATTTATTTTCAATTTAAGCATAAGTATTATGTTGTTTCACCTTCCTTAGGTCAACCTTATCCTAATATTTCTCCTATGGATGTTTATATAAGGAATTCAATATCATTCTTACAAGGTAATATCATTCCAATCACACTTAAGGATTTCCAAAATCTTCTTAAATCAGTTACACATCAATTAGATTATTCCCTACTATGATTATGAAGAACTCGACCAAGTAAAATAGTCTAGCTTCCTCCTTTTTCAAACATGCAAAAGTCATTGAGCCATGTCTTAGCAAGAGAAAATTCACTCCAAACAGTGTCAAAGGATTTTAAGGAACAAAAGGCTAGGTCATGCCGGTGAAAAAGACACACCACAATACTACCATGTTGGGTACATTATATACTTTATAGATATCTAACCATATTTGTTTCAAGACAAACGTGTAAACTCATAAGGGGATGACTTAAATCACACTCATACTTGTATATGCACATATAATAACTACTTGAGTCTTTATCTTACACTAGGGCATGTGGTGTAATACTTAGATTAGTTTCGATGGGTTGACTATTAAGGGTAGTTCAGCCTCACCACACACATGATTTTTCTTTTTGGTTATTTAATATTTTGATGAACAAAATTACATGTTTTTATGGTTTCTAATTTATTGTAGGTGATTACAGGTCTCCCCAAAATTATGTGAAGAAGAGCTACATTCAGTGAAGGAAATTTCAAAGAAAGTGAAGCACACATGAAGTTGTAGATTCCAAGTGTTAAAGATTTCAAGATCATACACTTATAGTCTAGACCATACAACTCTAGGTCCAGTCCGTATATATTTCCTACATTCTAGCACCATCTCAGTTTCCAATTCCATAACTGAAAACAAATAATTTTTAGACTTTTATCTATATTTTACACTTATTTACACATCTAGATCTCCTTTATTTTGAATTGTAAAACTATTTATTCATATCATCTTATATATTTGAGATATTGACTTATCATTTATCAATTATTGTAAGTATTAGTGCATTATTCTGATTATGTATGGTTAATTGTGAATTAATTAGATTGGAATAATATCTTGTAGTAAACCCTTACATCTTATTTATTTTTTGCACATTCCATAACATAATTTAATTAGGATGTAAACACCTACTTATCATTTACATGCATATAATTGTAATATTTTTTTCCCTCATTATTATTATTGTATCTTAGGGTTAATTAACATATTTAATCCTATCGTGATCAATATGAGAGGTAACGTGCACCCCCTTGTTGCAAACAAGTAAGCATGAGATTTGTATATTCCATTTGGATTGAGTTCATACTTTTATTACGTTTTAACATAATTAAATATTTATTAGAGGACTAAGGTAAAACATATATAATAGTAGCAAGTAAGATCTATCATGCAAAATACAATAAAGTATAAGAAATAGTGACATAATAGTGACTTAGCTTGTATCTAAATATATGGTATGATTTTTTAGGATTTTGTAATCTCACCTTTTCTTCACTTTTTATCGCTCTAAATTTGTTGTAGGGTTTATATATCGTACATGTACCTACAAAATAATACCCTATCTACTTGCACAAGGCTACGACTACTTTGCACCTAAGATGAATGTGTGAGAAGGAATTTAGAAACAAACCCTCTTATGTAGTAAATGACACATCCTAAATGCAGTCCTTGAATATAACTCATTTCTCAAGTAGTAGATAGGAAGTAATATCCCAAATATCCTAATCCCTAATATTAGTGAGTAAGCCATGTATATATACGATTCCCTTGTTTGAATTTTTTCATTAACCAAAATGGATAACCCAAATTGATAAGAAAGTTTTTAGAAAATATAACAAATAATTTGGAACTTCAAATTTGAGAAAACAATGGAAAAGGACATAAGTGAAAAAAGGGGACAGTAACATTTGGGTGCTCATATCCCTAATGGTGGTAGTGTTTAGGATGCTTAGTAGATTGGGAAATGTTGATTTTTGTCATATGTTGTCCAATGTCTAAAATTATAGGTGTAGTTCTATAAAACCCAAGGATTAAAGTATAAGAAGATAACACAATGTAAATACAAAGCAAGATAAGTGTTATTAGTGTCTATTTTTCTAGTTTAGGAATCATGTATATATAATGACATACTTAGAGGTGTGATGTAAATATTAAATGCATATTTTTTGTCTACATTTACCCCCACTTTATGTTGGTGAATGAATATTTGATATCATAAAGTAGATAGGAAGAGTGTACCTTGTGGAGAACCAAAGGGAGTTATAACTTATAACTCATTGAATAAGGATTATACTTGATATTGTGTTGAATGACGATTGGTGCAAAGTGGAAATGATACACATGTATGTTCCTTGGATATTGCATTTTCCTAGGTGTCTTGTGATTGAGATTGCTCCTTGCTCAATTTGTGTGTTGTATTTTTTTAGAGAAAGGTTGGACCTAAAAAATAAGATAAGTGTATTCAATGCTTATGATAAATGAAATTAAAATTTAACTTAGAGAATATGAGAATAGAAATGTGTATTGAAAAACAAATGAATTAAGGATAAAACAATCATGAGTGTCATGAGAGAAGATATATAATTGTTCATTTGTGTTTTTTACCTTGGACATGGTTAGAGGATTACTGAGGATTTAGGCATCATATCACCATACTAAGGATTTAGGCATCCTACCACCACACTGAGGATTTAGGCATCGTGTTTCCAAGGGAAGATTATTGAGAGGTCTGTAAAATTTACCCTCCAGCCATTGACACTTCCCCAATGATAAGTGCCACTACATATGGTCACAAACCCCGTGGACAATTTTCATGGATGACACATCATTCCAAGCATATCATTGTCTTACTTATGCCCTAGGTGTCATTCCTTATTAGATACTAAGAAAACACAGTAATTAGTTATCTTTCTTAAAGAATGTATGTTGCTACTAATTTTGTTCCTGTTGTACCTGATACTAACCTATAATTTAGTATATATACTGCTAGAAATTATAGAATTGTCACTAAAAACTTATTGAACATGTATTGTACTTATTCTTGTTCCCAGGACAAAACCACTCATGTGGGATACTAGTGCCCACCATTCCTATATATATTAGGAACTTTATTCCCTGTTGTGTTTTTTTATTAAAGGTAAATGGTTTTTTGGGAGGGACCATACCTTGGATATGGTTTTTAAGGGGACCATACCCCAGAAAACAAAGAGGCTCGAAAGCCAAACGAAGCATGAAAATCCCACCAAGAAGGAAATTCCAAGAAGCTAGATAGAACATGAAGTACAATGGCAGTGGAAAAACTGCCACAAGAAGCCAAAAAATAGACATACAACAACAAAACAACAACTGGCCAAATTAGAAGAATTGAAGAATCTCCAAGAGAAAAATGAAGACTAGTTCAGGTATGGTCAAGAACAAACAAAGGGAGTTATAAACCTGAACTATCCCAGTGGAAGGTTTAAATCTAAAATTATCTTCCCTGACTCCTTGTTGTGTTTTTGGCCCAATTCTACTTGTTTATTTTGATTTTTATATGTACCAATCTGTGCCGGGTTGTTGGACTGTTGAGAGGGTAAAATAATCACCCGATGATTTCCCTCACTTGTTTGGGGTGCATGAGATGCAAAAATACGAGAGTGGTCCAAAACAAGGAAATTTGAAACTGATGTGCACATCTTAAATAAAACTCCTACATGGGGAAAGGGAACGTGCATGGTAACAACCATGGTACATACAAAACAATGGGAAAGGCTCACATAAAGTATTAGTTACAAACAAACATAGCATGATGTAATATAAAATAGTCCAAACAAAAAGTAGTACAACAATATATCGACATAAAACATGATGGAAAACATGGGACACCTCTCAGAATGTCCCAAGAAACCTAAATATTTTAAGGCTATAAAAGCTAACAAGAAATCAAACATAGCGCATAGCCCAAAAAAAACAAAAATCAAGACACACATAAAGACAAGATGTAAGAAAATCATATAACTATGGTTAGAAGTATGCCTATAAGATAAATGTTACACATGAAGCATCCTTTAGCATGTTAGAAAAATGGATAGTATGCCACCAATTGTATAGATGAAATGGAAATGGAAATAGTAGATATTACAATGATAGAACCTAAATATAGAGTAGTAAGCAAAGGTAGATGCCCATAAGAGCCTCAGTGGGACTAGTAGAGAATAATTCCAAGCATCATGCATTGTGTGATAACATGTAAGTGACCTCCATTCACCTCAAAGTACTATGTATCAAATTCACATGGTAAGAAATGTGCAACATAGAATAGTGTACGCAAGAAAACTACATCCAATCAAGATCTAAGCTAGTATTTTTGTAATTATTTGAATGTTGTTACAATATTAAAATATGGCATAGTATGACTAGGGGAGAACATTTTCCACCCAATGTATGTGTGCAAGATGAGTTCCATGCAGGTAAGTACACCCTCAACAATTGTGTTTTAACCTATAACAAGATTGCATCCTCGAGTAGCAAGGGGGATACAAGAGCTACTATACATCAATGTCAACAGAGTGATGGGAAATGATTTAACAAAAATAAGATTTTTGTAAAACCCTAAATAGGTTATTTTAGAGTCACATAAAATAATATATAAATGAAGTACAGAATGTGACACAAGAAATAAGCAAGATAATTAAAAACACTAAGTCTAAGAAAGAGGAGAAAAGACTTAGTTGATTCACAATAATTCTGAAGGTGTGTGAAGATGGAAAACTGATGGAATTGAAGTGTAGACTTTAGAAAATAAACCCATAAAATTTTAGAGAGTTAGAACAAGCTAGACCACGGTGCCTAGACTGGTATTGAGGTGCTTAGGTGCCAAGGTCTACATAAAACCTCAAAAAAAATCGTAGGGTCACTAAATGTTCGTTGACCTTCATTTTTTATCTCCTTTATGTCGCACTAAGTTTGCAAATTCCACCTATAACCTATAATGAAAGAGATGTCCTGCAAAACCCTAAAACACATCAAATCCTACAAAAATAGAAGATGAAAATGGGGAGTCAGACTGACCCCAGTGGTCACCCGAATGAGTGAACTTACGATCCAAGTGTTGCACTATATTTTAGACTCTATGTATTTTTATGTGTGTGTGTGTGTAGAATCGTGCCATAGGTGACTCTTGTGAAAAATTTGCTTAATAGTGAGAAAGAGATAGATTTAGAATATATAAATAGATGTGTGTATAAAAAATGTTATTCCCCTCCTATGAAGTGTATGTAGAAGAATACATTCCCTTATCCCTTGAGTGGATCTGCTAGATGGATGCTTTGATGCTCTTATAATTCCTTTAGATGAAACTTTAGGTGATGGTAATAGATGCTTACATTTGGGTCCCTTTAATTTGATCACATAGCATTGTATTTATATGATTCCCTTGTTTGAATTTCATAATTAACCACTAAAAGGCCAAACCATAAGAAAAAAACATGACGAATGGCTAGAAAAGGCCAAAAATTGGTTCGTAATATACAAAGAGGTTAGGGGTTCCCAAAGGGATGGGGGCACTTGGGTATGGTATCCTAGCTAGGTGATGGTGTCTAGCCTCATAAAAGGTGGAGTAACAAAATTTAGAATGGAAAATAGGGCATGCAAGGCCAAAGAGAGAATATGAAAGAAGGAAAAAAGGCCAAAGATAGGGGTCAATTAGTACTTTTCTCACTTAGGAATGATATGAATGCAAGTATGTGATTAGGACCTAGAAATGTACCCAAGTGTGTGATTTTGTGTCTAACTTTGTCCCCACTTTAAGTTTAGAAAAATATTGATAACATAAAGTAGAAAATATATGCGTACCTCATAACCATGTAGATCAATGGTGAAAGCATCCAAGGAAATGAGAAAAAACATGGAGTGAATAACATAAAGCGTGGAAGCTAGAGGAATGTCCAAGTGAAAATAAATTTAGGGGTGATGTGTATGTAATGCACCGTGTTGTAAATGTTCTCCTTTTCCTGCTCGATGTTGGTGTAAAGTTGCCTCTTGTTGCGTATTAAGGATAAACCTATAAAAGAAGAGTGAAAGAGTAGTCAAATATGTGTATTGAAAAATTTCAATTCAAATGTATGAAAAAGTATGCAAAAATTCAAAAAATTAATAAAATAACATGTGCACGTGATCTGTGAAGATTTAAAAAGATATAAAGTGTACTAAAATTTTGATGAAGAGCAAGTTTTTTAGGTAATTTCATGCCAAGTGTGAGTTTTTGGGGCAATCTCACACCATGACAGAAGAAGTGTACGAAGAAATGTCTAGTGTTATTCTCGATCCTTGAACTACTTCCTAAAATGTATACACCACTACAAATATTGTGATCCTTTCTTGCTCATGTTTGATCTAATTCGATCCAAGGAAAATAGAAAAATGGAAATAGAATTCATTTTGCTTCCTGGAGGATTGTGCATGTACTGTAAAAATTCTCTAGAAACTGCTGAAAATTGTGTTGATCGAAGAAAAAAATTATATCTACCCCTGGTCATAGGTGCCCATGAAGGGTCAAAAGTTCCTAGGCACCCATGTCTGATTTTGTGCGCTAGTGTTTGTGCTTAACCAAACACCAAGTTATGTATCTAGGTTGTATTGTGATTATGTCTAAGCTTTGTTTCTCTACTGAACTGTGTTATACTATAACTCTTTTTGTTGTAAAGGTATATGGATTCACCTAATAGATTCCTCCCTTGTTTGGGGTGTACGCGACATCACTAGAAGAATGTGGCCCAAAAGAGGACTTAACACTGAACTGATCTGATCTATTGTTCAATTGATATTGGTGTATATGAGGGAATGTGCTTGGTAAAAACAAAGTCACATACAAATAATGGCTAGTACATGTGTTAGCACAAACAAGATAAGCATGCATATAGAAGAAAAAAATGTAATCTAGCAAGCAAGAAGACAATAGAGAATGCAAAAAGAGGGTTGCAAAGATGGGATGTCACTCACAATGTCACAAGATAATCAGGGCCAAAGAATAAAAAAGCATACAATGTTCACACATGAAAAAGGGTGTAGGCCATAAACAATGGCATTCAGTGGAAAACAATGAAAAATAGTGAAAATAAAAGAGTAACAGACAACCATGGTAGCACATAGTTCCTGTAACATAAATTTTACACGTGAAGCACCCATTAGCATGTTAAAAAGATATAAAGTATGTCAAAGCATGTATGATATGATATAAAGTAGTGTGTTAGTAATAATATGAATTATTATATGATGAAACAATAACACCTATGATTTGTATGAAAATAGATGCCCCCAGGAGCCACTGTGAAACTGGTAAGATGTACAGTGCCAAACTTCCATGATGCATGTAATAGATCTGTGTAAATTTTGCATTCACAACTAGAAGGTAAGTGAACGTGCATGTGTATATGATAAATATAATGACATACAAATTATTTTTCTAACATATTAAGTATAGTGTATATATAAAAAGCATAAAAAACCAAGAGTATGTGTAACCAAGATATGTAGTATGTTATAAATGAGTGAGATGGGTTGGTATGTAATTTTAATGTGATTAAAGTACCATGACCCCTAAGAGGATGTGAATGAGTATGATTGAAATTTCATTAATTTATAAATTCCCCCTCAGCATTGGAGAATGAACTAGAGAACAAGAGTTCTTGATCAAGAAATGGTTTAATAGTGTGTTCCAGAATGTTGTATAGAGTGTAAAGAGTGTATGGGGTGAGGTTCATTTCAGATTTAGACCCTCAATAGTTGAGTATGAACCGTGGAACTAGATTGTGGCATCAATTATTAATGTTAATGATGTGTGCACTAGAAAGATGTGATTATGAAGCGTAGATTGTAAAATAGGATAATATTATGCATGAGAAGAAGATGCTAGAAATATGTGAAGTGAATGTGTGTAGTATGTGAGGTTCATAGATGTAATGATCCACCCATAGTCAGGTGTGAACCTTAGCACCAAATTACATCAAAGGGTAATGATGATACAAACCTACGGCACAATTCTACACACACACACACACACACACACACACACACACACACACACACACACACACACACACACACACACACACACAGAGAGAGAGAGAGAGAGAGAACTACATGGAGTCTAAAATGTAGTGCAATGCCAGGATTATAAGTTCACTCGGTTGGGTGATCGTCAGGGTCAGTCTGAATCCAAATTTTTTTTTTAAGGATTTGATATGTTTTGGGGTTTTCTAGGATATCTCTTTCATTTCAGGTTACAAGTGGTATCTGCGAGCTTCATATGACATAGAGGTGATCAAAGATGAAGGTTAGTGAACATTTAGCGACCCTGTGAAAACTAGTTTTTGAGGTTTTGTGCAGAACTTCGTGCCCAAGTTAGGGTCTTTGGTGCCTAGGAACCCTTGTACTAGTCTAGGTGTCGTGGTCCAGCCTACTCCATCTCTCCTACAATTTTTCTAGGTTCATTTGCATCAGTTTGCACTTTAGTTCCATCAATTTTCCCTCTTCATACAACTTTGGAATTATTGTGAATCAGCTAAGTCTTTTTTCCTCTTTCTTGTACTTTTAAATTATCTTGCTTATTTCTTGTGTCACATCCTATATTTCATTACTATTTATTGCATGTGACTATGAAATGGCCTATCTATTTTTTTACAAAAATTTATTTTTTGTTAAATCATTCGGTGAACCCGACCTCTTCGCACACTTTTGGGGATTCATTCCATCATTTCTTGCATTTTTCTAAGCTCATCTCATCATAAATAGTTCTATTAATTATTTCTGTGCTAGCCAATTCTGATTGTCAAGCTAAAATCATTACTCTTTCTGTTAATACTCATGATTTTGTGTCTATAGGAAAACCTTATAGAGTCTAAGATTCCATTTGAACGAGTAAAAAGTGATTTAATAAAATCTAAATTATTTCATTAAAATCTGAATGGAAAGATTTTATATAACTGATATATAATGAAATACAAGTGCTCCATAATTTATTTGATATTTATATTAAATATAATGCAAGAGATAGGGAACTTGCCTTAATTTTGCTTATCCTGAAGTGAGTCTGGACTAGAGAATATGATAGAATAAGAGCACATCCCGTCACAATCAAGCTCAAAAAAATGCAAAGATTCTCACAACTCTTGGACATGGGCACCTAGGTAAGGATAGGGGCGCCGACGGGTGCCCAAGACCTTTTTGGGGGCATTAGAGTCTACAAAAAACATCAAAACATGGTTCTGATACTGTCACTATGGTTTCACACTTATTCTCTTAGATCACCAAGGTACCTATGACCCTATACACAAATATCCTCCTATAAAACCCTCAAAAACACGTCAAATCATAAAAAAATAAAGATACAAAATGAGGGGTTGGACTGTCCTCGGATGTCACAATGGTGAAATTACAATTGATTGATGTACTACATCTCAGACCCAATGTATTTCTATGTGATTGTATGTGTAATAGTGCTCCTAGGTCGCACTCATGCCAATGACACTAAGATATTGGATGGTAGCTAGATAAAATGTAAATGTGTGGATGGAATAGAATTAACTTCCATTCTTCTGTAGTGTGTATGCATGTTAATGCGCCCAAATGCAGTCCCTTGAGATATGTAGATAGATAGCACTTGATATAAATTTCTCACCATTATAATGGTATGTATTTTGTGTTTATATAAGGACCTCTTGCTTGAATTTTGACACTAATAACCCAACATGTTGATTAGTACCTTGGGATATGAGTGGGAAAAATAGAAAGTACCACCCTCAAGTGTCAAAAATATGATCAAACATAAAGAGGACACAGGCGCCCAGGATGGACAGAAGCACCTGGGCACTAGTATCTAGAGAAAAATTATGAAAAATGAGTGGAGATTGATTGACATGGATCCCTGTGATCTAACTAGAACTAGGTGTATGAATGAAAAGTGTGAAAGTTAAAAAAATATAACCATGTAAGACAAATAGACAACCTAGATAGTCAATCATCAGTGAATAATTTTCCTACGCAAAATCCATATATAAAACCAAATACTTGGCAATATAGTAAATAGTAGTAAGTGTGTGATTTTGTGTTTACATTTTCACCCCTTTATGTTATTTGAATGAAATTAAAGTATTGTAAAGGAAGAAAGGAACATACCTATGAGAATTACAGAGAAGCCCATGTTGTAAAAATACACATAGAATAAGAACATATAGCATGGTGAACCATGGTGTAGACACTAAAATTAGGTCATACTCCCCTTAGTCCCTTGTCAAATAAACACCTTAAACACATTCACCTAACCATGGCCCCTTTCATCCCTCTCTAATATTAATTTAATTAATTAAATTAAATTAAAACATTACCCTCACAATATTTATTATTTAAATATCCTAATTGGGATAATGCCCACATATCCACCTCATCTAGCCACCTCACCCTAATACCTATTCTTAGTAAGTTGCCATAACTAACTAAGACCTACCCAAACCCTAAAAATCAAAGCCTACATTCCCTCTAACCACATTCCTACACATTAGAAGGAAGTTTCCATTCTAATCCATGAAGCAAAACAAACGAGATCCCAGAAAATCAAGGGGATCTTCCTAGTTTAGTAAACCTAGGAAATCCTACCCTAAACGATGTCGGTTACCCTGAAACGCCACTGGTTAACCCGAAACCACTGTCGGTTACCATTTAACCCCCCAAAACAACCTTATTTCAAGGTTGGCACATTGTTTAGAGGTTGATACATCTTCTGAGAACAAGTGATGAAACCAGAGTTACATGCAAGTAGAACCAACATCCGTACACGCATCAAAGCATCCATAGCCAGCACCTGAAGCAACCACAGAGCCATTTTCCTTCACGGGAGCATCCAGGGAAGTGCCAGCACCACACCGAGTTCCTTCCATTTGATCACCCACCATTTCCAACTAGACATCAAGCTCATACAAATAGTAGGTTTTGTTAACCTGCACTGGTTCATTATCACTTTAGTAGATCCTTTCACTTTTGTTGTTAGTTTCTGTTCTCATTTCCATTCCCCACCATTTTATCTCCATGCAAACTTGACCATCTCTTTACCCACACCCTTGAACTGCCCATATCCATAATTTCATCATTCTTGTGCATACCTAAAACCCACACGAATCTTGCCATTTCCCTTCCCTTTTCATCTAGCCTCAGATCTATCTCCTCGCCAAGTTTTAATTGAGTTTCCTATACCCCGACCATACTGTCGCCAGTTACCCACAACTGCCGGTGGTTAACTGAAACTAACACTGGTCATACTAGAATGACGTCGGTCTCTGTGTTTTTGACTAAAAACCAAGAACGAAGCCTAAAACCTCCACCAAATACCCAAAATAGCCCAGAACCTCACCTTGACCAGTACCAGTACCTTGACAATGACCTTGACCTTCAGATTCAATCATATCTTAGCCTGTTGTGAATGAATTTGCTTATTGTAGACGAATGAGATACCTAAATCATTTTAACTACAGTAGGATTTCCTTTATTGTTAGCATTAAGTTGTTTTAAACAGTGGATTGACAGCCATCTAGGAAGTATCACACTTCCCGGATCTAGCACATGCTAGGCAGTCCACTGCATATACTATTTAATTGTTATTTGGTGGTCTTGTATTCCATTTTAGGTAGTTCCTCCAAGAAAAAGGAAGCTCTCATGATCAGATGTGGATCCAGAAGTCATACGCGTGCAACAACCTACAACCAACATTTCAACAGGTATTCCTCCTAGCCCTTTACCCTTATCTATTTCGTCAACATTCAAAGAAACGCATCTAGAATCAGGTGAAACATTTTGGCATGCCTGGTGGGACCCATTTGGGGTTCTTTGCATTCTTTCATTTCTAGGTGAAAACATTGTATGTTTGTTTCTTTTCTAAAAATTTCTTACATTAAAATTTCTCCCCTGGAACCTTCTTCTCTTCTATTGTCTAAAAGCCATCATATTTTAGTGCTTAAAATGAACATTTCTTCCCTTTCATTAGTATCGCATTAGTGAAAGAGCATCCCTTCTCCTGTTCATCTATTTGTTGGCATCAAATTCTACATTTCGATTTGGGTTTAAAAATCATTTCATTTCATTCTACTTTTCTGCATTAGCTCACATTAATTGAGGGCAACCTATATGCTGGAAGTCATTCCCAGCTAATGGTTGACAAACAAATCATAGAAAAGAACTTCCTTTCTTTTTCTCTCTCTGAGTCTTACCCAAACATCACAAATTTAAAATATATACACATTCTTAAACAACATCTCACCCAGAAGAAGTTGTAGGTGATCATACAATCACGACACAGTGGGTACCTTGATGGTTATCTCTGTCCAGTACCCCATCAGAGGACGGCCCGTCCCCGCCATAACATACCTAAAACCTCTCCTTGTAGATCTCCTTCTTCATAGGAATCCATCCTCACCAAAAATTCTATTCTAAAGTTCATGAGTCAGTCCTTAAATAGCATAAGCTAAACAAACATAATAGAAAAAGCACTCTTAGGATCGTATTTTTCTTAGTGTTTCTACTTGGCTTGCGTTTTGAGGTGAGAGGACACGTTCTTCATTTTTCTTATTTCCCCTTGCATTCTCCTCATCACATTTTGTGTATTTGAGCTTCATCTAAGTGTGCTTGGACCTTATTCTCATCATTCTCAGAATTCTGGGTTTGATTCCACATTTAATTTTAACTCACAACCACATTTTCTTCATCTCTGTTTCAATTTCATAGTGACCAGTGTCGGTCCAACAACCATCATCGGTTACCTTCTGACCGCCATCGATTTCACTATCGTTGGTTCACTGTTATTTTGGTTAACCTACCCAAAAGGACACCTATTCACCTTCTTTGACTATTCAGAGTCTCTGTCACTCTTATCATATTCACTGACCTGGTAATTCCATCAGCTTCTTGCATACTTGGAAAAGAATTGGTCTTTTTCCTTGTTTTGACAAAATGTCCATTCTCCACAGTGACCGACAACGGTTAACTGTGACTGATGTTGGTTTACCCTAACCGTCACCTGTTAGCCAGTGTAATTTTCTAGCTGACATTTTAACCCCAATTCACCCACCACCGCCTATTTATCCCATCTCTGTTGTATTTATGTGTCATTTATAGAAAGTAGTCTTGCCTCGTCAATGCTTGGTCACATGGTGTTGACCCGAAGCCAAGAAAACACCCTCATATTCCATGTCAGTCATCAACCACTCCCACCTAGTCCTTCACCACCTTCTATTTTATCACCCATGGATCCTACCCAACCTATCACTATCGCCACAGGAGATGAGGAGTTCACACGAATCCTTGACCAGAACCCTGCCGCCTTGCAGTTTTATCTTTCCCACTCATCCACTTGAGATGCCTCAGGTCAGTTGATATATGGCATGCCCGTATCTATCCCCTTGACACTCGCTCCTACTTCTGCCCCAACCTTTGCTAGCTCTGCGCTACCTGTATCTGCCTTGTCCCCAGTCATTTCACAGTTGGGCCCCATACCTGTTATAACCACTGCATCTGCCACATCTGTTATACCCACCACATCCACTATACCTTTGCCAACCACCCAGAACATAACCTCATTTGCACCTATTGTTTCATATATACCCATAGTTACACAACCACCCCCGGTGTCAGTGACCCCTACCCCTTTCCAAAACGTTGTCCTTTCTATCCCACAAACCTTAGCCCCCATTGCCACTAGGGTCACCATGACCCTTCCACCTCCATATACATACTATCAACATCCTCCCATTTCATCTATCATTCATTCTGGGTACATACCCCCTATTTCATTCCCTCCTTCTCAATCTACCTATATGTCAGCACCATATACTGGAATGCCACCCTCGTCATATGCCCAACACCAACCCTCTTACACTACAGGAGTCACCCAACCATCACAACCTACCAATGACCTAATCAAGTTAATGATGGATAAGATGCAGACATTGGAAGCATCGGTTTCTGGCTCCCATAACACTCTCACCTATGATGAGATTTGTAATGATCCTATCCACCCATCCATTCCTATCTGCCCATATCCCATGCATTGGGAAATGCCTAAATTTAACCACTTCAATAGCAAATAAGACCCACAATAGCATTTGTGGTCTTTCAAACATGGGTGTTATCTAATCACCCATGATGACACTTTGCTTCTGAGGACCTTTCCCATGTCTCTGACTGGGCCTGCATTAGATTGGTATAGTGGGTTACCTAGACACTCTATCTTCTCATTTAATCAGGTAGCCCAAGCCTTTTTGGATCACTTCTCCATTAACATTGTTAAGAAGGTTACCATGACTGACCTCTACTCTACACGTCAGTATGATGACGAATCTATTGTAGATTTTGTTGCTCATTGGCGTAGTCTGATCAATCAACTCACATTCCAACTACCACAATCCTAACTCATAGAGCTCTTCACACGAGCTTGTGCTAGACATATTTCGCGAACCCTATAGGTCTAGAATTTCTGAACCTTCGATGAGGCATTCACCATGGCATGAAAGTTAGAGATTTGGGCCATCGAAGAGAAGAAAATCCAACTACGCAATAAGAATTCGGCCTTCAAATCAAATGATGCCTCTTCTGCTCCAAAACCATAGAACAATTATTCAAAAGCCAAGGGAACCACTAACATGGTGGTACTCAAGGCCGGCCCAGCTCATCCATCAAATCAGGCTAGTCCCTCATCTAATCTTTCTCCTGTCCAGACTTTTCAATTTAGATGAGGAACAATGGAAATATACCCCAATTGGGGAACCTTATTCTTCTATCTTAGAAAAGCTCATTAAATATGGGGCCATCACCCTTCCTCCCATAAAACCACACACTGGTTTTGACCCTGCTCGCCCCACACCCGCATGGTATAAAGAGCATGACTTCTGCAACTATCATCGAGTGAAGGGTCATAGTGACAGAAATTGCATCACTTTCAAAAATATTGTCCAAGAAATGCTCGAGAAAGGCAAGTTAACCTTGGATAATCCTAACGCACCTGCCAATCAAAACCTACATATCTTCAAGAAACCCTTTCCTAATCATGCCCCTTCTTCCAATCAAACTGGAGAGTCCTCAACTCATGATAGCCATACCCGCGAGGTCCATGCTATTTTCAGCGATACATCCATTGCTACCCAATTACCTCATATTCCTTCCATAGAGGAAATCTTAGCCTGAAGTCCTCCACCTACACTTGAACCCACTTCACCTACTCCTCCACCCACAGAGGGACATCCTTCATCTCCTCTCTCACCCATGAAGGAGACTCCTGTTGACATCGAAACTACTTCACCTTTGACTTCTCCACCTAGAGAGCCATCACCCACAGTACTTCTCCAGTCCATGGAAGATACTTGTCCATCTCCTCCACTCACAGAGGAGCACCCATCATCTCCTCCACCCACCGAGGAGCACCCATTTTCTCCTCCACCTATCAAGGATCTAGTAGAGATACCTTTGCCTCTAGGTGATCATTCTCCATCAGCTACCCAAGATCCTGCAGACTTACTTTCAGCTCTCTTACCCACGGAAGCTGAAGCTAGCAAATTCCCCGTCTCTAAGACACATTTTACGGGAATTTCCATTAGATGCTCATCAACCTCACCTACAACAGTGTCATTTTCACATGCCTAGCTAATCACCTAGATTATGTGGATAGAGCCTTACTTTGGGGGCATCTTCTGCTTCCTGTCTCCACACAAATGTAGATGTCACTTACTGACACTTCCACTATCTACCCAAAAATATTTCAGCCAATCGAACCAAATACAACTACAACTATCACAAATTCCACCACGATACCACTCATGGCTCAAACCACACCCCTACCCATAACCCAACGTGCATCTACACCCAAGCCTACACTTACATCATCTTCCTCGCCTAAACCCAGCACTACCTTAGGGGTCATCCCAACCACCAACCTTACTCATCCACCCATCAAATTAGATTTAGCTACATCCTCAAAATCAGTACCAAACCTACTCCGACACCCAAATAGAAGAACCAATCCCATAAATCTCATACTCCAACCTCACCGATCACACCTTCATCACCTTCACCCTTTTCGTCTGTCTTAGGACCTCGCCCTTCCAACACGGTTAAGAAACCTCCACCCACCGGTAAACTAAAAACACAGCAGCCCATTCCTCCATCGCAAACCTCAAACATACCCAAGTGCCCACCATGACTTCCACCCACATCTGCAACATCTTTACCACCTATACCTCTAATACCATCGATCACTCCTTCACTACCCATGACACTTCAGTATCTTTCCCTCACACCTCCGGCATGACCTACACCATCTACCTTCACAGCACCTCTGTTATCCTCATGGGTAATGCACCCTCTTCCACCATCCTTCCTTTCCCTCTAGATCTCATGTGCTTGTATCACCCTTACCCAAGAAGGTACAACCTAAGGAAAAAAATGCTACCCTCTGATAAGGTGGTCAAACCAACCACATACTCTCTTGCCAGTTCATCTACCATACCCCTACCCAAACAAACATGACCAACACCCAAGATCACACCAACACCTAAAACCACGGCTCGATCTACTTTACCTTGTGTAAGGACCATTCCTCTATAGTCAGTCGTGCCTACACCCAAGCCCACTTTCACTTCCCATTGCGATCCACTAGCAGGATCCTATGCCAAAATCTTAACCAACCTCCTTGAAACTTCTATCATCACACTACCGCCACTCAGACCTTATGACCCTCTCAAACCCAAACCAAAAGGGTTTGACGACACAAAAATTTGTACCTACCATCGTGTGTCTAGGGCATGATGTGGAGAACTGCAAGGCTTTGAAAACCATTCTTATCCAGTTGTGTCCTCCTGAAGAAAACTTTGACGATGATGACCTTCTCGATGAGGACCCCATTTCACCAACACCCATTCCCATAGTTCTTCCCTCACTACCTACTCAATGACCCAGACCTTTACCCCCACAGCTCTTGGAACCACCTCCAAGGTTTGAAATTAACATGGTTCACATCAATGACCTTGCCAAACCTCCACCCAAATGTCGATGTTCCCAACTCATCTCACAAGGTTCCTTCCCACCATTGGGATTTTTCCCTTCATGTCACTATACCTTTCATGGCTCACCTACCTCGCCTACCTCCCCACCTCAGATCAACATGATCCATGTCGCTACCCATGCTTAGAAAGACAAAGGAAAAGAAAAGGAAACCGACCCACCGACCAACCCTATACCCAACATACCATCTGCACCCACACCTAAAATCACTATCGCGGCCCCACATATCCTATTTCTAATGGGGTCACACACCATGTGATGCTCAAACAACTACACCAATCCCCCCCTCAAAATGTCCTTGTATGACCTCATCCAAACCTCGGAATCCCATCGTCAAGCTCTCATGGAGGTTCTTCAATCTATTGAAGTTTTACCCAATGATCCTACACCCGTGGCCTCCATTATCACACCCCATCATGTAGCCTCTTTCACCAAATTACCCCCATCATCTACACCTCCAACTACTCATCAAGTAGCCTCCCTTAGCTTCTCAGATGAAGAGATTGCACCACACCAAACCGATGACCCCGATCTAGCTCTCTTCATCTCTATCCACATCGATGATATACATGTACAACATGTTATGATTGATGGGGGTGCTAGCATTAATATCATTTCTTCCCATGCATTCGCTCAAATGCGCATACCTAAAAATTACATGCATAAACATCCCATCATGTTGTGTTCATTCAATGATGCTATCACCTCTACACTTGGCACCATCATCCTCCATGTCCGCGTGGGCCCCCATACTATTCCAGAGTTATTTTACATCTTGGAGGGGGAATTTCAATATAACATGTTGCTTGGTAGACCCTGGATTCATGTCATGGGTTGTGTTCCTTCCACTTTGCATCGTTGTGTAAAGTTTGAGCATGAAGGACACACCTATACCATTCCATCTGACCCATCACCTTTCAAAACTTGCAACATGCTTTACCGACCCAATGACGTGCTCATACCCATCAAAGCATCTACCTCCATAAACATTGCCACGTCACCTACACCTCCCCTCACCAGTGCAGTTGCTACCTTAACCACACCTACATCCTCCATTCCTACCACTACCACAACCTCCAAAACTGAACCATCAGCCTCCCAATTCATTAGCTCCACCTTCGATTTGACCTCTAACACATTCTCTATTCTAGCTACCCACATACCAACCACTGATCCCTTGGAAGGTATTGTTCAATGCCTCACTCTGGAGGAGTATCGCCTATAAAGTGTTAACACATTCCTTACTCCGCAAGAGTATGGAAGTCTTCACCAGCACCCTCACTATGATCACATTATAGGATAATGCCTCCTTTATGGTCCTCCCCACCTTCATACCAATCTCACCTATGGGGGACTTGATACTACCACTTACACACCTGAATCACCATCACAAACCCACCCATTTTCCACTAACTTCCAGTCACTCACCAATCACCATTTCGCCCACACCTTCCTACACCAATGTGTGTGGAAGGGTTTTGGTTTTGGCTTTTATGAGCAAGGCCTCCATACTATTATTCCATGTACTACCTACAAACATAATGACTGTAGTGGTATCGGATTTACTGAACCACCTACCAAGAAGGCCCACATTGAACTCATTGAAGACATCAACCCTTCTCCACCTTCACCCACCACCATCACCAACTTCAGCTGATAGAGTCAATGGATCTAGAATCCATTCCTCCTAACTTTTTTTTTCATAAACACCGTTTCCTTGGGGCCTCTAACTTATCAATGCGAGGGTGAGGCTCCCTCTTCTCTTCCCTTCCTATACCCTGAAATGATCGATGATGATACACCTTCAATTAATGTCATTCAATGCCAGGATGATGAATCTATACTCACCTACCTTGGTGCAGAAGACTCATATATTCATTGGTCGTTCCCCTCTGAGACGCAAACCATGTTGAATGAATCAACAATTGAGATCAACATTCATACTCAAGATGACCTGCACATTCTAAAGATAGGACAATCTTTAGATGCTGCTCAACAGGAAGCCATCACTTCTCTTCTTATAAAACATAACCACATTTTCCCTTGGTCTTACGTAGATATGCCCGGTATTGACCCCACCATAGTGGTCCACAATATCGTAACCATTGCCGATGCTAAGCCCATAAAACAAAAGCTGAGGAAAATGCACCCTCGCATTTCCCTTCTCGTCAAAGAAGAACTTCAGTGCCCTCTTTCTGTTTCCTTTATCTTACCCATTGATTATCCTTGTTGGATTTCTAACATTGTCCCTATCACTAAGGCGATAGGGAGACTTCATATTTGCAAAGATTTCTGTGACCTCAACCTAGCCTACCCTAAAAGATGACTTTCTTTTACCCGGTATTGACCAGCTGGTTGACCTTACCACTGGTCACGAGATGTTATCACTCATGGATGGCTTCTCAGGTTATAACCAAATCTTTCTTGCCTCGGAGGATCAACACAAAACCACATTCATCACCCCTTGGGGGACCTTCTACTATCGAGTCATGCCTTTTGGCCTTAAAAACATTGGTGCCACATATCAGTGGGCTATGACTTACATCTTCCATGACATCATGCATCGTATATTGGAAGATTATGTGGACAATCTCCTTGCCAAATATAAACACCACTCTAAGCACCTCACTGTCCTCAAAACCATCTTTGACCACCTCAATAAATATTGTGTTCACCTTCAGCCCAAGAAGTGTGTCTTCGTGGTTCTCTCAGGAAAGCTCCTTGGATTTATCATTTCCTTACATGGTATAGAAGTTGACCCTACTAAAGTCAAGGCCATTCTTGAAATTCCTCCACCCACTAACCTTAGACAGCTCCATAGCCTGCAAGGTAAGTTGCAGTCTATTCACCATTTCATTTCACAATTATCTGATCGGTGTTAATTATTTCATCATCTTCTCAAGAAGGATGTCTCCTTTAAATGGGATAATGACTGCCACAAAGCTTTTGAGGCCTTAAAACAATACCTTCTCCAACCACCCGTACTCATTCCACCTAAAGATGATCAACCCTTCTACCTATACATCTCAGCTACTGATCACTCCTTGGGGGCCATGCTCACTCATCGCGATGAACAACACAGGGAGTAGGTGGTTTATTACATAAGCCATACTCTTTTAGACTACAAAACTTGATACACCCATGTCGAAAAACTATGCTTAGCCTTAGTTTTTTTTGCCACTAAACTCCGCCATTACCTACTTAATCACAAAACTTATGTTGTGACCAACACTAACCCCCTACACTTCATGTATGCCAAACCTTACCAAAATCAATGTGCCGCACGCTGGCTTATGCTTCTGGCCAACCTCAACCTTGAATTCATCCATCAAAATTCCATCAAGGGCCAAGCTATCACCGACCAATTGGCCAATGCACCTATTTCTGGGGATCAACCCTCTAATTTTGACTTTCCAGATGAGTCAATTGCCACCCTTTCCCTAGACGAGCCTGCGTACCAAATGACACTCTTCTTTGACGGCTCCAAGTGTCAACATGGGGGAGGGGCAAGAGTGATCCTCATTCCGCTTGATGGTGAACCCATGCCTTTGTCTTTCAAACTAGATTTTGATTTACAAATAATATTGCCGAATATGAAGTGCTCGTATTAGGTCTCCAAGCTGCCTATGCCTTGGATGTCAAATCCATCAACATCTTTGGTGATTCCCAATTGGTCATAAACCAAGTCAATGGTATATACCAATGTCATAATGAGACACTTCAAAAGTATAAACATCACATAGACATACTTTTGACCACCTTTGACCGCTACAACCAACAAATTTTACAGATACCATGGCCTGCTTGGCTTCTCAAATCCCCGCTTCACCTATCAATTCTAAAATCTTTATCACCATACAAATACTCCAATCACCCTCTTATTTACCTCGCGAGGTTTACTCTATTGGAACCACTACTCCTGACATAAAGACCTTTGGTACAAACAATACTCAGACTACCTTTCCCATTCCACCTTGCCTCCCGACCTCACTCGTAATGGACAACGTGCCTTTCTTAAAAGGGTCTCTCATTATGTCATCATGGGTGGCCTCCTCTACAAATGTAGCTTCGATGGAATTCTCTTACGGTGCCTTATGAGTTCTAAAATTCCTTATACCATTAAGGAAGTTCATGATGGCATATGTGGAGGTCACTTCAGTGGCTTTGCTATTGCTAAGCGTATTCTTCACCTAGGCTATTACTGGCTGAATCTTAACCATTATGGTTGTGACTATGTTAAGTGGTGTGCGAAATTCCAATAACGTGCCAACCTTCATCATACACCCAGTCATGCCTTACAGGTCGCCCGTGACCTTTGGCCCTTTTCTCAATGGGGTTTGGATCTTGTCGGAGAGATCAATCCCCATTCTTCCCAACGACATCAATGGATCATCACCACTACCGAATACTACACAAAATGGGTTGAAGCCATACCACTCATCTCCATGAAAGATGAGAAAATATGTGAGTTCATCAATCATCACATCATTTATCACTTTGGTGTTCCTCATCGCCTTATTACGGATAACGGAAAACAATTCAAAAATAAAACCCTGTGAAAAATTTGTGATGCCTTTAGCATTCAGCTAAGTTTTTCATCACCTTATTACCCAACAAACCAATGGCCAAGCCAAATCCACTAACAAAACCCTAAACAAAATTCTCATGAAAGTGGTTAACGATACTAGGAAGGACTAACATACGCACATTCCTTTCACCATGTGGGCATACCGTACTAGTATTCACACTTCCACTGCTGCCACACCTTTTTCTCTGGTCTATGGTATAGAGGCTGTTATGCCCCTCAAAGTCCAGATTCCATCACTCCACAATTCTCTCCATGACATGCTTAATAATGACAAATTTTTTCACGACTGTTTAACACAACTTGAGTTATTGGATGAATTTCATCTTAATGCTCTTTATCATCTTCAAGTTTACCAAAAACGTATCAAATGTGCCTATGAACAAATGCATCCATGAACAAACCTTCCAAGTTGGTGACCTTGTCTTGAAAGAAAATCAACATGTAACTAAAGTAGAATAAAGCAAACGGGACAAATTTTCTCCTAATTGGCTTGGACCATACATCATGACACATACCTATGGATCAGGTGCTTATCATTTATCTTCACTCAATAGTAAACCCGAACCTGAGCCCCTTAATGCCTTGCATCTTCGACCATTCTATTGTTGAATTTTAGTCTTACCTCACTTTCTACCTCTTTCATGCTAGTTCCTTGGGCACTATCCACTTCCTACACCTCACCAACGATTAAACAAGAATCATGTGCATACCTGTCACTTTTTATCTTCTCTTGAATATGTGTACCACCACACTGCACATAGCATGATTCTCATGGATAATTTTCATCTTCTTTTAGATGAGATCCCATGGTCGTTTCACCCTACTTTCTGAACAAGAATCCTATTCTTCACCCTAGTCTTGTCCATGACTTAAAATCCCTCACATGGGATCTAACTCCTTGAGTCAAACATCCAATAAAAAGATGACTCCCTCAAAAGGACATCTTTCTCTCTACAATCATTGCTATAAATAGACTGCTATCTCGAAGGAAAGCTATGTAAAGCTCTTTAACAAACAAAAAAAAAAAGGAGAGACAAAAATCTGAAGCTTCCCGAAACGATTAGCTTCATGAAGGACCTCAAGGAGTTAATTTCTTCATCCCATATAGACTTCCCACATCTATCAGTCTATCTCAAATACAAGTAAAAATAGAAAACTTTTTCATCATGGACTTGCCCATTTTGACCTTGGATCTCTTTCCAAAAGGCATGATACCTACTACCAAATAAACTACCAATTTTCACCCTCTCACCATTCACATTTTCATTTCCTATCCGCCTCAAGGGACCTCTTGGAACCATGACAATTGGTGATCATGTGACTACTTTTCACCCTTAGAAAAATCAATCATGCAATGTTTTTAAGGTCTTACATTCATCAGCCCCTCCAAGGTATGACCTACTCATTATGATCCTAACCAATTAGGTAGCTTTCTTGCCTTGTCTTATCTTTTATTCGTCCTTATTTTGTATTGATTACCTTATACATGACTTGGTCCTCGATGCTTACCTTTGGGTAATATTCTTCTCCCACTGAAATCAAACTAACCTATACCAATTTTCCCACAACTCACCCATACGTAACAGACCTAAATGCAATCATGCCTAAAACCTACCAACTCGTTCTCATACCTCCTCACATTCTTCCCTAGCTAATGGGAGAACTATATCAACCTGAGATCCATTTTCATTGGGACTATGTAGGTAGCACTCCAAGGTCATGGGGAACTTGAAGGTTAGCTTGGACACTATCTACCCTAACCAATTCATCTTTCATTTTCATCCAATCACATTTTACCCTACTTAGTTTCCTTTTTATATCAAAAATTGGAAATTAAACCCAACAAACAAAAAGTTGCTTCACATTTTTATCATCAACAAAACATACATTTGTTATGACTACCATGTCTTTACCATCATCATGCATGTATTATAAAACATCTTAAACATGACCCATATCATCATTCATTACACAAAATAATGAATTACAACCTCAACCAATGTAAACTCCACCATACCTATGACCTAACTCCACCATGCCTAAAACCTGACTCAATCCATGCCTAGACCAAAACCTGACACCACCATGCCTAAAACCTAACTCAATCCATGCCTAGACCAAAACCTGATCATCAATCCATGCCTATGCAACCTAACTCGATCCATTCCTATCAACACTGACACCATCCATGCCTAACACACCTACTCCTAAATCCATCTGTGCATACTAATAAAATTGTATCAACACAAGCACATAATGACCTCGTCATCATCATCATCGTCGTCGTCGTCGTCAGGCTGGTCTATATAATACAATATCTCAAAACATGTCATATACATAACTGTCACCATGTCTTCAACGCATTCAGGATGCCGGTATATAATCAAAGTCTCTCAAAACTCTCATATAGAGCCTCACCATATTCAATGCACAGACAAGTATATGCTCAAAAATATTCAAAAATCTCAGTACATCCTCACCATCATCAGGATACGCAAACCGGTATATATCAAAAAATTACAAAAATACATCAAAATATAAGGATTGGCATCAAGCCTCATCCTTTCTAGACATCCTCCATGTCAGTCTCTCTATGTCTCTTCCTTGGATCCTGTCTGACAAGCCTAGATAGTCATCTCACCACCCACCATAGGTCGTGGTCGGGGCCCCTGCTAGTACCTCACTTGGAGCTGGCTCTGTGTGAGCTGGTGGCCTCACCCTACTCATGTTTTAGTGCTCGATGGCCCCCTATGCTCTCCACGCTTGTGAGTATGGGATCTCGTCCTCTCACTAGAGGCCTGTTGCGCTCTGTACTCTATATAGGATAGAAAAATCCATCTCAGCCCGCCATCAACTGATCCTGGTAGTATCTGGCCTCACCAAGGGCATCCCGTAACCCTAGATATGGGTACGGTCTATGGTGTAACCAATAGGACTCGGCCATTGTACTTGTCCTACGGGACCCTATCCCCGCCCCTGCCTGTGAACTGGGACCCTCTCCCAATGCCTGTAGAGGTGCCATCAGTCTCGCACCTTGTGCATGTACCTGCACCTGTAATGACATAATCTATGCCTATGTAGTGGTAAATTGTCCCTATAAACCTGTAACCTATGCTTGTAGGGTGGCCACCTGACCATCATCACCATCTCCATCTCCACCATGAGCCATCTGGGTCTAAATACTAGCCACCTGTGCATGTAACTCAGCCACCTCCACCTTTGAACTGGTTAACTGCCCCTACACCATCCCCAACTGGGTAATCATGGTCACCACCTAGCCCTTATAAGGTGTCTCTCTGCACCGTGATAGTGGCTAAATCTGGCTGCCCCAGTCTAGGTGGTACTACTCATAAATGAGCCTCCCACCACTGTCTGTATCTATCTGTCACTCCAACATCATCAATCTACTGGTCTATCACCTGCTCCTCCTCCCCTGTAGGTATTATTGGTTGTGGAATTGGTAGTGGTCTCTCCACATCATCCCTCCGGTATTTTGGGAAGGGTGGAGGTATATCCTGTCATAATCCCAACTACCGTCTGACCCTGTCAATGGGGATCATCTCGTGCTCTCCTACATGGTGCCCCTCTATCCATCTGAGTATATGTAGGTCAGCTAGCTCCTCATCCATTTTTCTGTATGAGGGATAACCCACATATAGTCTCCATATAATATCTACCTCAGACAATCCTTCTAGTAGCCGTTGGTAATACACTACATCATGTGTATCCCTGTCTGATCACTGCTCTCTAACCTTTTCAGTCTAAGTAGCATCACAGATATGGCATGAAGCTTGAAGGATAGATAGATCATGATGTATGTCATTTTGTAGCTGGGGATGTGATCTAACTGACACTCAGATTTGTGGAGAGATGGATAGCACTCAAATAGGACTTGATCTTGTCCTAACTGTTTTAGGTTGTGCCTTTCAACCAAGGTAAGAGGACCTATTTTGTAACCCTCAAATGGTGAAGGAGATGAAGATATCCCTTAATTTGTGTAAATAGTATGAAGGGGCCTTGGGAAAATATGATCAACACTCCAAATCTGACTTTCACAAGTTGTCACTTCTAGATTATGGAGATACTTTCAATGCAAGGCAAGGGTTACTAAAGACATTTTGAAATCCTGATCTATTCTGCATACTTTAGCAAATGGATTTTGATCTTTTGTGGGTATACAGGTCAAAATCATGGGTAATATGGGGTAGGATTAGTTGTTTAGAATGATTTTTGGTGGGATATTGACAAGAAAAACTTGACTATGCCAGATATTTGACAACCTCTACAACATTTGAACAACTATTAGATAAAATGCTTCAAAACAGTCAGGATGTTCTTTCAACTAGAAGAGATACACAAATGGAGGCCCAGGTTTGCACTCTTCACACAATCTTTGAGACCTCAACACAAAAGCTTGAGTTAAAGGACTCAATTAAACATCAAAATCTTTGATCAAATCACGCCTAAGGTACCCCCAAAGGCTTACAAGCAATCTCTGTCAACAAATGAAGGTGAAGTGATTTTAAACTACTTATTTTCAATGCCAGATGAAAGCTCTTCTGACAAATGAAATTGCAAATGCCACTAAACTATCAATAAGGATGAGATCTGTGTGATTCCTAAAGATTTCAATGTAAGATTGCAACAAGAACAAGGAAAACTGTTTGCAGACATTTAAACATGATAACAGACATCATATTGCCCAAAATAACATAGATTAATTCAAAATCTTGTTAGATTCATCAACAGGGGAGAGTTTTAGGAACAATCTCAGAGCTGTGTGATGGCTATACACTTGTAACCAACTCAACATGAATGAAGATCTAACACAGAAGACATTAACCAGGTTTTTTGGAGGGTTTCTCAGAAGATGAGCTTCTCTCAAAAATTTTCTCATGATTTTCAATTTCCTGACCCTTTGCATGTCAAAAAACATGCATTATATATCATTCTGTTTACATTTGATCCTTCTTTCCCAAGAAAAGAATATCCTATGGCATCTAAGTTTGTTACAAAATTCATCATGATTTGTAGAAAGGGACATTTAACATATTTTCGAACAAAAGTTGCCAGGTGTTTTCAAAAAAAGGTGAATCATTGCACAAATTCCACATCATTATCCATTGTGCAGGCACATTTTTCATCTTCAAAGCATGCAGACCCCCTTCCTTTCATTATTTCATCCCTATCCCTCCAAAATTTGACTCTGTAACTTTTGGATCTGATATTTCACGTTTTTGGATGAGCTAGGGAACAAAATTTCATTTCAAATGTACCTCAAATCTGCAAATTGAATTTTCAAATTGATTCCATTGATCCTTAAAGGAAAAAATGACATGAATTCACCAAAAATTTGGTGAAAATTGATGCAAAAAATACATTTCCACACTTCTTGGAGCAAAAATGGCGGCCAAACTGAAAAATGCATAGTTACCATTGATTTGCCTTTCTCCCTTCAATCTGAGCCCTCCACATGTCACAATGTGATTAGAAATGGGTTTGGGATCACTTTTTGACATTTTAACACTTTTGGAAAAATGTAAAAATTTGACATTTTTCTCCGCCCCTCTAAGCTTGAGACGTGTCCTAAGGTGGGCCCCATTGGAATCACGGCTCAATTTTCACATTTCCACCTTTTTTGGAAAAAGGAAATTTTTCACAAATTTCCCCACGGACCCGCACCTCCGCTTCTGTCCTTGACACATGGCCGATCACTGAACTCATTGTGGGCCAAGGCTCCTTTTAGAACTTTGCTCATACTTCCTTCAAAAAGTGGTCGAAATTTTTCAAAACTCACCGGAGGCTTGCACTCCCCTCTTGCCATTGCTTTTGACATGTGTCTCCCTTTGATTCATTGCGGAGCACATGCTTCAAATTACCACTTTAACTCACCTTTCCAAAAAGGCAACATTTCCCTTTTTTCCTCCGCCAAGCCCGCACTCCCCTCTTTTGATGAAGCCATGACACGTGTCCACTTTGATTTGCTAGAGGGCCTACGCTTTGAAAGTGCACGTAGAAAACCATTCTGATTAGGTAAAAAAGGCCCTAAAGATATCGACAAACTGTGCACCTTAACATCTTCTTTTCCAAAATGCCTTAAGGCACAAAAATACCCACCAGTCCACCCTCACTCTACTTGCGACACGTGTACCTCCTCTGGGACCTACGGAGCTGCAGGGGAAACATGCACTTTTTTCCAAAACACAAAAAAAGTTAAGTTTTCCAAGCAGACACCGCCAAACCTTGTTGAAATTAAAATGGATGCCATGTAGTGACTTAAGATTTTGAGACAAAATTTGATGGGAAAAGGCACACCTTATGACCGTAAAACAACGCAAAAATTGTCAGAGATCCCCTAGAAAGAAGCATGAATTTGACGGGAAAATGTCACCCTTCTGGCTATCAAAAAACATGGAAAATGCCAGGGATGTGTTCACAGGGATCTCGGATCACCAAGGTAAATATGGAAAATTTAAAGAATATGGAAGCATACAAGGGTCCTCTATGAAACTCACAATCCTGACATTTAATTTGAGCCACAAAGTCATGAAATATGGTTAGGGAAATATCAGAGGGTGGGGTCAATTTCCTCTCTCTTCTCTCTCTCAGGAAAACGTTGTGGGCAAGGTTGAAGTTTGCAGATCAAAGGTGTCAACATGGAAAAAGCTGACAACAGATTCACATCTCTCATGGTATAGGTTGAAGGCACAGATCAGCAAAGGTGTCGACATTCTTGTGGAGTCAAAATGGGCACCCTTCTTCTCCTTAGTAGGTTGTTTTTTGGACGTTCCAAGATCCCATCTAAAACTGTAATGTCAACATGCCTCATTGGAATCTTGTCAGTGTATTGTGTCAAATTTGAAGAAACATAATGCATGTCTGTCGACAAATGGAATTAGTCAACGCCTCTTGGTGTTCATTTGAAGATGTCCTGATCAGAAGGTGTCAAAATGGTGCATAAGTCACGCCCTGCATGATCACCAAAAGGTGTCAACATGGAAAAAGTCATGCCCTTCACAGGTTGACAAGGCATTAAGTTGAAGGCATCGACATGGAATTTTCATATCTGTCCTGGCGTAGGTTGAAGGCGGCATCTTCAATATCAGAACCATTTGGGCTTAACCCTCTACATTCATGTGTCCCACGTGAACCAAATTTTTAGTGCCTCAATGGTCCCACACTTAGGAAAATCTCCATGTTGATGCATGAGGATGGATGCGACTGAGGAGCATCTTCAACCCAGGCGCAACAGTTTAGGGGTGCATGTGATTCACCCAACAACAATTTTTACAGAAAGAAAACCCTGACATTTGATATTCGCTCCTGGCCATAAATTTTCACAGGGAGCACTTGAATGTCACAAAAGGTTGGAATCCCATCGGAATCGTGGCTTGATTCTACACATTTCTAACTTTTTGGAAAAAGGAAATTCTTCCAAAAAATATCCACGGGCTTACACCTCCGCTTCTATCCCTGACACGTGGTGATCACTGCTTTAAGGGCCCATAACTCCCTGGAGGTGGTTGATACTTAGATAAGTCTGGAATTCCTTCTCTTCTCCTTTTTCATTCTAGTCTTCGATTGTAAGTCCCCTAGGGGCTTTTTCATGTTCTAAAGGTTCATCATGGATAGCCACTTTGAATTACCACGGCTTTAACAAAAAGATTTTTTTGGCAGGCAAATTTATGGACATGTTCATTTTTTCCTCCGGCAGCTCGCATCTACTCCCTTTTGTTGCTTTAATGCCACGCGTCCTCTCCTGATTTCCCTGGCTTGGCATTGCGGCCCTGTATTGTATCAACTTTTGTTCCCATTCTCCAGAAAATAAAATTTTATTCAATGAAGTCCTCTGGCCATGCACTTCCATCCCATTGATTTTCCTCTTCTATGATTCATTTGTCCACCTCTTGATTCACTTGAGGGCTTGCAATTTAAGTAGGCCATGTGTTCCATTTTATTTCGTTGCAAGCTTGCGCTTTGAAGCCACCATGTGTTTCATTATGATTCAAGATTTGTGGGCCCCTTCTTCATTTTCTCGGTGCTTCACCTTTGTTAGCAAAAGGTTTAATTTTATACAAAATCTACCCGGAAACCCTATCTGCCTTCACTCTTCTTGCGACATGTTACCTCCTCTAGGACCCATTAATTTGAGTTACCGAGGTTTCTACATTCTTGCACTTTTGTGCATCCAACAAGGAAAACATTAACCGGCCTTCAAGCAGACCCTTTTGACCGAACTTTCTAATCACAAATGACCACTGTTGGAGATGCTCTTCTTATTTCCATAAAATTTGATGGGCAAAATGACCCGTGATGATCGTTAAACCAATGTCGCAACCAGTGATGCCCGAGAATTCCAAAGATAATTTAGAAAATGACACTCGTCTGTAATTCAAAACACAGAAAATGCCAGGGATGCCCAAAACCAACTTTTTATTCGTGGGTGAATAATTTTTCAATCAAAATACAAATGAAAAGTGTTTTTAGGCAATTTATGACCATGGGGATAGGGATATTTGAAGGAAAATAAGCACAAATCGAATCATTTTCAAGCTCCAAAGGTCTAGGGAAAACATGGAAAAATTAATGGCCTGCGGGCATTTGAAAAATAGGGCACAAAATTAGGGCAAGGTAATGATTTCATGCAAACAATCCAATACACAAAAATGGAGCTTTTCAACTTCACATCATCGATTGTAGGCCACCATTTTGAGGAAAAAACATTTCAGAGCACAAAAGAAGGGGAAGATTATGGCAAAATGCTAGCAGGGTCAAAAAATTTCACCAACATCAGCTCCTACTCGAGGATGGGCACTCCAACTGAGTGCTAAAAGAAAAAAAGTAGACCAAGTATCAAAATAATTCATTGGGAAAATGGAGTCATGAGCTAAAGCCACCAAAAAACTAGCTGAGAAACTGACAAAAATGGCTGCCACAGACCAAGGCAAACCACAAACCAGCAAAACACCAAAAACAGAGAAAAAACCAAACACTATACACTGTATAAGTGGTGCATACCTTAAATTTGGGGATTAATACAAGAAATGCTTCAGATACCTGCTATTAACAGGCAGTTCAAGTAATTCCCCATCTAAGTCCTTGCGAAAAAAGGTATTTTCACCAATTATGATATCAATGGAGTAAGGGCCCATCCACAATGCATCAAATTTACCATGTTTTCCCTTATCTTCATTTCTACTATCCCACAACAAAACCAGATCTCCAACATTGAAATCCATGGGAGTGACCTTCTTGTCAAACAACCTCTTCAACTTCTCTCTAAATCTGACATGCCTTTGGTGGGATGCTCTTCTTTCTTCATCCATCTCAACAATCTGATTAATCCTTGCTTCATATGGGCTGACCTCTTGATCTTCAAGTTGTTGAACAAAATGAAATGAAGATAATTGCAGATGTAAGGGCAATAGAGCTTGAGTTCCATACACCAACTCAAATGGGCTCTTACCAGTAGCTCTTTTGGCAAGTGATTCTATCAGCCCAAACTGCAAATTTCAGTTGTTCACCCCATTTTCTCTTGTTCAACTCCAAGGTTCTCCTAATGATCTTCAACAAGTTCTTATTACTGGACTTAGCTTGTCCATTTCCTTGAGGGTTATAGTTTGAAGCATAAGTCAGATTGGTTCCATACTCCTTGCACATTTCCATCAAGGGTTTAGCTCTAAAACACATGGCATTATCAGTAACAATATTTACTGGAACACCAAATCTGCATATGATGTGATTCAACAAGAAGTCCATAACAACTTGGTGTGTTGCTTTCTTGGTGGGGATTGCTTCTACCCACTTGGTGAAGTAATATGTGGCTACAATAATCCACTTATGTCCAGCACTAGAAGGGTCTGAGATCTCACCAATGAATTCCATCCCCCATTGTTTGAAAGGAGCTTCAATTGATACAGGTTGCAAAGGAAGGGAGCCTGAAGCTTTCATTCTTCCAGAGAAACACTGGCAGCTTTCACATTTTCTAACCAACAGGGTTGCATCTTTAAAGAGAGTAGGCCACCAATAACCAGCTCTCAAAAATTTGTGTGCTATAACCCTTCTAGCAAAGTGTCTCCACAAACTCCCCCATGGAAATCAACAACTATTTTGGGAGCTTCATCTTCAGTTATACATTTCAAGAGGACACCTTCAGGGTTCTTCCAAGCCAGCCCAAAGTTAGTGATGATGTATTTTTGAGAAGCCAGCTTGAGGGCTCTTTTCTAATTTTTATTTAAATGATCAGGGCAACATAGGTGTCTGAGGTAAGAGATTATATCCTTGTACCACTCAAAACTTACCAATTTCTCAAGAACATCTTCCCTTTCTTCCTCTACTTCATTCACTTGTAATTATCTGCAGGTTTCTCTCAGCCATAAGCTTAGCAAGACCCAAACCTCTTACCAAATTTTTGGTTTGGATGTCCATCTCATACTCCTACAGTTTGTTCACCCATCTACATATTTTGCTTGAGATCTCCATCTCCGATAAGTTTTCTTTTACCATGGTGTGGGGAACATAAGCAACAACGTTTGAACTTAATATATAAGGCCTGAAAACCTTTGTTTCTTTCACCAAGGCAAATGCTTGTTTTTCCATGATTGTGTACTTTAACTCAGCAACTTGTAAAGCCTTGCTAAAGAAGGCAATAGGCCTCTCAGCCCCATCTTCATCCTTTTGCAGAAAAATAGATGCAATGGTATTTTCAGAAGCAAAGGAGAAGATTTGGAAAGGCTTCTTGTAATTCGGAGCTGCCAAGACAGGTGCATGTTTAAGTGCTTCTTTAATTTCCTTCAAAATCTTGAATAACAGCCTCCTCCCACTTGATAACTTGGTCTTTCTTTAACATGCATGCAATAGGAAGAGTCAATTCAGCAAAATTTGACACAAACCTTCTAATGAAATTTGATCTACCCAAAGAAGGATTGGATGCCCTTCATTGTTCTTGGAATTGGAACTTTGTTGATTGCTTCTACTCTCTCAAGGTCAATTATGACACCATAATTTGAAACAATATGACCAAGTAACTTGGCCTTTTGCACCCCAAAATGACACTTCTTTGGATTGAAAGAGATTCCAAATTCTCTACATCTGATCAACATTCTTTCCAAGTGCTGCAAGTGATCTTTTTTGCTCCTTGAAAACACAGTCACATCATCCTGATAACCTGCAATGAAGTCATTTATGTAACCAGAAAAAGCAACATCCATTGCTCTTTGGAAGGTAGCTGCAGCATTCATAAGACCAAAAGGCATTCTTACATAAACATATGTTCCCCAAGGAGTGGTAAAGGCAATTTTAAATCTTTCTGACTCCTTGACAACAACTTGATTGTAGCCAGAGAAACCATCCAAGGTGGACAACAATTCAGATCTAGTCACTAACTGCAGCATGTTTTCCATGTTTGGAAAAGGATAATTGTCCTTCAATGAAGCTCTATTCAGATTTCTGAAGTCTACACAAAGTCTGATATCTCCATTTTTCTTTCTGACTGGCACAAGGTTTGCAACCCAAGATGAATACCTTGTGGGCTGAATGATTCCTCCCTCCTTAGTTTCTTCAATTCATCTCACATTTTCATGGAGAGGAGTGGATTAATTGGCCTCTACTTTTGTCTTGAATGGTTTGGCATTTTGTTTCAAGAGGAATCTCATGCTGAAACAAATCTTCTCAATATGCTTTCAGCTCTGAATAGACCAAGCAAGACAGTCCTGATATTTCTTCAATAGTTGTAACATAGGAATATTTTTCCTCTTTGTTTAGACTAGGCTAGCCCAACCAAATAACCTTTTCTTGGTTTATCATTAGTTCCCAAGTTATACTCTTCCACATCCCTTGAGGTAGACATGTTTCTATTGATGATGCAATCAACATTGTTAAAATTTGACTCAAGTGCAACAAGACCTCTAGGAATGGTGTTAGTTTTCAATTGGATAATATCATTTCCAAAAAAAGTCTCTCTTCCTTAATCAAACACACCATTGGTTCCCAATCAATATTTTGATATGCAAACTCACCTTGATTTTGTAAGAACCTTTGCACTTAAGCATCATCATTAAACACTTGCCAATGCTTGATGTTGTCAGGACAAATGGCCTAGTTAACACTTCAATATTGTACTCACAATAAGGTGAAATGGTGCAATCTCCAAATCTTGACCCCAACACTACCAACTTGTCAGTAGCAACATTGAAACTTCTATCATGATGCACAATTTTGAAGGAATCAAACATCTCAATTAGATCCCAAACTGCATGTCTGTACTATTTCATCTGCTGATTTTTTGTAGCATATAGTTTTCTTATTTGTTTGAAAACTAGCTCTAAATATCCTTTTGCAATGATTTCCTTGACACCATACTTCCATGTAATTCTCAGACCCAAAAACAAGGCTTCATACTCAACAATGTTGTTAGTACATTCAAAATTAAGCTTGAAGGAAAAAAAAACTCTTCTAAGCTAGGAGAAATCAGAATTACACCTAGCACCATTTCCAAATTTGGAGCAAGCTCCATACAAATATCAAGGTCCAAGGAGAACCTACCTGTTCAAGGCATTTTGACTAATCCATCTTTTTCTCCTTACCATTAGCAAACCCAATAAAATTGTCAACATCAACATCAATAAATAATACTTCATAAGAAGCATTGTTTGTATCCTCAATGAGATACAACATCTTTTTTTCTCCATAGAGTTTGACAAGGATGCCCTCAATGGGAATGGTGGAAAAAGACATGTCCATTTGGACACTCCCTTCAACACTTGCATCCAAATTTCTTGACAAAAGCATACCCCATTTGGCAGGGTAATCAACAATCACAACATCCAATTTTAAATTCCTCCCAGGATAAGATGCAAGTTGCACCACCAGACCCTTCACACAACCAACTACCAGCACTTCTCTTGAGTCCATGGAAGTACACTTTCCATAGGCTACTGTCACTTTGATATCCAACTCATTCATGACTTCTAGAGGCATGACATTACATGATGCACCGGAATTAAACATACAATTGTGAAGTAGTCTATCCTTTATGATCAAAGTTGTAAAGAATGGATCAACATTCAATTGGGAATCAACCAAGGATGTCCCAAGTATACCTCAGGTGTTTCTCCAATATCCTCTAATCCTGGTGGTGTTTCAAGGTCTGCAATGATTGTAAGGAGGAGTTTCAATAACATTTACATTTCTGCTTGGGGTACTCTCCTCCTCCTTCAATCCCAAGTACTCAAATGCTCTCTTCTTATACTCAGGAATACTAAGAAACTCAATGATTGGAACAATCACTTTGATTTGTCTCAATACTTAAGGGCTATGTCATAGGGAACATTATTTGGCAAGGCAACATTGGAATGGAGACAAGTAAGATTCTGGTTAGATGGCAAGGGATTCTTGGCAGTTTGGGCATGAGGAGGACTGTAATTTTTGCTTGGGACAACAAAGCTTTTGGCAGGTGCTTCTCTTCTAGGAGCTTCTTTGGGAATACTTGTAAGTAAGGGTGTTTTAGGTTTGGCTTGAGGCCCAACTCCATTAACAATTTTTCTCCTGGTGTTATACTCTTTCTCTTGAGCCAAAACAACATTCATTAACAATTGTCTATCTTCCTTCGAAGGTATACCGCCATCATACTTCTTGATCATCAAAGATCTTAAGTATTCAAAGTCATTGTTAGGAATTTCAAAAATCTTGCACTACATCAACTTCAAGAGTATGAGGGAGAAGAAATACCTGTACCCATTTGATGCAATCCCAAAAGGTTTCAGTTGTCCTTGCACTTATTACCTCAGTTGATGTTGCTCATTCTTGTGAGCTTGAAGAATAGCCCATGATGTAAATATCATCATCAATACCATCATCATTATTAGCTTCACCATCTTGATTGGTCCGCTTCACATGGAGGATGGGGTAGAAAACACCTATCACACCAATCAATATCAGCAAATTCCTCAACAGCAACAACCCTAGTAGTTATTAGGGATTAGGTAACACTCTTCCTTCATGTGCTTGAGGATGTCTATTTGTAGACCCCAGAGGGTCCTTTCCCTCTATCATCTACCCTTTGATCACCCCTAGGATGATTGGAAAATTTTTCATAGTTTTGTGCTTTTTGCTGACCTTGTGAAGTCTGCCCAATGGCCCTTCTCAGCTCTTGCCAACTTGTAGGAAATCTCTTTGACATCCCCTGCCAAAGTTTTCACCACTTCCTCCAAGTCTACAATCTTGCTTGCTTGAGGCTTTTTAGGGTTTATCAACTTTACACCATCTCTCTTGAGAGGTTTTCCAATGGCCTTAATGTTATTTTCAATCTGTAGTGCCATGGTGAAGGCCTACCTGAAATTAGTAGGGTTCTTATCTCTTAGGTAATAGGATTCCTTCTTGTCAAATGCATCTACATATTTGATTAAATAAGACTCATCACAAGGCCTCAAATTAACTGGTAGCCTTCTCAAAGTTTTGTTAAACCTTGTGTTGAAGTCATGAACTGATTCATTGGGGTTCTTCTTGATATGTTTCCAAATTCAGACAAGAGAAATCTAGGATCAGTCTTATCACCATATTGCAATCTAAATTACATTGTTCATTTCAGTCCATGAATCAATAGAATTATCAGGCAGAGCCTTGTACCAATCCCAAGGCATCCTCTTCTAGTGTATGAATGAAAAATTTAATATACACATCTTCATGCTCAATCTGAAGTGTCCTCCATCATGTTAATAAAATGTTTGAGATGTTGATCACCATGTTATTGCATTGTTACCTTGGAACTTTGGCAAGTCTATTCCTAACATCTTGTGGGACAACATTTGGGTAACCATCCATTCCTCTAAAATTTATAGGACCAAAGGTGTTGAACAACAAATGGAGGTCTAAGGTTGACACCATATTATTTTAGGTGGTGATCTTGGAGGAGAAACAAAATGATGAGGAGTGAGAGGTCTTTGGGGCTCAAGAATGTGGTTCACAAGATTGGTATTCTCTAGGTGCTGATTTTCTTGGAAAGTTTTACTAGAATTGAAACACATAGGTGTAGTTTGAAAAAGGAACTTACCAGGTATAGCAGAAGGATCTTCACTAGTTGAAGTAAACAAGTTTATGAGAATATTGCTTGAATTGTTGTAGCGGGCTCACAGCACCCCTGGATGCAGATCAGGCTTCTAGGTTGATCACTCTAGCATCTAGTGTGATTGCACAACATGGAAACCTCTCTCCAAGTGTGGGACTTGTGAAACTGAGAGAGGAATCTCCAGATTAGAGGCTGGTTCCTCAAACTCCTCTGATTAGATCTAATGCTTGCACAACTACAGAGGTTCAGATCCTAATCCTACTCTAAACTGCAAGGAGACAGGGATAGAAATGCAAAAATTGAAACTAACTAAAGATGGTGATGCACCAAAAGGAGTGGTGAAACATTTCTGTCATGCAAATAGACACAAACCAGAGATTGCAGCATAAAACATACACAGGCTGATAAGATATAATTTAGGATCTGAAATGAAGCAAACAATACAAACAAAGGACTGAAACTCATTCACAAAGCTTGCATTATCATTTCCAGTGTCAAAATCACTGCATTACAACCTCAGAGAGGTAAAAAACTGTTACAGTCTTTGGAGAGGTCTGATTCTTCAAACAATCACTTGCTGGAGGTGAAAGAAGAAGTTGCTATGTCCAAAAAATGTTCCCCCCCTTAGAAATGAGCCAAATCTGGCTTTTACATTGCATGGGTCGAGCCCAGGAGACAGAAACGTACAAAAAATGTGAGAGCCCATTCCTCCTTGACTGCAGATGCATTAAAATGGCATGGGATACCTTACAAACCCATACCCTATCAATTTTGACCGAATTGCAGGAGAATGCGACCCATTCTGCGTTAAATTTGGTCGCTGAAATGTCACTTCTGGCCATGAACACACGTCAGAGCTGTTTCTTAACTTTCTCTCTCCAGACTACACCAAAATTCAAGATTAACCCTAGAATCATGTAGAGAATTTCATAAGCTTTCCGTTGATATAAAGAACGTGCAAATCTGAGCTCTGGATCAAAAGATATGGAGATCTGAAGATTTAGGGCACAAAACAGGTGAAAATGTGTTTTGAAATTTTTTCCCGCGCTCTGCCACCTGGATGACACGTGTCAAGCACTGATTGGATGCGTAATTCTCTCTCCTCTACTCACCCGTGGGTTTTCCTTGAAAATTTTGACTTTTGATGATTTTGGAACATTTTTCACTTTTCCCCCATGCCCCCGCCACTGAGGACACGTGGCATGCATTGATTGGAGGACAGGGGCGCGGGGTCTTCCTTTACTTTTAGCTTTTTGGCCGAAACTTTTGCCAAATTCTCTAACTCCTCCCCGAGCTCCGTGCTTCCCTGTTCCATTGGACACGTGTCCAATTCCTATTGGCTCGGGCCAACGCTTGAAACCTCGCCCTTTGAACTTTTGGACGTTTCCCTCTTGTGACACGTGTCGTGATTTGATTGGTCTCCGGGTCTGCCGGCTTTTCGCGTCCCTCGCGTCCTCACGGCCCGGCTGTCCCAAACTGCTTGGGACAAATTCCTCTGATCCACCCGAAATGGGCTTCCTTGTCCCTTTTCTGCCGATGACACGTGGCATAATGTGATTGGCTCTCGGCTCCTTCGGCTATCCGCGTCTTCCGCGTCCCTCTGTCCCAGATGTCCCGAACTGAAGTTCTCTGCGCCGGCCGATCCGGGCGGTTCGCGTCCTTCGCGTCCTCGCGGCCCAGATGTCCCAGACTGTTACGCTTAGCAGTTAGTCGATTTTCCTCTGACCTTCGGCCGGTTCACCTTTCCGCGTCCCGCGCGTCCTCACGGCCCGGATGTCCCTTTGCTCTGCAGACTGCCTGGCGGCCTTTCGGCCGATTCGCGCCCAGATGTCCCTCATGTCCCGACTGTTGCGAGGACTAGGACTTAGCCATTTTTCATGATTTTTCCTGGCCCAAGCTTGTTTTCTGCAACTTTTTCACCTTTTCTCAGAACTTGCTCTTTTCTTCTTGGACAGGGGAGTTAGAAAAAATCTGAGGGGACCCTAGAAACATGATTTTTTGCCCTGAATCAATCTATTTTCCTGGGACTTGAGAATTTAATGCATGTTATCAAAATTACCCTGGGGGTGAATTTTGGATAACAATTTGGTGACTCAGCGGGGTTACCTGCCTGCTAGGTAGAAGATACCAGTTGCCTGAAGTAGTCCATTGGGCATGGAGTCATCAAATATTCAGTTTAGAACCCCAACTGACTCAGAATGTGTAAGGAGGAAGATGGAATATCACCTGATGAAAGCAAGGACTGCAAAACATCTCCATGGACAGCAAGCTGTGCCAAAGCACTTAGGGAAAACAAAACTAACCTACAGCAAAACAATGTGCACAAGCACTTGGAGGAATGAAAATCTAATCTAATATTTACAAAGTAGTGAACTTCCCTCTAGAAGCAACGCTTGAGATAGATTCCATTGACTGGAATCTGCAGTTCTTCACCATCCAATGAGGCCAATTGGAAAGCATTGTTGTTCTTGCACTTCGTGACCATGTATGGGCCACTCCAAATGGCATCAAATTTTGAATGCCTTCCCGGTTTTGCTCTATCCACATCCCATTTCAACACTAGATCTCCAACTTGAAAAGATCTATCCTTGGCCTTTCTATCAAAGGTCTTCTTGATCAAAGCTTGATCCTTTTCCATTGCTTGGGATGCCTGATTTCTGATCTCTTGCAGCTCCATCAACTCTGCATACCTCACCTCCATGGGCTCAAATTCAAGCAACTCCAGCTGCTTCATGAGTTCCAATGTTGGCAACTCAAGTGACATGGGCAAGATTGCCTCTCTTCCATAGACAAGCCTGAATGGAGAGTTACCTGTGGATCTTTTGGGAGTTATCCTATCAGCCCATAAGGCTGATTTCAGTTTGGTATGCCAAGACCTCTGATTCTCGTCAAGAGTCCTCCTAATGATCCTCAACAAGTTCTTGTTTGTAGACTCGGCCTGGCCATTACCTTGGGGGTAATAGTTTGATGAAGTGCTTAGGTAAATACCGTTCTTGACAGCCCACTCAGTCACCTTAGATCCAATGAATGCCAATGCATTATCAGAGATTATTGTAGCAGGTACACCAAATCTGGTTGTTATCCCCTCATAAAAGTCTAAGATGCTAGACTCATTTGCCTCTTTGAGTGCTACTGCTTCTGTCCATTTGGTGAAGTAGTCTGTGGCTGTCAAAATCCATTTGTGCCCTTGGCTTGAATTGGGATTAATGACTCCAATGAAGTCCAAACCCCATTGCATGAATGGCTGGTCAACTGAGATTGGATGTAATGGAAGGGCAGCAAGTCTCTCTTTTCCTGTGAAGAATGCACAATTCTTACACCTCTTGATCCATGCATAGCAATCACTGAAGATCTTAGGCCAATAATAACCAGCCTTCATGATTTTTAGAGCTGTCACTCTTGGTGCAAAATGGCCACCAGCTGGTCCACCATGGAACTCTTCCAACACCCTTTGAATCTGATTTGTGCTAATGCATCTCAGCAGCACTCCATTCACATCTTTCTTGAACAAAACTCCATCAACAATGGCATACGGGACAGCCTGCAATCTGAAGTGTCTCCTTTGGGTCTTGTTCATCTCTGGAGGGCATAGGCCTGTGCCTAGGAAGTGCATAATACCTTGGGTCCAGCAAGGAGTGGGGGCAGCATTGTCTTCTTCTTGCTTGCCACTTGGCTCATGGCTGTCCTGGACTGTCAAAACAGCCTCTTCTTCATTGCATACTTCTTTTTGCTTCCCCAAAACCAGCTGCTCACACAATCCTTTCCCTCTTACCAGCTTGGTGATCTTGATCTCAATGTCATACTCCATGACACGGGTGATCCAACCTGCCCTTTTCTCATTCAAATCCTTGTTGAGGAGGAAGTCCTTAACCCCAGCATGTGAGACCAGCAACTGGACCTTGTTGTTTGAGACTAAATGCTTGAATTTCTTCAAGCTTCTGATTACTGCAAGTACATGCTTCTCAATAAAAGAGTACCTCACCTCATAGTCATCTAGGCTCTGGCTGAAGAAGGCAATTGGCTGCTCATCATTATCCTTGTTCTGCTGTACCAAAATGGCAGAGATAGTGTCATTACCTCCAAATGCATAGAGGATGAAATCCTTGGAGAAGTCTGGGTTGATGAGAGTTGGTGCTTGAGAGATGGCTTCTTTGATTGCTTCAAAACTCTCCTTGCCTTCTGCTGTCCACTTGAAAGCCATGCTCTTCTTTAACATTTTGGTGATGGGCTTGACAAGGGCTGCAAAATCTGGGACAAACCTCCGAACAAAGTTTATCCTTCCCAAGAAACTCTGAAGGGCTTTCTTGTGGCTTGGCAATGGTAGTGCTCTTATGGCTTCAACCCTCTCTGGATCAATTGCTAATCCTTCCTTGGAGACAATATGGCCAAGGAGCTTTCCTTCATGTGCAAGAAAGATGCACTTCTTAGGATTCAAAGACACTCCAAACCTTCTACACCTCTGAAACACTTGCCTGAGGTGAAAGAGATGGTCTGCTACATTCTTTGAGAAGACAGTGATATCATCTAGGTATACCAGCACTATCTTGTTGATCAAGCCTTTGAATGCCATATCCATAGCTCGCTGGAATGTTGCTCCGGCATTCGACAGTCCAAATGGCATCTTCTTGTAAGCATATGTGCCCCATTTTGTAGTGAAGGCCGTCTTGAATTGATCTTCTTCCTTCACCATTATCTGATTATAGCCTGAATATCCATCTAGCAATGAAAACCTTTCTGAACCAGCTACAACCTGCAATATTTGTTCCATTGATGGAAGCGGATAATGATCTTTGAGTGATGCTCTATTTAGATCTCAAAAGTCCACACACAATCTTATTTCTCCATTTCTCTTTCTTACTGGCACCAAGTTTGCAACCCAACTTGAGTGTTTGATGGGGAAGATGATACTGGCCTCAATAAGCTTGCTTAACTCTTTTCTCATGAGAGGTTCAATATGGGGATTGACTGGCCTTTGCTTTTGCCTGACAGGCTTGGATTCTGGATCCAGCTCAATAGTATGTTGTGCCAACTTTGGGTTGAAACCTCTTAGATCTTTGTAAGTCCAAGCAAAGACATCTGGGAACTCTTGACAAAGCTGAACAAAATCAGATTTCTCTTGTGAGGTACTTACTTTGCCAATCTGCAATGTTTTGCCTTCTTCCACTAAAATAGGCTCTGAATCTTCACCCTTTACTTGAATGTTCACTTTCTCCTTCCGGAACTGATCATTCGGGTTGAAGATTGACTCCAAGGTTATGAGGCCTTTTGGTAATTTGTTAGTTCTCAGCTGCACCACTTGGTCACCATACTGCTGCTGCAGCTTGTCTTGATTCCTGGCGGAGAACTCAGCTTCTTCTTGGAGGAAATTAACAATTTGCTGATCATTCTCGAAGACTTGCCAACTTGTATTGTTATCCGGAACAGCTGGTCTCACAACCAATTTGATATGAGGCTGAGATTTCTCACTTTTGATACTTTCTACAACATCAAACGCAGCCCCAATTGCTGCTAGCCTGTCAGCGGCTTCATTCTTTTTTCTCGGGATGGAATTGATGCTAAAAGCTTCAAAATCTTCAATAAGATCCCATACCCGATTTTTGTAGTTCTTGAACAGATCATTCTTGGTAGCATTTTTTCCTTTGACTTGGTTTACAATCAGCTCACTATCACCAAATACTTGCAAATTCTGATGCCTTTCTTCTTGATTGCCCAATGCAGTCCATGAATTAAGGCTTCATACTCAGCTGTATTGTTTGAGCAAGAAAACTGAAAACGGAAGGCTGAGTAATACTTTATACCTTGTGGTGAAATGAGCATAGCTCCACCTCCTGCACCTTGTCTACTCCTTGATCCATCAAAAAATAGCTGCCATACCTCATTGTCATCCTTGTGGTCTAGCTTGGTGAAGCTAGGAATAGGCTGATTTTCTTCATGTATGCAATAAACTCCTAGCTCAGATTCTTCTACTTCTTGATAAGGATCAAAAGCATGTACCTTGTTTGCCCATTCATCAAGAGTTAGATCCAGGATGCTTCCAACCTTGGTGTCAGCCTCATCAGTGCTTGGGTGATCTTCTTGATCAAATGCTGAGCAATTGGCATTAATCTGACTTGGAGTGTAAGGCTCAATATGGAAGTTTGCAATAGGTTCTGACCTGATTGTAGCCTTAGTTCCATACCTTGTTCTGAACAGCATGTGAGACCAATCAGCAGAAAGATAGCCTCCAATCTTGGCTGTGAAGTCCCTTGACAAGCAAAGGGCAAAGAGTGGTGGAAGGTCTATGACTGATACATCTTGTAAAACAACAACATTTGGACATGCATGCAAGGTAAGACTCAAATTTCTAATCACTCCAACTGTTGCTACTGCTGTCCCATCTAGCTGCACTACCCCTTTGGATATTGTTTCATACTGGAGCCCTAGCTGATCAGCTATTTGTTTGGGCATGACAGAACTACTTGCTCCAGAATCAATCATGCAATTGTGCACTAGCTGATTTCCAATGATCAATGAAACATAGAAAGGAGGGGGCTTCAACATTTTACCTTGCTGTCCTCCATGATTTCCCTCAGGCTGGGCAGCATTTGTAAGCACTTTGTCTTGCATCTGAACTTGCTGATTCGAAGTTGGCCAGTCCTTCATGGCAGCTTGCAGCAGATCTCTTTGGCCTGGGATAGATAGGGATTCCCACATTGATATATTGACGTTTGTCTTCTTCATCTGATCAATGATACTGAATGGGGATGAAGGATCTCTTTGTTGTCCCTTGGTTTGCACATTCACTCCTTGCATGTGGGCAGCAACAACTGGTATTTGAGTTGGCCTAGGGGCTGTTCTTGGCTGCCCTTGTGCATTTGAAACTGGACTTTGCTTGCCAACCATTTGTGGAGCCATGGAAGGTTGTGGATTGGTTGGGGCTAATGGTTGTTCTTCACCCAAATTCCTCCTTTTTGACCTTGTGTTGGCTGCAACACCTTGAGAAACTGCTTGATTCATGCCACAGAAATCTTCTGCTTGCCAGTTCACCAATGTGGTGTCATTTGGGGCTGATTGCTGTTGGAATGTTTCTTGTTGTTGACTGTTTCCTTGACTGCCCTCACCCTCCACACCAGTAGTTGTCACCATTAGTGCTTGATTCAAAGCACCATTGAAGCACATGGATTGGTTATGAGGCTCATTGCATGGAAAACACCAATCATACTCCTGAGCAATGTTGTTTTGTGTTGGCACCAATGCCTTAGAGGCAGATATGGCATTTGGATTATAGGGCTGAAATGGTCTATGGGCAGGAAGCCTTGTTTGATTCATATTTGCAACTGGATTAGGAGGCCTTTGTGGTTGGTATGGCTGCCTATTAGGCTGAGCCTGGGGTTGATAAGAAGGTCTGAAACCTTGGGCTTGCTGCCTCTTGAGAGTAACCAGCTCATTGCCTAGGTTTTGCAATTGCTTCATGACTTCTTGAAGCTCATTTGGGGCACTTGGAGATGAAGTGGAAGCTTCATTTGAACTCTGATTTCTAGGAGTGGGAGAAGGAGCCAAATTAGGTGCTTGACTGGTGTTTGGATTCTCTAAACTTGGAAACAGTGGCATGGGAGGTCTAGGGGCAAGTTTTCCAGCTTGGATCAAACAATTTTCAGCCCTAATGGCAATGCTATAAGCCATAGGGATAGTTATGCCTCCCATGGACTGAATTAACATAGAAATATCAGAATTTAAAGCTTTGAGATAGTAGAGAAAAGCACCTTCTGCTGTTGGCCTGACTGCCACTGGAATTCTCTCCCAAGTCTTTTGAAATCTGAAGTTGAAATCGGTCAGCTGCTCATTGGGAGCTCTCTTGATGGTTGTCAGCTGCTCCAAAAGAGACAAGTTGTCTCCCTTCTCTCCAAATTGCTCATGAAGTGCTATACACAGCTGATTCCAATTTGTGATAGAACCAGCTCCAAGGCTTCTAAACCATTGCAATGCTTTACCCTTGAATGAAGATGCCAGTAACTTGACAGCCACTTGCATTTCATTGATTTCATGGATTGCACAAAGGTTAGCAATATCTTTAACATGATCACCTGGAGTAGTCTGATTTTCTCCAGTGAAGTAGGGAATGTTCTTCAAGGCTGCAATAGGAATTGGATGTTGTGCATTGAGGGCAAGTGGGCTGCTGCCTGTGAAGTTGACGTAGGGATTGTTTTGAGCCATTCTGATTGGTCTTAAAACCCTTGTTGACTGAATGAAAGGCCTACCAGGTGGAGGAGTTGAGAGAGTTCTGTTTGGTGGAGATGGAGACCTTTGAATCCTTCTTCCTCTTTGCCTTCTTCTTGGAGATAATTGCAGGTATTCAAACAACACTTCTTCTTCTCCAACTCTTGACCTTGTGGTGATTCTTCTCATGAGTTTTCAGGCCTGCACTTGAAACCAGTTGATTCTTCCCCTTGGAGTCGCCAGATATGCAAATAATAGCTCTTTTTAAGCAAGAAAATTGCAGCAGATGCACATCAACCTTGCTGCAATAAAAATGAGACCTCTAGTGTCCCACGGGCGTGCCAAAACTGTTGTTGCAGGCTCACAGCACCCCTGGATGCAGATCAGGCTTCTAGGTTGATCACTCTAGCATCCAGTGTGATTGCACAACATGGAAACCTCTCTCCAAGTGTGGGACTTGTGAAACTGAGAGAGGAATCTCCAGATTAGAGGCTGGTTCCTCAAACTCCTCTGATTAGATCTAATGCTTGCACAACTACAGAGGTTCAGATCCTAATCCTACTCTAAACTGCAAGGAGACAGGGATAGAAATGCAAAAATTAAAACTAACTAAAGGTGGTGATGCGCCAAAAGGAGTGGCGAAACATTTTTGTCATGCAAATAGACACAAACCAAAGATTGCAGCATAAAACATACACAGGCTGATAAGATATAATTTAGGATCTGAAATGAAGCAAACAATACAAACAAAGGACTGAAACTCATTCACAAAGCTTGCATTATCATTTCCAGTGTCAAAATCACTGCATTACAACCTCAGAGAGGTAAAAACTGTTACAGTCTTTGGAGAGGTCTGATTCTTCAAACAATCACTTGCTGGAGGTGAAAGAAGAAGTTGCTATGTCCAAAAAATGTTCCCCCTTTAGAAATGAGCCAAATCTGGCTTTTACATTGCATGGGTCGAGCCCAGGAGACAGAAACGTACAAAAAACGTGAGAGCCCATTCCTCCTTGACTGCAGATGCATTAAAATGGCATGGGATACCTTACAAACCCATACCCTATCAATTTTGACCGAATTGCAGGAGAATGCGACCCATTCTGCGTTAAATTTGGTCGCTGAAATGTCACTTCTGGCCATGAACACGCGTCAGAGCTGTTTCTTAACTTTCTCTCTCTAGACTACACCAAAATTCAAGATTAACCCTAGAATCATGTAGAGAATTTCATAAGCTTTCCGTTGATATAAAGAACGTGCAAATCCGAGCTCTGGATCAAAAGATATGGAGATCTGAAGATTTAGGGCACAAAACAGGTGAAAATGTGTTTTGAAATTTTTTCCCGCGCTCTGCCACCTGGATGACACGTGTCAAGCGCTGATTGGATGCGTAATTCTCTCTCCTCTGCTCACCCGTGGGTTTTCCTTGAAAATTTTGACTTTTGATGATTTTGGAACATTTTTCACTTTTCCCCCGCGCCCCCGCCACTGAGGACACGTGGCATGCATTGATTGGAGGACAGGGGCGCGGGGTCTTCCTTTACTTTTAGCTTTTTGGCCGAAACTTTTGCCAAATTCTCTAACTCCTCCCCGAGCTCCGTGCTTCCCTATTCCATTGGACACGTGTCCAATTCCTATTGGCTCGGGCCAACGCTTGAAACCTCGCCCTTTGAACTTTTGGACGTTTCCCTCTTGTGACACGTGTCATGATTTGATTGGTCTTTGGGTCTGCCGGCTTTTCGCGTCCCTCGCGTCCTCACGGCCCGGCTGTCCCAAACTGCTTGGGATAAATTCCTTCGATCCACCCGAAATGGGCTTCCTTGTCCCTTTTCTGCCGATGACACGTGGCGTAATGTGATTGGCTCTCGGCTCCTTCGGCTATCCGCGTCTTCCGCGTCCCTCTGTCCCAGATGTCCTGAACTGAAGTTCTCTGCGCCGGCCGATCCGGGCGGTTCGCGTCCTTCGCGTCCTCGCGGCCCAGATGTCCCAGACTGTTACGCTTAGCAGTTAGTCAATTTTCCTCTGACCTTCGGCCGGTTCACCTTTCCGCGTCCCGCGCGTCCTCACGGCTAGATGTCCCTTTGCTCTGCAGACTGCCTGGCGGCCTTTCGGCCGATTCGCGCCCAGATGTCCCTCATGTCCCGACTGTTGCGAGGACTAGGACTTAGCCATTTTTCATGATTTTTCCTGGCCCAAGCTTGTTTTCTGCAACTTTTTCACCTTTTCTCAGAACTTGCTCTTTTCTTCTTGGACAGGGGAGTTAGAAAAAATCTGAGGGGACCCTAGAAACATGATTTTTTCCCTGAATCAATCTATTTGCCTGGGACTTGAGAATTTAATGCATGTTACTTTACAAATCTGAGTATAGAATGATGTCTTAACAATATATTTGTAGACATTACTTGTAAGAGACATTACCCAGGTTTGATAAGTATTCAAATATCTCAAATAGGTATCCATGTGGATCAGATTGAACTAAGAATGTCCCTGGAAAAAGTGCCACTGGTGTTGGTACCCAGATTTGTTCTCCTTTTCAGTCTGAGCAACATCAAATATATGGCACGAAGCTTGAAGACAGATAGATCACGATGTATGTAATTTTATAGTCAGGGATATGATCTAATTGGCACTCAAATTTGTAGAGAGATGGATAGCACTCAAATAGGACTTGATCTTGTCCTAACTATTTTAGGTTGTGCCTTTAAACAGAGGTAAGAGGACCTATTTTGTAACCCTCAAATGGTGAAGGAGATGAAGATATCCCTTAATTTGTGCAAATACTATGAAGGGGCCTTGGGAAAATATGATCAACACTCCAAATCTGACTTTCACAAGTTGTCACTTCCAGATTATGGAGATAATTTCAATGTAAGGCAAGGGTTACTGAAGACATTTTGAAATATTGATCTATTTTGCATAATTTATCAAATGGATTTTGATATTTTGTGGGTATATAGGTCAAAACAAGGGTAAAACAGGGTGGGATAAGTTGTTTAGAATGATTTTTGGTAGGATATTGACAAGAAAAACTTGACTATGCCAGATATTTGACAACCTCTACAACATTTGAACAACTATTAGATAAAATACTTCAAAACAGTCAGGATGTTCTTTCAACCAGAAGAGATACACAAATGGAGGCCTAGGTTTGCACTCTTCACACAATATTTCAGACATCAACACAAAATCTTGAGTTAAAGGACTCAATTAAACATCAAAATCTCTGATCAAATCATGCCTAAGGTACCCCTAAAGGCTTACAAGAAATCTCTATCAACAAATGAAGGTGAAGTGATTTAAACTGCTTATTTTCAATGCCAGATGAAATCTCTTCTGAAAAATTAAATTTTCAAATGCAACTAAACTATCAATAAGGATGAGATCTATGTGATTCCTAAAGATTTCAATGCAAGACTGCAACAAGAACAAGGAAAACTGTTTGCAGACATTTAAACATGATAACAGACATCATATTTCCCAAAATAACATAGATTAATTCAAAAGCTTATTATATTCATCAGTAGGGGAGAGTTTCAGGAACAATCTCAGAGCTATGTGATGGCTATACACTTGTGACCAACTCAACATGAATGAAGATCTAACACAAAAGACATTAACCGGGTTGTTTGGAGGGTTTCTCAGAAGATGAGATTCTCTCAAAATTTTCTCATGATTTTCAGTTTCCCAACCTTTTGCATGTCAAAAAACATGCATTATATAACGTTTGTTTACATCCAATCCTTCTTTCCCAAGAAAAGAATATGCCAAGCATCAAGTTTGTTACAAAATTCCATCATGATTTGTAGACAAGGACGTTTAACATATTTGCAACAAAATTTGCCAGGTGTTTCAAAAAAAGGTGAATCATTGAGGATTTTTGCATCATAGTTTTAACTGGGAGCACATTTTTCCTCCCTCTTTCATGCAGCATGCTCCTCTTTCATCATTTCACCTTTACACTTTCCAAATTTGCCTATGTAAATTTTGGATCTGATGTTTTACATTTTTTCTTGAGTCTGAACAAAATTTCATTTCAAAAGTACCTTAGATCTACAAATTGAATTTTCAAATTGATTCTATTGATCCTTGAAGGAAAAAATGACATGAATTCACCAAAAATTTGGTGAAAATTGATGCAAAAATCACATCTCCAAGCTTCCTGGAGCTCAAATGGCGACCAAACTGAAAAATGCATAGTTACCATTAATTTACCTTTCTCCCTTCAATCTGATCCCTCCATGTGTCACAATGTGATTAGAAATGGGCTTGGGATCATTTTTTTGACATTTTGACACTTTTGGAAAAATGTAAAACTTTGACATTTTTCTCCGCCCCTTTGCCCTTGAGATCTAGCGCTGACACATGGCACAATATGATTGGATCCAGGGTCATGGCTCAATTTTACACATTTCCACCTTTTTTGGAAAAAGGAAATTTTTCACAACTATCCCCGTGCACCCACACCTCTGCTTCTGTCCCTAACATGTGGTGGTCGATGATTCGCTGCGGGGCCATAACTTCCTTTTTTGCTTCATACTTCCTTCACAAAATTTCAAATTTTTCAAAACTCACCGGTGGCCCACACTCCCCTCTGCCATTGCTTTTGACACATGTCTCCCTCTAATTCGTTGCAGAGCCATGCTTCAAATTACCACTTTAACTCATTTTTCCAAAAACGCAACATTTCCCTTTTTTCCTTCGGTGGCCTGCCGACCCACGCAAGCCTTTAATTTTCTTCTTTGTCAAGGCTGCTCCTTCTTTTAATAATTTAACCATTTTTAGAAAAAAGGTTTAAAATATCAAACTCTCCTACACATCCGTTGCTTCACCTTACCTTTCAAAACAAAAAAGACTAAGGCATTAGTTTACTCTAGCGGGCTTGCGGCCTTGTTTTGCATTTTAGTACTTTTCACAAAAAAAAGGTAAAATTTCTCCAAGTCCACCACCGATCCACATCCCCTCTACCAATTAGAACAAGTGACATAGGAGAATATTTTGAGATAAAATTTGATGGGAAAAGGATGCCCGTATGACCGTCAAAAAACGTAGAAAATGCCAGCGATGCCCTAGAATGCCGAAGATGAATTTGACGGTCAAATGACACCCGTCTGACCATCAAAACACAAAAAATGCCAGGGATACCCAAAATAGATTTTTCCTTTGTGGGTGAAGAAATTTTTGATCCAAGGACAAATGGAAATTGATTTAAAGTAATTTACAACGATGACAAGGGATTTTTGAGGGAAAATAAGTATAAAATGAACAATTTCAAGCTCCAAAGGCTAGGAAAACACGAGAAAAATGGCAGATGCATTTGAACAGGAAAAATTAGGGCAAGGTAATGAGTTTGTAAACAATCCAATGCATAAGAATGGAGCTATAACTTTACATCATCAATTTCATGAGGATAAAACATTTCAGAGCACAAAGAGCAAAGGGGAAACATGGCAAAATGACAGAGGATCAAAATAGGCGCCAACACCAAGAATGTTGGCACCCAGAAAAAGTGTGTCCTTGCCATCATCATGTCATGTAATACTCCCATCAGTGATCTTTGGAATCTCCCACCCTCTACATCTGGAAGTGCAAAACAGTAGACTAACTCCATCAGTAATACTACTAGCTTCATCTCCTATGGACGGGCTAGGTACATCTCTCCATATCTAAGACTGGCACTATGGAATGTCATCTCCACCATCCCCTCCCCAAATACCATCAGCATCAACTCCTTAGATGCCTCTAAGGAGATCGAATATACCTGCGTCCCCATTATGGGTAACCGCAAGATCCTAAACACATCCTCCAGGGTGACTATCATCTCACCCGTCGTTAGGTGGAACGTGTTGGTCACGGCATCCCATCTATCGATGAGGGTGACCATTAGACTCAACTTCCAAACTGCATACAAGTAGCATCAAACCCCACACAGGCCCACCTCCTCCACATGCCGCAACTCCTCGGGTGTCATTGTGCTGTGAACTGTCATGAGTAGGGGTGGTACCCTATCTTGCATCCTCAGCTAATCTCTCGCCTGTATCCAAAAAAACAATCACATCATTTAAACAAGAATATATCTACATTGACCCTTACCCATTCCCATTACCCTACCTCTTTTACTTCGCTACTTATCCATTTATCACATGGCCTACCCTCCACCCTAACCCAACCCTCACCAACCAACCCCAACCCAACTCTAACCAACTGACTTACCTACCCTACACCTACCCAACCCAATATCACCTTACCTATTTACACACACCCTAATCCCTCACTTACTTCCATTTTTGACCCACTCCCTGACCTTACCGATTTTCCCACACATCTATACATTTTCCCCTAACAACTCCCCACCCTTACCTATTCGTACCCCATACCTATGTTACGATCTTCACCAAAACTACTCTTCTCACCCCTATCTACCTCACCCACCCAATCACAGACGCTTTTTGGCCCCTTTTTCCCCCAATTATGACCGGTACTGGTTACCCCTAACCGAACCCGGTCCCCCTTCAACCAGCATCGATCACCTGCTTCGTGACCGATACCAGCACACTCACACCGATGTCGGCTACCATCTAACCAATGCCGGTCACTGTCGCATCAAAAAACCGCGATGCCCAAACCCTCATTTTTTCCTTCAATTTCCCTTTTCCTCCCTTCTACAAACCCATTCCTACCCAAATTCCTCCTATTTTACTGGATTTCCCTCCCATAATTCAAAATTTATTTTCCCCCCAAAAAGAAAAAACCATTTTCACCCACCTAACCTTTAATTCAATTTAACAAATAAAATAACAAGTGGGATTGAATCCTACCTCATCGCGTTGCTGTCTATGTGGTGGCACCTCTGGCCACTGCACTGGTGGTCCCCCAATCCCTCTCCTACCTCTGCCATCACCCAATGACCACTCACTCTCCAATCACTCAATCTAATCAAATCAATCCAACCTAGCTTGTGGATCCACCTAGTAACCAACTCTCACCAACCACATGGCTCGCCAACTCAATCCTCAGCCTCACTCTGTCACTTTTCACCTTTTTTAATCTCTCTTGTCATTTTCCCAATTCGCTTAAAGACAAATGATTTGAAAAATGTAGTAATTTTTCTTTTTATAACCTACCCAGCTTGACCGGCGATGGTTTCACCTTGACCGATATCGGTCTTGTGCCCTAGCTTACCGTGGTTGATCCCTCTTGACCAGCATCGGTTCCTTTTAATCATCATCAGTTTACCTACTTAGTTTTTTCCTACCTTCTACCCCCAATTTTAGACCTGAATACTTTTTACCTCACCCATATCTCACTTAGACACTTCACTTTATCCTCTTGACCTTATCATTTGCTACCTCACTTAGTTCTCATTCGGGGACTCGTAAAATTTACTTATACCTTGGCCCTACCCATGCCGTGACCTAGATATTTAGACCTGGAACATCGCTAGTGACCTTTGACCTCATGTGTTCATTATACCTTGCAGTACTGTTACCTATGTTGATGGAATTTCTTACCTTACCTTGCCTCTTCTCGTAACTGTTTATCTTGACCTAACCCTTGGTGTACCGGAACATACCTAAACGTTCCTACACCTGACCTCTGTCATGCTTCCTGACCATATCCTATACCTTGGATACTGGACTCACTTCAACCTTATTTGGATAAACCTATCGACTTAGACAATGTAGATTTTTCCTGCTCTTCAATCTAATACCATACTATAGTTTATACGTGTGTGTGTGTGTTTGACTATTACTACCTTTGACCCTGACCCATTACCTGGATTACCCAAGTGGACCTTTTTTCCCTTTTTACTCATTACCCCACTTCTTCTTCATCACATTCACCTTTTATCAAACCACTCACCAATTCTTCCTTCTCCATCATTAGTTCTTGGTTTGAGGGGGATCACCTTCACCCACACATGGGGCAACCACATCTTATTTTTTGTCAGTTTTGCTTACCAATACAAGGTACACAACAAAAAGGGGAAAAATGTAGACACTAAAATTAGGTCATACTCCCTTTTTTGCCTCGTCAAATAAACACCTTGAACACATCCACCTAACCATGACTCCTTTCATCCCTCTCTAATATTAATTTAATTTAATTAAAACATTACCCTCACAATATTTATTATTTAAATATCCTAATTGGGATAATGCCCATATATCCACCTCATCTAGCTACCTCACCCTAAGACCTATTCTTGGTAAGTTGCCATAACTAACTAAGACCTACCAAAACCCTAAAAATCAAATCCTACATTCCCTCTAATGACATTCCCATGCGTTAGAAGTAAGTTTCCATTCTATTCCGTGAAGCAAAACATACGAGATCCCAAAAAATTAAGGGGATCTGTCTAGTTTAGTAAACCTAAGAAATCTCACCCTAACTGATGCCGGTTACCCTAAACCACCACTGGTTAACCTGGAACCACTGTCAATTACCATTTAACCCCCAAAAACAACCTTATTTTGAGGTTGGCACATTGTTTAGAGGTGGATACCTCTTCTGAGAACAAGTGATGAAACCAGAGCTACATGTAAGCATAACCACCATCTGTACACGCATTAGAGCATCCATAGCTAGTACCTGAAGCAACCACAGATCCATTTTCCTTCACGGGAGCATCTGGGGAAGCACCAGTACCACACCGAGTTCCTTCCATTTGATCACCCACCATTTCCAACCAGACATCAAGCTCATACAAATAGTAGGTGTTGTTAACCTGCACTAATTCATTATTGCTTTAGTAGATCCTTTCACTTCTATTGTTAGTTTATGTTCTCATTTTCATTCCCCACCATTTTTTCTCCATGAAAACTTGACCATCTCTATACCCACACCCTTGAACTACCCATATCCATACTTTCATCATTCTTGTGCATACCTAAGACCCACACGAACCTTGTCATTGCCCTTCCCTTTTCATCTAGCCTCAGATCTATCTCCTTGCCAAGTTTTTATTGAGTTTCCTGTACCCTGACCATACCATCATCGGTTACCCACAATCATCACCGGTTAACCAAAACCGACGCCGGTCATACAAAACCAATGTGGGTCTCTGTGTTTTTGACTAAAAACCAAGAACAGAGCCTAAAACCTCCACAAAATACCCCAAATAGCCCAGAACCTAACCTTAACCAGTACCAGTACCTTGACAATGACCTTGACCTTCAAATTCAATCATAGCTTAGCCTATTGTGAATGAATTTACTTATTGTAGATGAATGAGCTACCTAAATAATTTTAACTACAGTAGGATTTCCTTTATTGTTAGAATTAAGTTGTTTTAAACAGTGGATTGACAGATGTCTAGGAAGTATCACACTTCCTAGATCTAGCACATGCTAGGAAGTCCACTGCATATACTGTTTAATTGTTATTTCATGGTCTTGTATTCCATTTTAGGTAGTTCCTCTAATAAAAAAGGAATCTCTCATGATCAGCTGTGGATCCAGAATTCATATGCATGTAACAACCTACAACCAGAAATTCAATAGGTATTCCTCCTAGCCCTTTACCCTTATCTATTTTTTCAACATTTAAAGAAATGCATCTAGAATTAGGTGAAACACATGGATTCGTGTGTCAATCCATGTGGCATAATTAGTGATGTGGGACTGTTGTGAGGATTACTAAGCGAAATTGATGATTTTTGTGTTGAGTGATTAAAGATTTCGATTTCGTTGCTGATGTAGATGTGTTGGGGTAGGGAGTGATCAGTTTCTAACCCTATTTCGTGTGTGTGAAAAATTGAGGATTTGGGAGTCCTGCTACCAAAGGAAGTGTGTAGGGAGAGAGGTTTAATTTTACTCTCCAACTTTAACTATATCCTCGAAAGGTCTAGCCATTGCAGACGGAAAAAAACTAGATTTTTATTATTTGGATCCATTTTGATTTATTTCAATCAAACGTGAAAAACCTATATAGGAGAAATATAGGAAATGAAAAGACGTCTTATTACCCCCACTCTTAAGGTTTTTCCACATTGTATATGAGATGAATTCCATGTTAGGTCATCTTGAAGCAATATAAAATTTATAATAACTTGCCATGTAAGATCATCTAGGAAAGTCGTGATATAACTCCCAAGTTAGGTCATCTTAGAGGATAAATACGTTGTGTTATGTCAATTGATTAATGCAGTTTAGAATAGTAAAAAAAATTATTGATATTTGAACATGTGTGATTGATTGATCGATTACTCATGGAGATATTTTTCACTTGTTGCCCCTAGATTAGCTCATTAGGGGGAATCTCTAGAAAGTGGTGTGGAATGTCATGCAATGAACGAGTGAATTTTTGATAATGCGAGAGTTATAAATGTAAAATGATCATGTAATGGTGTGAGGGGGGTTATAGGATACCCTGATTATATGTCCCTCTTTCAGAGAAAGGGGGAGTGATGATGAGAACAAATGTTGAGCTAAAAGTAATTGTGTAATGATGTAATAGTGAATGTATGATAGGTATTGCAAAATGGTGTATATACTAAGTTGAAACAATGTTAAGGAGGAATATAGTGTTTGTGGAATGTGTATGGTATGATAAGATTCAGAATGATGCAAACAAGATAGGAATCAAATTAGGGATGCTCCAGATATGATTGAATTTTTTCATTGTTGATTATTTCAGAAAATAAGTGTAAATAGTGACAATAGTGTGATGGATAATCTAAAGTTACTTAAATAGTAATATGAAAAAGTGAGTAGGAAACTCAATTGACTATTGCACGAGTGTGATTTTGAGATCTGATTGTGTAAATATGCCTCAAGTGAGAGAACCTTGATTGATCCTATTTGAGATGGTGGCGACATCTATGGTGTCACAGATGAAAGCGGAGCTAGTAAGTGTGTTTTTTCAAAAATCATGTTGAATTGGGTTGTTTTTTGTGAAATTTTAGTTTTTGATTTTCTTAGTGTCTTTGACTTGGGCAAGAGTGAAAAAGTCACTAATCATCTTCAGGACACTAGTGCCTAGGTATGGGCACTTGTGACCTGTTCTGAGGTGCCCGAGTCCTACTTCTAGGCTTTGGAAATCCAGAAGGCTAGCGTTGAGCCTAGAATGTTGTAAATGTGAAAATTGATGAGTGTTGATGCTATAGGTAGGTTTGTTTTCATGTATATGATATGTTAATGTTTTTTTATTGTCATTTTGTTGTGTTCAGAGAGATATTCATTCATGACAATTTCATGGTGGCCTCCATTTGAGTACATTGCTAGGATTGGGATTGTCAAATGATGAATGGGATTCTCTAGACCATTCCTATGTGGGCACATAGAAAGGATGGGGGATGTGACCCATAACATGTATGTGATCACAATTTTTTTTAAGAGGTGGTGTGTAGATACTTGAACATTTTAATTGCCTACAAACAAGATGACCATGACTTTGGAGGACGTATATCACATATTACAATTGTCTATTGTTTGTGAGATGGTTTAGGTGATGAATATATATGATGTTAAAAGATAGATGAGTGTTGTTAGGTATTGTTTTACAAGGACCTGAGTATAAATTAAGGTCCATATCAGTCTGGATGTTATTTTGAAGTCAGGGGTTTCGTAATTGTAGAATTTAATTGTTGTTGTGATTACTTTATCAGTTGCATTGGAGGGTGTTGGTATAGGCATCTTGTATAAGATGCATGATATTTTTCAATCATATAGAGAACAATGGGATGAGATATGTATGATATTTCAAGTCATGTTCACCAAAATGATTTAATAAAATATGAATTGTTTTATTAAACTCTAAATGTAAAGATTTGTTATAACTAATATACAATGAAATACAAGTGCTCCCAAATTTATTTGATCTTTATATGAAATAAAATGCAAGAGATAAGCCACTTACCTTAATTTCACTTATCCTAAAGTGATTCTGGACTGGATAATGTGATATAATAAGATCACATCCCATCACAATTAGGCTCAAAAAATGTAGAGATGCTCGCAATGTCTAGACATGGGTTCCTGGACAAGGATAGGGACACCCGTGGGCACCCAAGACCTCTGTGGGGGCACTTGAGTTTGCAGAAAATTTTGAAACTTGGTTTTGATACTATCACTAGGGTTTCACACTTATTCACCTTTGGTCACATGTATGTCACACTTGGATCATCGAGGTAGTTGTAAACCTATACACAAATATCCTTTTTCAAAACCCTCAAAAAGACATCAAATCCTAAAAAAGAAAGATGAAAAATGAGGGTCCAGACTATCCTTAGCTGTCACAATGATGAACTTATGACTGATTAATGCACTACATCTCAGACCCAATGTAGTTCTATATGCTTGTGTGTGCAATAGTGCTCCTAAGTCACCCTCGCGCCAGTGACGCCAAGATATCCAGAAGTAGCTAGATAAAATGAAAAAGTGTTGATGGAATAGAAGGAACTCCCCTTCCTATGTAGTGTGTATGCAAAGTAATGTGCCCAAATGTAGTCCGTTGAGATATGTAGATAGATAGCCATTGATAGAAATTTCCCGCCATTATAATGGTATGTATTTTTTTATATAGGGATCTTTTGCTTGAATTTAGACACTTATGACCCTATATGCTAACTAGTACCTCAGGATATGAGTGGGAAAAATTGAAAATACTGACCTCGAGTGTCAAAAATAAGATCAAACATAAAGAGGACACAGTCGCCCAAGATAGATAAAAGCACCTAGGCACTAGTTTTCAATCATGGGTGCTAGTTTGCAAATACAAATGAAAAACAAATGAGTGGAGACTAAATGATAGGAATTCTCATGATTTGACAAGAAATTGGTGTATGATTAATAAGTTTAAAAGATAAATTAATAAACAATAGTAAAAAAACAGACAGACTAGACAGTGGGCCATTAGTGAAATTTTTTTTTACACAAGATCCATATATAAAACCAAATAATTTGGGGTATGGTAAATATTAGTAAGTGCATGATTTTTTGTCTACAGTAAGAGTAATGATATAAAAAATAAGAGTGTGTCTAGTAGGAGAAACTAGAATAGGTGGAACATTGGGCTTGTTGATAATAGTGGACAAAGTGAAAACATAAGGATTGATGTGTGATTTAAGAGATGTGTAACATATGTAAAGGTAGGATGTAGATTAGTATCAACCAAAAAAAATGGAGGGAGAGACACAAGACTCATCATCAACAATAGGTGCAATTTGGAAATATTGGAAGCACTAAAGTTATATGAAGTAGCCCCTATGATCATAGACATAAAGGTAGAATTAGTGGAATTGATTTCCCCATAAATACAATAAGATGAGCCATAGCCATAGTATATGAGTCATGCATAAAATTTTAGAAAGGGAGTGAGTTAAGAGAATCATGAATCATATCAACACATTGTGTTCTTACTTGTGGTGAGGAGGTTATGGCAAGATGTAACATTGGAATCAGTAAGCATATGATCATTAGAATTGTAAGCAATTGATTTTAAATTCATGGTCATGGTGACATTTTGAATTGTAAAAAGTACATCATGTAGATCAATAACACTATAGTCCATCACAATAGGATAATAATGTGGAATGCAAGTAGTAACTTGGTTAACATGAATAAGAGGGATATCGCAAAGAGTAATAACATGATGTGTCGAATCTATTGTGGTAATAACCATGGAAGAAGGTATGGCAAGGAAATTATATGTTATGTGATTTAAAAATATTGAATTTGTGAAATTCTAATTGCAGAGTCATATATGATAAATACAACAAAGTACAGATCTGACCTAAGCAATAGGCTAAAGAAATGTGAAACCCAAGTGTAAGAGAGTAAGTCGAATACCTAGTTGATTTTGCAATAAATCCCAAAGTATGTTGAATTGGAAAACCAATGAACAGGAGGATGTGTACACACAAAATCACGCACTTTGAGTCATTATTTAGTCTCAATCACATACTACTATTCATATGGTTCCTTAGTAATAAGATTACTGATTAACCCATGTTTTTGGCCATCTTTTTTTTTTTTTTTTTTTCTATTTTCAATCTTACACCTTTATTGTCCTAGTATGTCTTTTCATACTTTAGTTTAACCTTTTCTTGACTAGAGCACCCAACCAGGGTGCCAGGGCCAGGTGCCCTCGTTCCCTCAAGGTGGCCATGTTCTCTTTACACTTTACTTTAACTTTTTGGGTCCTTTTTATCCGTTTGAGCATCTTATATTTTTGGTAGTTAGCCTTTTTAGGGTTAATTACGAAATCCAAGTGAGGGAATCATATAAATATAAATTTATGTGATTGTAATAAGGGACCAAGAACTGAGCACTAGCTATCACCACCTAAGTTTACATCCGTCAAAGGAATCTATAACTACATTTGTATCCATCTAGCTTCATCACAAGGCACAAATGTCAGTTCATTTGCATCACACTTCATAGGAGGGGATTCTATTATTTCTATTCACACATTTATTACATTCTACATCTAGTTACTTGTTCGCTACTTCAAAAAGTGTGATTGGCACAAGAGCAACCTAGGGCATAATTACACATACACACCTAGAACTACATTGGATCTGAGATATAGCGTAGTGCTCAGTGATAAGTCCATCAATTTGGAAGCTGAGGAAAGTCTGACCATTTCATATGCATATTTTTTTTAGGGTTTTATGCTTTGCTTGGGTTTTTGCAGGTGATTCTTCCATTGCAGGTTTACAGTGACATCTAGTGAAGTGCAGCGGCATACACATGATAATAAGCAAAGGAGTGTAGATATCTTACAACCCTAAAAAATTTGGGTTTCTGACCATCTATGCAGACCATGGTGCCCATAATTCATACCAAGGTGCCCAAGGGCATCCGTATCCTTCGTCAAGTGCCTTAGTCCAATAAAATCCTCCATATCTACATTTTCTTAGGCTCTTGTGTGATAGTTTCCTCCTCATGTCCATCTAGTCTCCATTGTGACAGAGTCCCATGAAATCTTCGAATCAGATAATAATATCCTAACCCTCTTTACACATTAGAGTTTCATATTTCATTGCTTAGCTTTCTTGGGTGTATTTCAGTTATTCTATTGCTTGTTTATTTACTGCAAACTTGCATTAGACTAGGATAGGATATTACATTTTAGTATAATAATTTTGGTGAACCCCACGTTGGACACCACCTTCCACTTAGGGATATTTTTCTCTTATCACTATGGCTCAATCTTCTAAATAATTTATGAATCCCATCTTAAATCCCTCAATGATCATATCTTTGAACATCCCCAAGATCTAGACTTTATTTTATATATTACTCGTGAGGAATCTACAAACCTTTCTGAGCTTAATGCTTCCACTATCATTCCCACCATTATTTTTATTCAGTCACTTTCTTCTACTCTTTCACCTATTTCCACCATTCCCATTCATGTCCCTACTCCTACTAATCACTATAACTTGCCTTTTGTTTCTCATACACGGCAAGATCCCTCCATTGGAACTCAAGATCTAGACTCCCTTTATCAAGACCTTCAAGTTGAAATTCATCAATTATGGAAGGCTACTTCTTGTGCATCTCCATCTTTAGACTACATTCTATTATTTCATACTCCATTCGCACATGTTATATCCAATTATTCATTTCCACCAAACTTCTTCACCCCTAAACTACCTATTTTCAATGGCCATGGTGACCCATAAAATCATCTCCAGGCATTACATGTGGTTTTCCTATATTTTACGGATGATCACATTCTCTTAGCTTAACATTTCCTCATAGTATTCATGATTATGTGATGCATTATTTATATGACTTACCTGTCCACTAGGTAACATCTTTCACGCATCTAGACGATGCTTTTCTCACTCACTTCTCTATCAATATCATCTCTAATATATCTTATGCTCAGCGTGCACAACTAAAACAAGGATCTAACGAACACATAACGGACTATGTTTTGCGATATAAACACAACTTAGCTAAGATGTCTAATGTTCTCATCAACTCTTATCTTTAGGATTTATTCATTCAAAGTATCATACCATATAATTAGGAAATTGTTCTCTTCAAGAAATCTCCCTCATTCAACCAACTTTGTCATGCCCTTAACCTTCAAAAAACCAAGATTTAATCCATCAGCAAGCTTAACTATCAGGAACAAGAATCATCATCTCCATGTTTTCAAAATAAGTAAACATTTAAACCATCATCCAAAAAACCTACTGACGTAAAAATCACTGTCAACACGATAGCTACTATTAAATAGATTAAGTCACAACCGCCTCAGCATACATTCACCAAATTCCCTATCACCCCACATCTCATATTACAATAGCTTCTTAAGAGAAATCATATCATGCTTCCTCCACCGATTGAATTAGACCCATCTTGACCAAAAAGAATAAATTACAATGAGGAATTTCGATGTGACTATCACCAATGTGTGGGACACTCTACTAACAGGTTTCTAAAACTCCATGTTATCATTCAAGATCTTATCAATAACAACAAGATTAAGTTTCTAGAGCCTAGAAAATCTGCACCAGTCAACGAAAATTGTAAACTAAAAATATTTAATAACTCACTTCACCAACACAACAAGAGCATTTTTGATTCATCAGCTAATCATACATATCACGTAGTAACTCCTCCTACATCGGGGGCCCTTGATTTCTTGGTCACTAATACTAATATTACTCCACCAATTATCTCTTTCTCTGACCTTGAATGTCATGTTACATTCTCTTCTAATCATTTACATATTAGTGCATCTATCATATCTATTACTATCAATGACACCAAGGATGATTCATGATCAAAAATTTCATACCTGATGAACAATTCATATGGCATTTTCAAACTCCATGTCAAGGTTGGTCCTCTCAATATATTTATACCTTTCCTTATTATACAAGCACTCAATGAGTGTGACATGGTCTTAGGTCTCAATTGGATCTGTAGGTCTAAATCTACTATCTCCATGAATCATTTGTGTCTCAAATTTATTCACAACAATCAAGTCATTTCTATTAATGGTGAACCTCCATTTACCCCATGGGAAAGTTCTCCTCCGATGTTTTTCAATGCATCCTTTGCTTCATATAGTATGGCATGGCTTATAGAACCCAAGGCAAAATCTACTCCTACATCACCTACTCACATACAACCTACACAATCTCATCATTATGTTAGTCCAATAAATAAACTTAGGCCTATTCCTAGGACAGTTAGGGAATCTGGGCATAAATCACCACCTCACTTTATTCCATGTAGGTATGCATCACCACCACGTTCTGTTGCACATAGGTCTCCATCCCCTACACATTTTGTTACACTATGGTATACATAATATACTCATCCATATCATGCACATAGGATTCACTCACCTGTGCAACAGTTATCTATTATCCCACCACTCCCAGAGCATAATCACATTCTTTTGTCACCGTAATCATCGAGCAACAGACCATCATCCTTTTCTTTCATTGGATAGTTCACTCACCATTACACACTTATGGGGGAATTTCATCTATCTCCCCCTAGCTTTGACATGTATCTTATACCCATACATCTTGATACACATATACATTGCCCATTACCCTATGATGCATTCTCATACTTCAGTTCACACTTGACTATTGATGGGATACTGTACACATGAACCTCACACATGACACCACAAACACTACACATCACACATATTCACATATCTACATTCTACATCCTACATCTTATGTATTACTACTCATCTACACATCTTATTTCATCTACACATTTGGCATTACATACCATACATCCTATATTACACACTACATATTACACATCATATTCATTTACTTATACATGATGCACTCACTACCCGATGACGCACTTTAGTCTCATGGTCCACACTGGAATATTGAGGGTATATATCAAAAATGGACCTCACCACATTCACACATTCAACCATACAACCTTCTTCTCATGTGTAATTCCTAGATTAGTGATTGTTAGGTAAACTTAGTTTACTAGGTTAATTTATGCATTTACTATTACTATTGTAAATTGTTATGGTGTGGTTATAAACCATATTTTGTTTTTATTTTGGAATAATATTCATGTATCATGGTTTGATCATTATTTGATTTGTTTTATTGTTATATGGTTAAAACCATATATTTGTAATTATATGTACATGGGTTTGTATTACTGTTGCATAGTTGTAACTTCCTACTTGTCTACATATGGCTGCCCAATATCTATAAATATTTCAGCCCTTCCATTGTAATATGATTTTCCTGAATATCAATACTATATGTCAGGCTTCTGTCCTTATTCTTAAATTACATTTATTACTAAAGTAGGTTGGATCCCTTGTGAGCAAAGAAGGTGTGCAGAGAGAGTGTAGAAGAGGTTGAAAATTTTTGGAGAAGAATATTGCATCAGAGGAGAGCCAGTACTACCTCAATCAGCTTCCCAAAATGCCCTTGCATCCCCACAACCTCATGTTCACTCTCCAGGTGTTTGAAAGGGATTTCTTTTGCACTGGTGCCCCCTACACCAGGAAAAATTTGCTTCTTACAGCCACTTGATTAAAAGAAAATTAGATTCTGATTTAGAAGAAATTAGAAATAAAAAATAAACAAAAATCCACTCCAATACGGGTTTTATAGCTAAAATTAGCGAGTTGTTTTCCTGCTAACTTTATAGGGTCTCTACTAAGGTTGGAGGAGTAGATCTCCTCACCAAGTTTCAGACTGCGATATTGTCCTTACATTGGGTGAGTTATAGTCTACATCGAGTTGTCTCAATATAGAGATTGAATTCTAAGAAAACTGAACTGATTTGTTACCCCCTATGGCCAAGTCACGTCAATATTTGTAAAATGAGCATTGTGATTGAGTTGTGTTTAAAGGTTCGAGCCATGTTCCATTGTTTACATCAAGCCAAGAAGCTCATCCACCAATCCTGAGTCAAATCCCACATCAAAATTTGAGTCCACGACGAGCCCTTCATAGAGCCAAAGAAAATGACATTCAAAGGAGTTGGGCATACCTGATCTGTAAACTCTTCAACTTTGGAATTATCCACAGAATCACAATTAATTTTTGTTGTTCTAATTTCTATCATAAAATAATAGAGATAGATAGTGAATGAATTATACTTGTGCTTAGAATCAACAACTTGTAGAAAGGGAAAGAATATAGACTCATACACCAACAGTTTTATCCTAGAAAACCTCTAGAGGAGGAAACATCAGTCGGGAAGGGAAATTTCTCTTTCTTCCCACTTTTATTGGCCAATTCAATAATAAGTATATAAATTACAATAAGTATGAAAAAGAATTAGATAATATCTCACACTTCCTCCCAGTTACTTGCTTACTCTGTCTCAATTACTCATTGCTTCTACAAATCACAATTCCAACACTAAGAGCTTCTTACACACTTGCTTCATGCTTCGATGCCTTTGTTCTCTCACATAACATGCATTTATAGCCTTTCTCATGTTCTCCCATGAACTGGAGAATGGAAAAGGTCATACAGAAGAAGAGACATGGACACCCTTTGGAATTCTGGGATTTTCCACATCATATTTTATTTTCTGTCCACAAGAGCAAGGATCACCGCCCAATGTAGACCGGCAGTCCCAGGACCACAGCATTACATAGGGCAATGTTCTTGTCACTAGAAAGATGGAACCTTCTTGTATCTTTTTTTATTCTTTGTGTTGGCTGATTTGATAAAGTAGATTCATTTTAGATCCCTATGGATCACACCTCCCCTGCTTAGGGGCTTTTGGTCCCATAAAATATTAGTGGGGGAGTAGATGAGGAAATAATTCCCTCACTTGCTCCTTTGAGTACCACCAGACCTGCCTTGGTGTCTTTCCTTTCAGTTTTATCTACCAAAACTCCTGCAGACCTTTCCTAGTCTCTCTGACCTTTTTCTGCAGTACTACATCCTCCTCTAATTCACCTTGTGATTCCAAGACGCAATCCTTAATGGAAGGTAGTAACTATAGTTCTTCATCTTCATCTAGCATGGATGGCTCATATAGGTGCAAGTTCTCACAGTTTACTATAGATTACATCCTCATGAACAGTGAAAAATCAAGTCAAAAAGCATTTTCTCCAACCTACTCCAATATGGTGAAGGGTCCATATCGTAGTGGCTTGAGCTTTCGTGCTTGACCTTGTAGTCTCTCCTTTCTCAAGTAAATCCAAACTCTATCTCCAACATAAAGCTTGTGTTCCCTTTTATGCTAATCATGCCTAGCTTTGTACTTGGCCTAAGATTTTTCTAGTTTTCCCTTAACTTTGAGATGGATGTTCTGGATCCTCTCGATGAATTTGTTTTCTCTAATCACCTTTGTGTTTCATGTATCCTTCTCATCTTGTTGTCCAACTGCTATGTCTAGCGGATTTGTAGGTAGATATCCCAAGCATGCTTTAAATGGTGAATTCATAGTGGATGTGTGTACTACCTGGTTATAGGAATGTTGAATGTAGGCTACAGACTCATCCCAATTCCTTGGGTATTTGATGTTATACCCTCTGATCAACTTTACCAAAGTCTTGTTTACCACCTCTGTTTTTCCATTTCTCTGTGGATGGAAAGTTGTGCTCCTCTGTAACCTGGTATCCATCTTGTCCCACAAAGTAGTCCAAAACTTCCCCAAGAACCTAGAATCCCTGTTAGAAACAATAGACTTTGGCAAACCAAAATGCACCCATACATTAGCAAAGAAAAGATATTCCACCTCATGTGCTTTTACTGTCTTTTTACAAGCTATAAGAATACACATCTTACTAAATCTATTAACAACAACATAGAGATAGTCATGGCCATGTTTAGAAATAGGTAATCCTCCTATAAAATCCATAGAAATGTCCTCCCACGGATAAGTAGGTACTAGCAAAGGCATATACAAACCTTCCTAGTCTTAGGATTGTTATTACAACAAATTTTACATCCCCGTATAAATTTTGATACTTCTTCTTGCATATTGGGCCAATACATGTACCTTTTCAAGTGGGCTAGGGTCTTACCAACACCAAAATGTCCCACTACTTTTGAGGTATGTGCTTCCCTCGTCAATAGAATTCACTCTTCTTTTGACATGCAAAGCTTCCCTCATCAATAGAGAAGCCCATATTTGTGATAACAATCTTCAATCCCTGTCCTTTCAGCCCCTTGGGACTGCAACTGCTGAAATGTCACTCCAAAGTCTTCATCCTAGGCATATTCCTCTCTGTAAGCTTCCTTTGTGAAGGTTTTGATATGAGAGATAGTGGCCAAACAGGAAAACTTCTCCTATGTGGGTGGCCTAGACAACATGGCTACCACCAATTTTGTACTACCCTTCTTGTATTTAATCACTAGATGGAACTGCTGAAGGAACCCCATCCATTTGTAGTGCCTTGCCTGCTGTAATTTAGACTGTCCTTGAAAATACTGGAGAGGTTTGTGGTCAATGTGCACAATAGTTTCCTTACCCAACAAATAATGCTTCCATTTTTTAATTTCCTGAACTAATGCATACATTTCCTTATCATATATTGAATATCCTTTAACTGTTGAAGTGAAATTTTCATAATGATAACATATGGGTTTACCTCCTTGAAGCAACACTGCACCCATGGCATAATCGTTGGCATCTGTCTCTACTTCAAAAGGCTACTGCAAATTAGGAAGAGCAAGTACTGGATCATGACTAATCTTATATTTCAATAACTCAAAGGATTTGTCTTGGTCTTTACCCCAGTCAAAACTCTTACTCTTTGCAGCCACTGTGTGTAGAGGTGTTTTGATCATATAGAACCCCAAAATGAACTTCTGCATGTATTCTACTACTCCCACAAAACTCCTAGTTTCTATGGCTCCTGTTGGTGTTGGAAAATTAGTGATGACTTCCACCTTCTTTAGATCCACTCATAGCTCTCCTCCTCTAACCACGTTCCCAAGATAGACAAGTGACTGTTTGGAAAATTCACATTTCTTCATATTACAAAGCAGTTGTTTCTCCCTGAGAACTTGCAAGACTTGCTACAAATGAGTTAGATGTTCTTCCCATGTGGCACTAAAAATCAAGATATCATCTAGATATATAATGACACATGAATCTATGAAATCCCGCAATACATCATTCATCAATCTCATAAATGTAGCAAGTGCATTGCATAACCCAAATGGAAGTACCAACCATTCATACAAACCCTGTTTTGTCTTGAAGGAAGTCTTCCATATATCCTCCTCCTTCATTCTGACTTGGTGATAACCTGACTTGAGATCCAACTTCGTGAAAAAATTGGCATGCTAAAGCTGGTCCAAGATATCATCTATGCGGGGAAGTGGATATATGTTCTTTATGGTGATCTTGTTCAAAGCACAGTAGTCAATGCACATTCTCCAAGAACCATCCTTCTTTGGCAACATCAAGATAGGAAAACCGTATGGTGAGGTGCTCAGACGTATCACCCCTTGTTCTATTAGTTCTTGAAGTTGTTTCTTTACTTTAGTACTCTCAAGAAAGGATTGCCTATACAACCCGATGTTCGGTAGAGGGGATTCTGGAAATAGTTGAATCTCATAATCTACTTCTTGTTTTTGTGGTAACCCATTAGGAGCCTAAAATACTTCCTAAAAAGACTGAATAATACTATCCAAATCATGCTTTCCCTAGTTAGAAATCTCTACAACTTCTACCCCATCTTGTTTATCCTTTAATAAAAGTAAACAAAACTGATTATGATTTGCCTAAATAAGTTGTTTCACTTGGTTAGCACTTACCATAGTAACGCGTCTCTTACATTGGTGTGCCTGAATGTTGTAGTTGATCCCATCCTTGACCCATCTATACTAGTTTTCCCTCCTCATAAATATAACATCCCTAAAATATAAGTAAGGACTCCCAAATACAACATCAAAAGCATCAAGTGGAATAACGTGAGCTTCAAAAACATCAATATATTGGGAATTTATCCCAAACTTTACCTTACATATTCTTGTTACCTAAATTTCAACACTCTTCCTCACCCAACCCAAAGGATAAGGGTGTGGATGCTCGTAAGTCTTAAGAACAAGCCTCTTTACAACTGCTTCAGAAATCAAGTTAGACTGAGAATCGATATCAACCAAAGCATTTACCTTAGTTCTCTTGATCTGGATTTTGATCTAGAATAGTCTACTCATCTCCTCTTCCTGGATGTCCATATTGGTGGCCGTGCATCCAAGCCTCTTGTCTACATCAGATTCATCTTCGATTTCCACCTCCCCTTCTATTTTCACAATTTTCATGGAATTCTTTGAGTCCTTGGTTCGGTTCTTCGGATATAACTTTGGATGTAACTTCCAACATGTAGCGTCAGTATGACCATTGATATCACATTTATTGAAAAAAATCTTGGGATCTTTACAAGTATTCAAAGTAGTGGCAACTTGTTTACCTTTCCCTTTCCACTTACCCTTGTTACTTGTTTTCCCAAACTCTTTATTTTGCTGATTTTTTGACTGCTTTACCCTTGGCTCTACTTCTCCTTACTTATTTTCATCATCTATGTAGTACGCCTATACGTAGGCTTCGTTGAGATCTTTGGGCTTTGTGGAGATGACTTTTCTTCGAAGATGAGTGTGAATTCCTCCCAAGTATTTGGTCAGAATATCCTCATCCTCCAAGTCCATGTTAAGCAACATGTTTTGCCTCCAAAACTCCATAGTATAGTCCTACACACTTTGACCACTGCCTTGTCTAAAATACAACCATTTCATCATTTCATCAGTCTTATGGCCAATAGGATAGAAGTTAGATCTAAGTAGTTCTTTAAATTCTTGCCAAGATTTCACAATAGGACACTTCTTCTTTTCACAAGTGGCTAGATGGGTTTCCCACAAAACCAGAGCATGTCCCTCCATCTTGATATGTGCAAAGGTGATGCTATGTGCCTCATTGAGATTATGGACGCTAAATTAGACTTCTAATTGTTTTAACCATTTATCAAGCAACTTTGCATCTCCTTGTCCTTCAAAGCTTTTAATCTCAAATTTCATTTCAACTTTAAAAGGAGTATGATCAGATTTTACCTTTTCTCTTGTGTTAGAAGTCTCTTCTTCATGCTCTTCCCCATAATTTTCCTCATGGTGGCTCCTTACTATGCCAAAATTTTTAGCTAAGCCCCGAACCACTGAGTCCATGGAGTCTTGTTTGACAGAGGTTGTCTTCTGTAAATCAGTAAGATCTTCTTTCCTTCTAAACATCCTATCCATCATGGTCTCCAGCATCTCGATTCTATGGACCAAGTTCTCTTCCTCCATTTGTCCCTGAATTCTCTGTTTCCACTTTTTTGTATAAATTTCTAGATTGCAAGGTAAATCCTCTTCTCCTTTAGATCTCGTCACTGTCATACAAATCCAAGAACAAATACTACATTCCTAGATAATTGTTAGCTCTGATACCAAAATGATCTATAAACTCTTCAACTTTGGAATTATCCATAGAATCACAATTAATCATTGTTGTTCTACTTTCTATTAGAAAATAACATAGATAGCTAGTGAATAAGTTGTTCTTAGAATCAACAACTTGCAGAAAGGGAAAGAACATAGACTCATACACCAATAATTTTATCCTAGAAAACCTCCAGAGGAGGAAAAACCAGTCGGGAAGGGCAATTTCTCTTTCTTCCCACTTTTATTGGTCAATTCAATAATAAGTACAGAAATTACAATAAGTATGAAAAAGAAGTAAAAATTATCTCGCACTTCCTCCCAGTTACTTGATTGCTCTGTCTCAATTACTCCTTGCTTCTACAAATCACAATTCCAACATTAAGAGCTTCTCACTCACTTGCTTCATGCTTTGATACCTTTGTTCTCTTCCATAACATGCATTTATAGCCTTTCTCATGTTCTCCCGTGCATTGGAGAATGGAAAATGTCATACAGAAGAAGAGACATGGACACCCTTTGGAATTCTGGCATTGTCTGTGTCATATTTTATTTTCTATCCGCAAGAGCCAAGACCGTCACCCAATACAGACTGGTAGTCCCAGGACCGCCACCCTGGTGGGGCTACAGTTCTGTAACTGCCACCTTGTAAAAGGCAGTGGTCCTGTCACTAGATAGATAGAACCTCCATGTATCTTTTTTTCTTCTTTGTGTTGGCTGATTTGATAAAGTAGAGTCATTTTGGATCCCTATGGATCAATACCCTGCAAAGTGCAAATGCGACGGTTCAAACAAAAAAACTACATAATGAGTCATCCATGATTTGATAGGTTGTTTCTTGCACAACCATAACTGAGTCATCTAGACACATTGGCATCAAACGGTGGCCCAAGCAATATCACAAATCCTGCAAACTAATCAAAGTGGAGACATTATCAAAATGGTGTCCAAATAACAATATATCAACAGCAAATGGAGATAAAAAAATCTTATATCCTCCTAAATTGGATAACCTAAAACTGAATTCCTCCCATCTTCTACCAAGTGGACTCTTTAGTTAGTGTCACGCTACCATTTACCAGGTTAGCAAATTCAATATAGTTTTTTTCAATTCATGGTATCATTGGGCAGCTTATTGGTTAGTGGGAAAGCATTGAGAGTGTTAGGTGATCGGTTTGACCCCCACGGTGAATTTTTTTAATAAAACATATTGCATTTGGAGGTTTATTTAATAGAAACCACCAAATATAGAGGTTGTAAGCCCTTCTTAACCATAGCTAAACCAACCACCAAATTTAGCGAAGAAAACCCTAATATACGGTCAAAAACAATTTCTCCCATAGAGCTTAGTTTTTTATTCTAAGCATCTTTTCCTAAAGGGGGGACATCTAGAACTTACAATTTTAGATTTTTTTGCAGTTTTTTGAATTGAGATCCATATTGAGTTCCGAAGGCCACCAAGGTCTCGTAAAACAAAAAAAATGCTTATCATTCAACTTTTTCCGTATATTGGATGTAGTTGTATACTTTCAGTGTAATTTTTGTTAGGAAATAAGGGATAAAATATGCGGAATAATCCCTCACAAAATCGTAATAATAGAAACTAATATGCAAAAAATATTACAGATCTCAAATATAAGTGTAGAATAAAATAACACAACACAAAGAGACATTATTTAACGTGGTTCACCTAATTTGGGCTATGTCCACCAAGAATCACTTGCTCATATTTTATTACAAATTGCCACTCTCTCAATACAATACCTACATCTGTTTAGATCTATGCTCAACAAACTCTACAGAATTCACACCCAAATTCAAACCACATCTGCAATGTTACATCATATTTCTACCATATGCATAAAACCACATAAGTAGACATCTGCTTAAGCAATTTTACAAAACCATGGGTATTAAAACCATGGGCCAAAACCATCCCATAAACTTATGGGTCAAAAATCCTATCCATATGAGAAAATCATGTTTCCCGGTATATCGGGTACGTTTTAAGGCCAAAAACAAATTTAATGGCTACACCCCCAAACCCCGATGAGATAACTGTGGAAAGTGTTCAGTACTCTTAGTGTACAGTCTTCAACAATTTCACACATGAAAACAGGCTCCACAACCTAACAATCTCCCACTTGGAGACTAGTTTTCCTCTAAGCAAGCTTCTCAATCCTTCACTAGTTTCCATGAAGACCAACCAAAGCTAAACACAGCTTGATTTTTTCCCTTGTGACCACCTTAGTCATCATGTCTGTGGGATTTTGACTGGTATGAATCTTCTCCAGCTTTAACTTCTCTTCCTCCAAAGTTGTCATGATGAAATGGTACCTTAACTGTGAATTCTTCATCCTAGAGTGGAAAGAAAAGTTCTTAGCTAGGTGTATAGCACTCTGACTATCACTATGTAGCTTTCCTTCCTCCAGCTTATGCCCCAACTCCTCAAGCAATTGTTGTAACCAAATAATTTCTTTGCTTGCCTCTATGGCAGCAACATACTCAGCCTCCATGGTTGACAAAGCCACCAGCTTTTATAGTCATGAAATACAGCTTACTTTTGTCCCACCTACAGTGTAAACATAACCTATTGTGCTCCTCCTACTGTCTACATCTCTAGCCATATCTGAATCTACATAACCACACAAAGTGGTGTCTGATCCACTGTAGCCCAAAATTGTCCCCATGGTTCCTCTCAAATATTGAAGGATCCACTTTACTATCTGACAGTGATCTCTACCTGGATCACTCATAAATCTACTCACCACCCCCACTAAATGGGCAATATCAAGCCTGGGGCACACCATGGCATACATCAAACTACCAACTGTTGATGAGTAAGGTACCTTGGACATGTGGTTTCTCTCCTGCTCTGTCTTGGGACACTACTCCTTTGATAACTTGAAATGGCCTACCAAAGGAAACCCAACCAATTTAACATCATGTATATTAAACCTCTCCAAGACCTTCTTAATGTACTCTTCCTAAGATAAAGTCAGCTTCCATTCCTTCCTATCTCAAGATATCCTCATACCAAGGATTTTTTTGGCTTCCCCCAAAACCTTCATGGAAAATAATTCACTTAGTTTCTTCTTGAGTACATTTATTTCCTGCATGTTTTGACCTGCAACCAACATATCATCCACATACAAACACAGGATAATATAACTTCCATCCTCAAATTTCTTTGTATACATGCAATGGTCAAAATGGCATCTAATATAACCTTGCTCCATCATGAAGCTATCAAATTTCTTATACCATTGATGTGGAGCTTGTTTCAAGCCATAAGAGCTCTTTTTTAGTTTGCACACCATCTCCTCTTTACCTTTGACATCATAGCCCTCTGGTTTCTGCATTTATAGTTCCTCCTCCAAATCACCATGGATAAATGCATTCTTTACATCAAGTTGTTCTAAGTGCAAGTCTTCTACTTCAACTATTCCTAGAACAGTTCTAATAGAAGTCATTTTTACTACAGGAGAAAAAATCTCATCAAAAAATATAAATTTTTTCTGTGCAAACCCCTTGACTACCAACAGAGACTTGTATCTTTTCTTACCTCCTTCTTCCTCTTTGACTCTGAAAACACACTTGTTCTATAATGCTCTTTTTCCTTCGGGTAGCTTCACCAAATCCCATGTTTGTTTCTCCATGAGAGCCTGATGTTCCTCATCCATGGCTTGCTCCCACTTCTTCACACCATCTACATGCATTTCTTCATCAAAGCTCTCTTTCTCTCCACTATCGATGAGTAATAAATAATAAAGAGAAGGAGAAAAATGTTCACTCAAAGCTCTCCTACTTGGGGCCCGGCCTAGCCCCGAACCTTGGCGAGACAACTATAAAAAGTGTATAGTACTCTTAGTGTACATTCTTCAACACTTTCACACATGAAAACAAGTTCCACAACCTAACAATTTTTAGTGGATTATACTAAATCGCAGGATGCCATATTCAACTGAAAAACTTTGTAACTACTTAAAAATTGACAAAGAATTTTAAACAAAATTAGTGAAAATTTGGTTCCGTAACACTCATGATATTTTTCGAATCTCTTTCACACCATTCGGTATATATGGTGCCTCTAGGAAGCTCTTACGAGTAAATTCATCATGATTACTACTCCATTTAACACCTAATATATCTGCAACAATTTCGTCTGGGCATCAAACCTATAAATCGATGGGGAGTAATAAGGACACATTGCACACACTTTGAGCCCCCCATCCGTCTGTGAATGATTTCACAACATAAATCCATACACTAAAATTATCTAAGTATATAGTGAAGTTACACATGCATATGATGATATTTCTTTGATTCGGTGTCAATAATCGCACAGACCCCTTTCAGTATTGTCTTGGTACCACGTATCATATTCTTTCACACACGTTAACACATATTTCATGTCATGCTAAGTATATAGAAAGGGAGAGATTTTTCCATGTGCCGAAAGGTATATCGAAGGGTGTGTATATAGAAAGGTTCAGTATATCAAACTGGCGGTATATAGATTGGGTCCCCATATACCTGGAGTGATAAGAGCCTTACCCTTTGTCGGTGAATTTAGAAAATGGGCACCAATGCCCCAAATTTATTTCTTCCAAACTCATAGCTCCTAAGTGGAGATAACTATGTTGCATTGAAAACTAAGATAAAAACATTGCTTGAGTTTGAAGAGATATGGCCTGTTGTGAATGGTTCCATAACCATATCACTGGATGATGTAGCTCAATAGAGGTATTTGTACAGGGCCAATCAAAAGGCCAAAGTCATAATTTTTTTCACAGTGTCTGATGAAGTACAACCCCACAGTCAAGATACCACAATAGCCAAAGAATTTTGGTATAAGTTTAGCACTATGTATGAGGCCAAAAACAAGAACAGAATATTGAATTTGCAGATGCAGTTACACACACTGAAATTCAAACAAAATGAGAAAGGAGAATCTTTCTTAAAAATAAATATAGAATTGAGGGCTTCACTTCTAGCCCTGGGACAGGAGGTCACTGATACAACTCTCATTCCTATTATTCTTAGAGCACTCCCTCCTTCATACTCTATTTTTGTGACAACACTCAACTTGTCATATCAGACAATTTCTTTTGACAAGTTAGTAAATTTATTACAACAACAAAAAGCATTTTACAAAAAATATGATGAAGAGGATCAAGCACTATCTTCTCATCAGAAAGGAAAATACACATCTCATTCCTCTCAAAATTCCCAAAAACAACATCTACATCAGCATGGGGATAAGAATAAGAATAAATGCCCTATCTACAACATAGGACATGATATACAAGATTGTTATTAAAATACATATAATAAAGGTTCATCATAGACCTCCAAATCAACAATCTCATAAGGGAAATTCACACTACAATCAAGGGCAAAAAAGGGGGAACTTGTAAAGAAAACCCCATCCGCAAGGAAATATAGTTGAGTAAGAAGAACATTCAGAAAATGAGGACTTCTTGTATACTACTCATTCCAGTGGACCATCCACATCATCTAGTGTTGTTTGGTGCATTGATTTGGGAGCCACTCAACACATGACCAAGCACAGAGACTGTTTTACTACAATGAGGGGCGAAAATTTGAAAACCCATGTATCATTAGGTGATTATTCTTTGTATACAGTACATGGGATTGCAAACATTTCTCTACCTCTTGGTTCATGAAATTGTAGACTATCAGATGTACTATATGTCCCTATATTAACAAAGAATATCCTATCAATTAGTCAACTTCTCAATCAAAATTTGAAGATTGAGCTTGATATTCAATCCAGTAAGAAAGTGGGTTTGATTTGAGATAGATCAAAGGCTCAACAATTGTTACAAAATCCTCCAATGTGGGACATATGTTCCATCTTGACTTTGTCCACAGAGATGATCAGGACCTTGTGGCATCATAGAATTAGTCAAATCAAATTCAAATATCTCAAAACACTTCACTGGTACAACATGGTGAGAGGTTTTCCATCTCTCCAAAAGGATAAAGATAAGTTTCATCACTACCTATTGGGAAAACAACACAGAGCTCCATTCTAGAAGAGCACTTATCAAGCTCCTGGTAAGCTTGATCTAGTTCATGTCAATATTTGCAATCCGGTGCAACTGAGTCATTCTAGATTTTAATACTTCATAATTTGTGTTGATGACTATTCAAGAAAAATGTGGCTATTTTTTCTTTGCAAGAAAAATGATGCTTTTGAGAACTTCAAAAATTTCAAAGTGGTTGTAGAGAATGAGACTAGTCATCACATCAGATCTCTCTGCTTATATCGAGGGATGGAATTCACCAGTAATGAGTTCAAATCTTACCTACAAGCTCACGGGATTCATTGACAAATTCCTCCTCCACACACACCACAACAAAATGGTGTTGTTAATAGAATAAATTGTATTATCATGGAAATGATGTGTTGAATGATCAATGATTCTAAACTAGAGAGGAAATTTTAGGCACAAGAAGAAAATACATCAATTTATTTTTTGAACAGAGTACCCATAGTTTTTGTTAATGGAGTGACACCACATAAATCTTGGTCAAAAAGGAAGTCATCTTTTGCACAACTCAAAGTATTTGGGTGTAAACCAAACATGCACATACCCAAGAAAAATAGGAAGAGGTTGGATATAAAGTCACAAAAACTCATATTTCTTGTCCATAGTGAATAAACTCTTGGGTACATATTGATGGATTCAAATACTAGGAAAGTCTACACCAACATATATTTTGGTTTCTTTTAGAAGAAGGAAGTTGAGTCTCCTCCTCCAAACTCACCTAATGTAGATATTCCACCTGTTGTAAAAATAGAAGTTGATGTTCCCAAATAAGATGACAGTGATGATGGGGATGATGGTGATGATCAGATAGAACCATGACCCATGGGATTAGTACAATATATTCCCGAGTGGTATACTAACATGATACGAGATGCAAAATTGGATGCTCCACCGGATACATCCACCAATGGACCATGGACTCGCAGTAAAGCATGAGAAGAAGTAAATTTTTCTTTGATGAGTAGATTTGTTAAATATGTTGAGCCATCTACTGCCCAGGAAGCCCTATAATCAAAATCTAAGAAAGATGACATGGATATTGAATATTAGTCAGTGATGAAAAAAAACACTTGGCACCTTATCGATCTTCCACTATGGAAGAAACCCATTAGTTGCATATGGATATTCAAAACAAAGTACAAAGCATATGGGATTATAGACATGTACAAAAAGAGATTGGTAGCAAAGGGGTATGAACAAAAGGAAGGCATAGACTATGAGGAGACATTTACTCCCATAACTAAGATCAAAACAATCAAGATGATCTTTTCTCTAGCTACACAATTTGGTTGGAAAGTATAATAGATGGACGTGAAAAGTGCCTTTGTGAATGGATATCTACAAGAGGAATTCTATATGACTCAAACTGAGGGTTATGTTATACTTAGAGAAGAAAAAAAGGTATGCTGACTTAGGAAATATTTATATGGCCTTAACCAAGCACCTCGGGATTGGTACATCAAAATTATGAGCATCGCATTTAGTATGGATTCGTCAAAAATCCATATGATCTCAATCTCTACCTCAAAAATAAAGGGTGAGATATTGTGATTTTTTTTTCTATGTCAAAGATCTAGTCATCACTAGTAGCCTAGTGAAAATGATCGATGCAATGAAGAAATATCTTAACTGCTCATTCAACATGATAGATCTTGGGCTCATGCACTACTATCTTGGATTGGAAGTATGGAAAAAAAAGAGTCATGTATTTGTTTCTCAGTTGAATTATACCAAGAAAATGCTCAATAAATTCAAGATGATGGATTGTGCACCTATTGCTACACCTATGGAAACAAGACTGCAGTTATCTCGTTCATATCCATCTCCTATGGTATATGTAACTTTCTATCGACAGTTGATTCAGAGTCTCATTTACCTAGCTTATACTAGACCAGGTATCATATTTGTAGTGAGTTATCTTTCTAGGTTTATGTAGGAACCCAAAATTTTTTATTGGAAGGAAGCAAGGAGAATCTTGAGATATCTTAAGGGCAGGGATAATTTTAGTAGTGAATATTCGTAATATGGTGAATATTCCATTTTTAAAAAATTTGAAAAAGTGAATTTTTTGGCACGAGTCAGTGACCTATTTGCCTAAAAATTACAGTTTAATTTTTTTTAGGGGTCAGCTTCACCTACCCTTGAAACTATCCCCTATATAATCCTAGATTATTCGCCAGGTAGAACACTACTAGATAACTCATACCACCTAGGGCATATGTATTATCAAGTACAGTAAACACACGAAAGGAGGACAGAGGCTACAGATGCATGACAGGAGGGTAGAGGCTGCAGATAAGTGACAGAGAGTTTGATGATGCACAACAAGGAGATTTTGTTGACGCATGAGATGGATAGTTTTTTGACGTGTGACATTGAGAGTTTGTTGATGCACAACAGGAGGAAGTAGACGAGTGACAGATATTTTGTTGATGCACGACATAGATTTTTTTTTTCGTGTGACTAGAGGGCGGAGGCTGCAGATGCACGATAGAAGATTTGTTGTCGTGTGTCAACCACCTTGTTGACGTGTGATAACAAATCTCCTGTCATCCATCTGCAACCTTTTGTCACACCACTTAAAAATAAAGTGAAAAAAATTTTGTCGGACCCCCAAAAAATTTGCCTTCCTGCAAAACCAATTCTGAGGATATTTTCCAGGTATTTTCCACCTCCAATTTCTAAGAGGTCTCTTAAAATGAACCCTGCTCAAGGGTCTAGTAGATATTTGTCTAGAATACAATAAGAATGATAACTTCTTCTTGATTGGATATTTGGATTCAGATCATGCAAGTAACATTGATGACAGGAAATCCACTTCTGGATTTGTATTCTTTTTTGGATGTGTACCAATATCATGGGGAAACAAGAAAAAATACTTTATTCCTCACTCTTCTACAGAAGCTGAATATCATGTTGCAGGTGAAGTTTTCTGCGAAGTGATATGGCTACGTCGCATATTGGAAGGACTTGGAATACCACAAGACAAACCTACCACCATGTATGTAGATAATGAATGTGTTCTCAAACTCTTTTGTAATCCAGTGTTTCACGAGAGAACAAAGCACATCAAGGTACATGTTCATTTCATACATGAGCATGTCTTGAAACACAACATATATCTTCATTTTTTCCCAACAGCTGAACAACGAGCATATATCTTCACAAATTCACTTACACGTGACAAGTTTGAGTTAAAATAATTCCTCTCCTCATCCCTTGAGGTAATGAAAAAATAAGGGGGGGAATGTTAGGTAAACTTAGTTTACTAGGTTAATTTATGCATTTACTATTACTATTGTAAATTGTTATGGTGTGGTTATAAACCATATTTTGTTTGTATTTGGGAATAGTATTCCCGTATCATGGTTTGATCATTATTTGAGTTCTTTTATTTTTATATGGTTAAAACCATATATTTGTAATTATCTGTACATGGGTTTGTATTACTGTTGCATAGTTTCAACTTCTTGATTGTCTACATATGGTTGTCCAATATCTATAAATATTACAGCCCTTCCATTGTAATATGATTTTCTTGAATATCAATAATATCTCTCAGGCTTCCATCCATGTTCTTAAATTACAGTGATATACATTGTAGGCTACATAATCACTTACTCTAGTTTCATCATTACATGTTCTGATCATCATTTAGCTATATACGCTTTAGACTAAGTCATCACTCCTATCATCTTTCTGTGATATATGCTTAGGCTACAATGTCATGAAGACCTCATCTCTATGTCACATATCATCATTACACAATCATCACATCATGCAACACATAACACAATAGTTAGACCATTTCATGATGACGCACTCTCATTTTACGATTCATTCTTAAATGTTGAGGGGGCATAACAAATGAACCTCACTACATACAATTTTGCATATCTCCTCTTTACAAGCCATCCTCTAACAAGCACATCCCTTCCCCTTTGCAAGGTATAGTTTTAGTTACATCAGTTGGTCCTATTTTGGGACTACATCCTTCTATAACGATGTCACATGTGGCCTAAATGAGGGGGGCATCATTTGGGTTTACACACAATACCTGTACAGTTCAGTTTTCAAATTTCATCCATGAAATAGTGGGTTACATATGGACATTATTTAGCATTATCTAAAGAAGTCTACATAGCAGCTTTTACAGGGCAGATTGTCCTTAGCACATGTGTGGGTACACACCACCTCTAGTGGTGTTTTATATAATGGGATGTAGTTAAAATTTGGAGAACAACACTTAGAAGTTTCTCCCTACACTTATTCCATTACATTGGCATCAGATCACCCAAAAAACTAGGAAGTAAAGATAACTCTTCAGTTTCAAGAAGCAGATACAGGTTGGAGGATAAATCATAATTTCCTCCTTACACTTCTTCTGCTAGTGGCATGATATTTCCCACAAAACTCCCACTTCATTGACAAGATCCTTTCTACACCATTTTTCTCATAACGGATTAGGTACACATATTCCTATTTCATTATTGTACTTTCATTACATGCTTTTTACATACATACATACATGTGTCTTTACACACATTTTTACACATATTCATGCGTATTTGACTACTTGATTGTCTTCTCTTTTACATGCATGTAAGTATGGGAAGAAAGCAGTCAACATCAACAACAACATCTTACTAACATGTAGGTACATCACACACACATTAACATTTTCACACACACTTCCACCCTACGTTCACTCTCATAACCTTTTTTAAAATTTTGCATCTTTAGTCTCTACGCTCCATTTTTTATGACTCCACACTTTGTCTAGTCCCTTGGCACACTTTCTACATCGATCTACATAGATATCAAGTACGTATATCTATCTACTTTATGTTACCGATCATTCTACTCAACAACATAAAGTGGGGGCAAATGTAGACACAAAATCATACACTTTGATTCAATATTTAGTATCGATCACATATTACTATTCATACAGTTCCTTAGCAAGAAGAGTATTTATTAACCCATTTTTTTGGATATTTTTTGTTGCTTTCTATTTCTACTTTAAGTATTACACCTTTATTGGCCCAATTTTTCTTTTCATACTTCATTTTCACCTTTTCTAAAATAGAGTGCCCAACCAGGATGCCAACATCAGGTGCCTCTATCCTCTTTACACTTTACTGTCACTTTTTGGGTCCTTTTCTAGCCATTTGAGCATATTATCTTTTTGATAGTCATCCTATTTGGGGTTAATTATAAAATTTAAGTCAAGGAATCATATAAATATAAATTATCTGATAATAATAAGGTACCAAGCACTAAACACTAGTTATCACCACCTAAGGTTTCATCCGTCAAAGGCATATATATATATATATATATATATATATATTCATCCATCTAGCTCCATCGCAAGGCACAAAGGTTGGTTCATTTGCATCACACTTAATAGGAGGGTAGTCTCTTGTTTCCATGCACATATTTATTACATTTTACATCTAGTTACTTGCTCATTAATTCACAAAGTGTGACTGGCACAAGAGTGACCTAGGGAAAAATTACGCACGCATGCACACACAAGCGCACGCATGCACGTGTGTGCACACACACACCTATAACTACATTGGGTATGAGATGTAGTGTAGCATTCAATGATAATTCCATCAATTTGGAATTTGAGGATAGTCTAACCCCTTCATATGAATCTTTATTTTTAAGGCTATTGATGTTTTGTTTGAGGTTTTGCAGGTTATTCTTCCATTGCATGTTTACGGAAACATCTAGCGAAGTGCAGTAGCATAAATGTTATAAGAAGAGAAGGAATACATATATCTTATAACCCTAAAAAATTAGGTTTCCAACCATCTTTGCAGACCAGGGTACCAAGGGGCATCCCTATCCTTCCCTAGGTGCCCCAGTCTAGTAAAATCCTCCAAATATACATTTTCTTAGGCTCTTGTGTGCCAGTTTCCTCCTCGTGTCCATTTGGTCTCCATTGCAACACACTCCCATGACATCTTCAAATCAGCTAAATCTCTCCTAACCCTCTTTACACATTAGGGTTTTATATTTCATTACTTAGTTTGCTTGGGTGTATTTCGGTTATTCTATTTCTTTTTTATTTACTACAAGCTTGCATTAGATTAGGCTAAGATATTACATTTTAGCATAATCAAGAGGAAAATATTGCAACCAAACACAAAAAATGTAGGATTGTTGGAATAATCCGGATCAGGGCACCTAGGTGCTAAAGACCTTTGGTAGGCACCTATGACTGTGAAAATGGTTAGAATCTGATTTTTCTTATGTTGCACTAATGTCACTAACCTTCATTTGATTACCTATGTGTCACACTATGCCCGCAAAATTCACCTGTAACCTACAAAATAAATGATCTCCTGTAAAACCTCAGAACACATCAAATCCTATAAAGAAAAATATGCAAATGGGGAGTCACACTGACCTCGGCGACACCCAACAGAGTGAACTTACAATTGAGCATTGCACTACATATAAGACTCCATATATTTTTTTGTGCACGTGTGTAGAATCATGCCGTAGGAGGATCTTGTGCAAGATGTACTTGATAGTGAACAATAGATAGATGTAGCAATGTATATAGATGTGTGTATGGAAAAATGAACTTCCCCTCTTATGAAGTGTATGCATAAAAATTCAGTCCCTTGTCCCTTGAATGATATCTAGATGGATGTTTTGATGCTCTTAGAATGTATTTGGATGCAACCTTAGGTGGTGATAGTAGATGCTTAGATCTTGGTCCTTTATTATGATCACATAGCTTTATATTTATATGATTCCCTTGTTTGAATTTCATAATTAACCACTAAAATTCCAACCCATAAGAAAACAAGATGCCCAAAAGATGAGCAAGAGGCCCAAAAGGTTGGGGGCAATGAGGATGAGGGCACAGAGGGTATGGAGGGCACCTAGGCACTGACATCCTAGTTGAGCGCTAGTGTCTAGAGTTAAGAAAGATAAAGAAGTGAAGGTCATATTGGGAAGTAGGGTGTAGAAGACTAGAAAGAAGACAAAAAGTAAAGAAAATGGGCCAAAGACAATGGTTAATTACTAGTTTTCTCACTTAGGAATCATATGAATAGTAGTATGTGATTAGGACCTAGAAATGTACCCAAGTGCGTGATTTAGTGTCTACATTTTCCCCCATTTTATGTTGTTGAGTGAATTGCTCGATAACATAAAGTAGATAAGAGATGTTTACCTGATAACCATGTAGATCAATGGCAAAAGCATGCTAAGGAGATAAGAAAAAGATGAGTGAATAAAATGAATCGCGGAAGCTAAGGAAGTGGAAGTGACCCTAGGGGTGAAGCGTATGATGTTGTGTGTCGTGTTGTACCTTTTTTCTTTTCACTTTGCTTGATGTGTTTGATGATGTGACTATTGCTTCTCATAAGGACGGACCTACAAAAAGAAGAGAAAAAGAGTAGTCAAATATGTGTATATGAAAATTTTGATCCAAATATGTAAAAAGTGTGTGAAAATGTGAAAAAAGTAGTAAAAGGAACATGCGCACCTGATCTGTGATGAGTGAAAAAGATAGAAATTATCCTAGACTATTGTAGAAGGGTGAGTTTTTTAGACAATCTCATACCATGAGTAATTTTTTTGTGTAATCTCATGCCACGGTAGAAGAAGTGTTGGGGAGAAAGGTCTAGTGTTATTCTCCATCCTTGACTGCTTTCCAAAATTTATACACCACTGCAGATGGTGTGATCCTACTTACAATTTGATCCAATTCAATCTTGTTTCATCTAACAAAATTTACTAAAAATGGAGATAGAATGCATTCTGATTGCTATAGGATTATGCATGTACTATGTAAATTATTATATGCAATGTCGAGAATTGTGTTGATCTGAGAAAAATTTTGTAACTTCCCCCTGGTCATACACATCTAGGAAATTTTAGGAACACCCAGGTGCTCATGTTTATATCTAGGCACTGACGTTGGTGTTGTGCTAAGGAGCCAAGTCATATTCTGAGTCATTTTTGTAGCTAAATACTACTCTTTTATTGTACTGTGTAGGTTTGAACTGTGACTATATATTGCTGAATGGGGTGACTAATTCACCCAATGTATGCACCCCCTCATTTTGGGTGCATATGACGTCGCTAGGAGGATATGGTCCAAAGGAGAGGACCATTGATTTGAAATTAATACCCTATAGGGGGGAGGGAATGTGCATGGTAGAAACCAAGGCACATGCAAACAAAGTGGCTAGGAAACATGTGTTAGTGCAAACAAGACAAATACGCATATAGAAGATAATGTGTAATCTAGCAAGCAAGAAGACAATGTAGACCACGAAAAGTAGGTTGCAAACATGGGACATCACTCACAATGTCACAAGACAATCAAGGTTGAAGCAGCCAAAATCATACAAGCAATGAACAAGAAATACATAGGGAAAATCCTGCAAATAATGGCAAATAATAGCATTCAAAGTATCAGACAACCATGGTGGAAAATAGTTCCTGCAAAGAAAATGTTGCACATGAAGCACCCATTAGCATGTTAGAAAGATAGAAAGTATGTCAAGATGTGTATATATCGATTGAGTAGTGTGTAAGTAAGAATAGGAATTAGTATTAATTGACACAATAGCATCTGCAGTGTGTATGAAGGTAGATGCCCCAAGAGCCTCAATGGAACTGGTAAGAGGTATAGTGCCAAGCATCCATGTTGCATGTAAATATCTGTGTAAATTATGCATTCACAACTAGAGAACAAGTGAACGCACATGTGTATATAGAAAATATAATGACATACAAAATATCCAACTAGCATAATAAGTAAAGTGTACATATGAGTATAAGTAAGCTAGAACAATGTGTAAACAAGATATACAGTATGCTCTGAGTGTTGATGAAATGGAATGTAAAGTGAATGTGATAGGAGTAGCATGCACCCCGATCAGATGTGTATAAGCATGAAATGAGGTTCATTTATAAATTCCCCCTCAACATTCAAGAATGAACCATAGAACAAGAGTGCATCATTGGGAAATGGTTTGAATTTTGTATGTTAGAGAGATAGATCAATGAAGCATAGAGCATAGAGAGTGTGAATGTGGTGAGGTTCATTTCATGATTTAGAACCCTTAGCAATTGAAGTATAAACAATGATGTACAGATGGAACTAGAGTGCATCATAGGGAAGTGTGTTGTGTGAGAATGTGAGGCTAGAAAGATGTGTCGTGAATGCACTGAGTGTAGAAATGTGTAGTGTGTGAGGTTCATGTATGTAGTATGCCCTCAACAATCAAGTGTGAACTATAGCACAAGAGTGCATCATATGGTAATGATGATACCAATTTTGTGTATAAATGTGTGTATGATGAATGAAACATAATAGATGTGAAGCATGATGTGAAATAGTAGAAATGTGAGACACCTGATAGTGCTAAAAGGGGGGAGAGAGTAAGCATGATGCCCCCCAAGTGTATGATGTGAAGAAGAATCAAGTAACATCATCTAAAAGATCATCACTGGCATGGTCAAAATCTGAATGGAGATGCATCATAGACTTGATAAGAAATAGTATTTGGTTGATCATGTAATGAGCCATTGCATGTAAATTGTACGTGCACATTGCATATTCTTCATCAGTTAGATGTGATAATGGACAACCATGTGCATAACAGTAAGTAATATTTTGTGAATAGCCAAGAAATGAATCATTGCAAATAAAAGCATGGCCGAAGAGCATGGAAAATGATATATCAATGTGATTAGGATCTATAGTTCCCCCAATGTAGTCAAGACAAGACTCCCCAAGTGTGAGTGGAGAAGTGTGAGAAGTGCGTGCAATAAATACTGAGAGATGGAAGACACGAAGACCATAAGCAGCAGTGATATGAACATAGCCATGATAGAGATGAGAAGAAGGAGGTGGGGTAGGAGATCATCCAATGTGAATCCTAATTTGATCCAAGCCATCATGTGTGCAAATAGTATCAGAAGTAAGTAGGATCAAATGGAACATGTTGCCAATAGGCATTATTAATTAAAAGTGTGCATGTGAAAGGAGGAAGCGTCGATGTTGGTTGCTCATGAGAAGATGAGGAAGGTGGAACGATGTATAATGTATGGACAAACCCCGATAAAGTACCATATCATTAGTAGTAGGAGGGGGTGAGTATGATGTGAATGGGGCAATGTCTAATGCACAAACAGTTCCTTCAAGTGGAGGTAAGTTGTCCAGATAGTCCATGGGTCGCAGATCAACAACAAGATGCATAGTGGCGGTAGAAGTAGGAATAGGTAATGCAGTGGTTGGATCAAGGTGGAAAAAATTGTAAGGGGTTGTGATCATTGGCAACTATATATTCAAATCCCTCATGTAAGAATTTAATGCACCGGTGAACTATAGAAGGCACTGCTTGCATGATGTGAAGCCATGGCCTACCAAGTAAGAAATTATACTGAACATGGATATCAATAACAAAGAATATTATAAGAACTATTTTTGGCCCAATGGTGATAGGAAAAGTAATAGTGCCTATCCATGGATGTGTAGAAGAATCATATGCTTAGAGAGAAATGGATGTTGGGATAAGATGTCTAGCGGAAAGGCCAATATTCTGAATGAATGATAAAGTACAAAGATTGAGTTTAGATCTATTATCGACTAGAGTTCATTTGATACCCATACTATAGATGTATATCTGTATATATAGGGGAGGATCATTGTCATAAACAAAAAGATTGACATCTATATCAAATGGAAAAGTAAGTTGTTGATAAAACACATCTACGAATGTATGATATATTATGTCTAGATGAGTATTATAAGGAATGTGAGTATTAACCAAGAGAGTAAGGATTTTAGATGCGACAATTAGGATTAGCTAGCAAGAAATCATGAATAGAGATATCCATGATGAGAGGATCCTAAGAAAATAAAAGAAGCATGAAATAAAGACCCAAGATTGTTTGAATGAGTCAGGTTCACCAAATGATTTAACAAATATTGAATTTGTGAAATCCTAATTACAGAGTCACATATGATAAATAAAGAAATAAAGTACATATCTAACCTAAGCAATAAGCTAAAGAAATATGAAACCCTAGGTGCAAGAGAGCGAGTAGAATACTTAGTTGATTTTGTAATAAATCCCAAAGTATGTTGGACTGGAAAACTAATAAATATGAGGAGGAAGCTATCGCAACCACACATAGAAAAATAAAGGATTGTTGGAATATATCTATACTAGGGACTGTGTTAGGTCAGGGGTGCCTAAGCATCAGATACATCTGGTAGGTGCTTATGACTACAAAAATGGTCAGAATATGATTTTTCTTATGTCACACTAATGTTGTTCACTTCATTTTTTATTACCTATGTGTCGTAATATGCCTACAAAATTCACATGTTACCTGCAAAACAAATTATCTCCTACGAAACCTCAAAACACATCAAATCCTAAAAAGAAAAAAATGCAAATGGGGAGTTAGACTAACCTTGGTGATCACCCAACAGAATAAAATTACAACTGAGAGTTTCACTACATATCATACTCCATGTAGTTTTTTTGTGTGTGTAGAATCATGCCCTAGGAGGATCTTATGTAAGATGTACTTGATAGTGAGAAATAGCTAGATGTAGCAATGTAGATAGATGTGTGTATGGAAAAATGAACTTCCCCTCCTATGAAGTGTATGTAGAAAAATGCAGTCCCTTGTCCCTTGAATGATAGCTAGATGGATGATTTGATGCTCTTAGAATGCCTTTGGATGTAACCTTAGGTGATGATAGTAGATGCTTAGAGCTTAGTCCTTTATTATGATCACATAGTTTTATATTTATATGATTCCCTTGTTTAAATTTTGTAATTAACCACTCAAATTTTGACCCATAAGAAAATAATATTCCTAAAAGATAAAAGAGGCCCAAAAGGGGAAAACAAGATACAAAGAGGTAGGGGCACCCAGGAGGATGAAGGCGTCTGGTCGTTAGCGTCCTGGCTAGGCGCTAGTGTCCAAAGTCAAGAAATATAAAGTAGTCAAGATCAAACTAGGAAGTAGGGTGTATAGGATCAGAAAGAAGACAAAAATCAAATAAAAGAGGTCAAAGACAATGGATAATTACTAGTTTTCTCACTTAGGAATCATATGAATAGTATTATGTGATTAGGACCTATAAATGTACCCTAGTACGTGATTTAGTGTCTACACTATGACATGGGTAGAATGGATTACATGCATAGTATATTACTAAGGATGACCTATAAGAATATTATAATTGATATTTTTAAGATAACATGACATATAACATTAAGAGTGTGATATATCACATTAATGGGTAAAGATATTTCACCCAAGACTTGTTTGTGTTTATTATCAAAGCCATGAATACATAGAGTAGATGGAATTAAATTAGCAGCAGAAAATTCCTATTTGATGGAGAAATGAAATGTTGCATATATTAAGGGGAGATCCATTATAAACTAAAGCACACTTAACAAACACATTACGAAGTTGAACCTGAATATACAATGGAGGATCATTTTCAACAATTGTTTGGGAATGATCAATAGACTCAAGAGTTTTTGTGCTAGAGGAAGATGCATGGGAGTTATGATACATAGGAGATGTGAGAAAGCTAGATATATATTGATAATGATCCATGAGATTTGAAATGATGAATGAAAGATATTGAAATTGACAACCAAAGAAATAAACCCTAAGGTTATTAGAGTTAGGGCTATGATGAAACAAACAAAATGAGGGACCATATAGCAATCTAGGAGTTTATCAATAAACATGTTCACCAAATGATTTAATAGAATTAAATCTTTATCAGAGGACTGAGGTTAAACATATATAACAGAGTTAATAAATATCTATCATGCAAAAGACAAACAAGTTTAAGTAATAGTGAGATAAGAGTGACTTATCTTGTATCTGGAGATCTGGGCTAATTCTAGACTGTGAGTTGGGTGGAAGATGCTTAATATAAGTTGTGTATGCTTTGTATGGTAAACTGTGATCTGTAATTATGTGAGATAGTAACAATAAGAAGGTGTCTAATTTTGGGTGCCAGTGTCTGGATTTGGATGGTATTTTCTGAGTAATAAATATAGATTTGATTATTAGGGTTTATGAATGTCATCTTCAGTTCACTTTTTATTGCTCTGACTTTGTTCTAGGGTTTCTATATCACACCTATACCTACAAAATAAACCCTAGCTACCTGCACAAAGATCAAACACACATTATATGAAATAAAATATGTATATGCTTGATTCATACTAACCTTGACAGTCACCCTAATGTTATTTTCATCGATTATTGCACTACATTTTAGACTATATGTAGTTTTAGTACGTGTGTGATAGAATGTTTTCCCTTAAATCTAGGTTTCCCTTGTTCTAGTCACACAAAGATAGCAAGATACAACTAATTCACTCCAAAGATGAATGTGTGATATGGAATTTTGAAATGGCCCCTCTTATGTAGTGAATGATGCAGCCCAAATGCAGTCCTTAAATGTTGCTCTTTTCCCAAGTAGTAGATAAGAAGTAATATCCCAAATTGACAGACTCCTAATAATAGTAAGTCATGCATACATATGATTCCCTTTTTGAATTTCATCATTAACAACCAAAAAGGATTAACCAAATTGATAATAAATGTTTTAGAGAAGATAACAAATAATGTGGTATTTCAAATTTGAAAAAAGGAGGAAAAATGGCATAAGCACCTAAAGGGGACAGCAGCACCTGGGTGCTCCTATCCCTAATGGGCGGTAATGTCTAGGTTTCACAGAGGATAGAGTAGGAAATTTTGAGCTACGTCAAATGTTTTGTAGTTTCCAAAAGTAAAGGTGTATTTCCAGAAAATCCAAGGACAAAAGTATAAGAAGATGAATACATAGCAAAATAAGTGTTATTAGTGTCTAGTTTTCTTTCTTAGGAATCATGTATATAATGACATACTTAGAGGCATGATATAAAAAATTTAATTGATATTTGGTAAAATTGAGGGTTTTGGTAAGGTCCCTGCCCTGTTACAACAAGGATCATTAATCCAGATATATCCATAAATAACTCATGATACAAAAAAGACAAAATACTAAAAAAAAGCTGGAGAGTGAACAGAAACTAGCACATAACCAACAAAAATATAGAACAAAACTAGAAAAGCCAGCAAGTAGGAAAATTAAGGAGCTAAAGATACCCACAAACCTACCATCCAACACAGTAAAAACAAAAAAAACATGGGAACATCCACCCAGCCAACAAACCACTTTGGAGGTACCTTAACTATATACTTTGCTTATTTCACTTATAATGTCATTTAATATCTCAAGAGATGTACTATCATTCCAAATCTAGTTTTGAATAGCTTCATAGTTCACACCAATGTGTGCACACAAATTATCCACCTTATTTTCTTCTCTAAATGTGTGATATATTTCAAAGTTTGAGAAAGTCCTTAGAGAGAGGATAGAGTCTTCAATGAATTTGTTGATGGTCCAACTTGAGGGTGACTTACATTGCAAAAAAATCAAATTTTTCATAGAATCCACTTCAACCCTGATATCTGATATGTTCAAATATTTTTCAAGTTGGATTCCCCATGAAGCAGCTAATGACTTAGAATAATGGTTAGTTTTGACTCCCATGTTCCCTACATAGGCTACAATTAGGTCTCCTTTATCATTTCTGATGATTCTTAATCCCCTAGTTCTTCCCAGATTTCCCTTAGCTGCCCCATGTATATTTAACTTACACCATCCTTCTTGAGGACGGGTCCAAATAGTCTTGCTCCTAGCAATTTTAGAGCTCTACTGCTTAGGATCTTGAGTGAGTTGTGAGTTCCATTTTTTGAGGAACTTGATGTCTGAGTCCTTCAGACTTCCTTTGATGTTTGCATTTGATGGAGGTTTTTAATTTATCAGTTATCATCAGAATTAAATGATTCAAGACAATTCCCACCTATAACACTTTCCCTTCAAAAAATATTTTATTCCTTTCTTTCCATATATCCCAAATCGTGTGAGGAAGGGTTAAGTCCCAAAGAGCACCCTATAGAGAGATGGTTGCAGGAATTCTAAGCTTGCCTAAATGGATCTCTCTCTTTCCTAGATATAAAGGAAACACCTTAGCTCTACGGGTATACCTATTTATAGATGAGTCTCTGTTATCAAGGCCAGTTGTTTATTGATGTATCCTAAACTGATTTTCTAGGGTTTAAGGGTAAAAAATGACTATAAATGAAATTAAAACTGAGGTGATACACAAACTTTTAGGAGGTATTTGACTGAGTATATGCACAATTGGTATGGAAAGGATTTTTGATGCACAAGCCAATAGTTATCTAAAGATAATTAAGGGTAAAAAATTTGATGTATTGAGGGATAAAATCACAACAATACTACTAAGTTACACATACACATTTATATCATGTAGAAATTACTGAATTTGCAACAGGGTAAGATGATTAATCAGGGAATTCAAACTCACAAGATTAATGGAAACATACACAAGACTACAAATAATTGGAAAGGTAGAAAATACTTCACATTCAAAGGGAAAAACTGGAAAAAAAAATCTTCAGCACTCCTGTATCTAAAATTCCTCCTCTAACTTCATTTGTGCTTTGCCAAGGCACACAATATATAGCAATATAGTTCCCACCCTTCCGAAAATAGGCTAAAATTATACTCGCCCATGCATCCTATTTTTATAATTAATCTATTAACAAATAAAGGAATAAAAATAAAACATGCAAATACAAAGTGGCATTAGCAACCGTTGGCTACAATTTAGTCAACTGCAGTCGACTGTTCTATTTTAAAGAAAATCATGAATGATAATTTGCTAGAAATAATTTTTTCTTGATGAGCAAGTTTTCTTCTTTGTGCATGTAAATTTGTATTCTAGTCGTTTCTTTTGTGAAGGCATGGAACCGTATCCATTTGCAGTGATAATATTAGCACTTTCTAACCATGCTTGAATATGGTGAACTCAGGACTCAAATTAAGGTGCAAAATTATTACAAAATTATTCATTTTTGGTATTTACATAGTTAAGCTCCATTCGAGATAGCAAAGATCTACAAAATTTTTCCTGTGACTGCCATTAATAACTTCAAGCTTTCTGTGTGATTTTTTTTTTTGAATTCCACCATTGATGCACACTTTGAGCTCAACTAAAGGTTCTCTAAAGAACTCTATCTTTTATTACCCCAAAAAGATCGTCCACGTAGGACAAAATTGATCAAAAAATGGGCCTGGAAAATCCTTTGTTTCATTTTTCGTATAGAAATTACATTTTTGAACATTCAGCCCACCCATTCTCTTTTAATCTGGGCCTTACACATGTCTGAATATGGTCAAAGCGTGATTGTAGCTTAATTTTTATACTTTGCTACTTTTGCCGAAAAATGCTTAAAATTTTAAAATGCCTCGGCGACCTGCTTCCCCGATTTTAACTTTTGATGTGTGGGCAGAGTCGTGGGTGACTAAAAATCTTTTTTTCACTTTTTTTTAAAAGGCTCAAATTTTCAAATTCAAAAAAGTTCCAGCAGCCCGCCTTTCCACCTTGGGATTTTTATGGTTTGGGTGGGGTCACATGCAATTTTATCACTTTTATCCCTTTGTCAAAAAGGGCTCAAAATCTCATATTGACCCGATGCTCCACTTTTGAATTATTGAATACATGGCCTTGTTCGGTATTCAGTGGGGTCACAGGGAAATTTTAAACTTTAATCCTTTTTTCAAAAAGTTTACATGAACATTCTGATGGTCTATTTCTTTGCTTTGAATCTTTTGATGCGGGCTCAAAATTTGAATTTTTACTTTTACATGAGCAGGGTTGCGAGCCATTTTACGACTTTACTCCATTTTCCAAAATGTCTCGAAACACAAAAAGTGCCTGCCCCTTCACATCAAATTAGATTTCGTTGGGCCTACAGGTTAATTTGACAATTTAACAAATGATGAAAAGATGCTAAGCTCACCAAAAATACCCGGCATTTTAATGTGTCAAGATGGGGTTTACATCGATTTTGGTGATCAATTCTAAGCATTTATCTCTATACTTTAGATTTGTGGCTATTGATTTGATGAATAAAACACTTGAAACCCTAAGTGTTTTATGTTTTCATTCTCAAGCTCTATCCAAGCTAGAGGAACTATGCAAAAACAATTTCCCTACATAGCGGCCATTGGAGATGATCTTTCGAGATCAGTTTATCTGTATCTATTGTTCTATTGAGCTTAGATTTTCTTCAAAAGATATGTGTCATGTGAAGCTCTGCGAAGATTTTATGGCCACGTCATTGTTGAGGTTTGTGAGCTCAGTCCTTTCTGTATCATTGTTATTTTGAATAAGATGGTAGTGGCTTCGTGCTTTTTTTTGTATTCTCCTGACTGCATATTGCTCATTTCAATCAGTATTGATCTTGCCCTTTTAATTTTTCTCTTCTATTCAAAACATTGATACTCGTTATTCCTTTGCATTTTTTATGTGATATCTGGAACAACATTGATCTCTGAGTTAAAAGTCATTCTGGGTTCCACTTTTGGCTCTGAATTTGTTGAGGGTTTTCTCTACTTCATTTTTTACAAGTGAATTCTTGATCCTCACTCTGATTTTAGTACCCATTAGTGGGTCTTTCTTGATCAAATCTAGGATCTGCATTTTCTTCCTTAGATTTGTAACTTTATTTATTCCTTTGAGCTGTATTGTAACAAATCTATATATGAACCTTTAACTATCCTTCCTGAATAAATTATTTTTTCTAGAATCTATATATACCCATGTATTTTCCAATTTGTGGCTTGAGGTATTTCTCCCAAATTTGGGTATCCCCCTTTGATATGGGAATTCAAACTTCTTTATTTCTTCTTGCTCCTGCGATCTGTTTAATACTACATTTCCTTTTATTAAAACTTTGATATGTGTGCTGGAAAGTTTTAAAAATTCCATTTCACATGGTGAATCCCTGTAAAAATTTCCCCAAAATTCTGACTTCTTTAGTTTCAATCGAGAGCATATACTTATGAATTATCTACTTCATGTACCACAGGGTAGAATTCATTTGAGAACTACAACCTTTATCTAATAATGAAGACTGTAAAACATGATTTATTTCATTCTTTACTACAACTTTTACCTGCACACTTAAGGAAATAGTTAGAAAATATTTAGGATTTTTGACCTCTCTTATGTCCATAGTTTTCTTTTCTCTTTCCTCCTTCATCCTGAGTGAGTAGATCATTTATGTAGTATGATCTTCAAGTAATCTATATATCCAGTTGTTAAGAGATCCAAATGCACGAAAAAGGACAATGTAGGAATATGGATTAACCCTGAGCTCTTAACTGATAATCTTCTTCTTTTATTCTTTTCAGGTACAGTACTTACAGTGACGAAGATGAAGAGGGAATAAGTTGAAGATGAAGATATATGAACTAAAGGAGAAGACCTGAGGAAATGATGGGTTCACTCATAAACCTATATTTTCTCTTTCATGTATGTGTCCCTCTTATTTCAGTAGCTATATTTTACTTTCCAGTTACACCCCACAACTTGTATGGGAACATTTTAAATTCCTTATGAATAAAGCATTGAATTGTGAAATTGAGTTTTACATTTCTTTCTACATTTATACTTTCTGATATGGATTGTATGATGAACTAAACAACTCAGTAATATAATTGAATGTCTTAATCATGAAGGAAAGAACATTAAAGAATACCTGTAACATCCAGTAATGAACCCTGGTTTCTTTACAATCTGCAAATATGTTTGATGTTCCAGAACTTAGCATTTCATCTATTCTACAATTGGATTTCTTCATTAAGACAACATAACTTTCCTTGGGGCTTTGTGTTCTTTTGCTGAAGATAGACATGAAATTGTAGACTATGTGATTTGTTATTTTTGTGATGGCACGCATAGCTCCAAATTCCATGCAATCATTAATTAATTCAACAGTAAAAATATTCTCTAAAAGAAAACTCTCCTAGCTTAGGTATACTTCACCAATGATATCCATCGTAATGAACTTTTGAGTTGCACATTTTTGCACAAGTGCAAAAATTATCAACATTTCTTAGGGAAATATTCCTACTAGCTTGTAAACCAAAACCTCACTCTTGTCCATTGGGCATGGAGTCTAAATCATGTAACCAAAATACACGTTCCTAACGGTGCAACCCTTCAAAAATGAACTAAAACTTAGAAAAGATTTTGTAAACTAGATCATGTGCACAAATACACTTATTGAATTGAAAAAAATGTAATGTGTAGGGACTGCACTTATTGAAGGGAAATCCTATTCTAAATAGACATTATAGGATTTTTAATAACAATTTTTTAGAAACATACCATTCACAGGAATGGGATGTTACTCTCCATTCAGCTTCGAGAGTTGAAAAACATTGTGTTCTTTACAAGCTGAAATCATGTAAGGACCACTCCCTATTGTATCAAACTTCATGTGTCTTCCTTACTTTGCACGATCAACATCCACCTTTAACACAATATCTCCTTCATTGAAGATTCTGAATTTAGATTTCTTAACCAAATCCTTCTTCATCTGTTTTTGATTCTTATCCATGTTTGAATGAGCTTGATCTCTTAGCTCTTGTAATTCCATAAGTTCTACATAATGAACCTACAATGGTTCATTTTCAAGTAGCTCCATTTGATGCAGCAAATATAATGTGGGTAACTCAATTGAAATACACATTCTTTCTTCTCTTCCATAAACAAGATTGTATGGTTAATTACCAACTAATCTTTTAGGAGTCACTCTATCAGCCCAAACTGTTGAATTCAACATTAGATGCCAACCCCTCTGGTTATCTTTGAGCATTCTCCCGATGATCCTTAAGATATTCTTGTTAGTAATTTTAGTTAACCCGTTACCTTGTGGATAAGAACGAGATGAAGAACTTAAGTAAATTCCATGGTTGAAAGCCCAATTTGTCAGCTTTTCACCAAGAAATGCTAAACCATTATTTGATATAATAGTTGTTGGAACAAAAAATTTGCAAACTATACCTTTATAAAAGGATAGTATCAAAGTTTCATTACCAACTTTTAAGGCTATTGCTTCATTCCATCATGTAAAGTAATCTGTAGTAGTCAAAATCCACTTGTGTCCTTATGATGAAGGCGGGTTTATCATGCCACTAAAATCAAGACCCAACTGTATAAAATGTTGATCAACGTAAATAGGTTGTAAGGGCAGCGAAGATAAATGTTCTTTTTTAAAAAAGAAAGCACATTTCTTACACTTTCTGATCCATTCAAAACATTCCTTGAATATGTTGGTCCAATAGTAACCAGCCTTAATAATTTTTAAGGATGTGGTACATGCTGAGAAATGACCTCTAGTAGGTCCTTCATGGAATTCTAATAATAATTTCTGAATTTTACCATAGTCAACACATCGTATAAATATTCCATTTATATCCCTTTTGAATAATATGCCATTAATGAAAACATAGGGTACAACTTGTAATCTCAGATACCTTCTTTTATTCTTTTCCATACCTTCTGAGATAAATACCATGCTGCAAATAACTAACTAAATTAGTCATCCATCTTGATTCTTGGACATCTTGATAAAGTTTAGGTTTTTTGTTATTTGGCTGAACCATGACATCTAATTGTTGGTGCTTAACTTCAACATGTTGTTTTGGATCTTCTGATTCTGGTTCATGATTGTTTTTCCATATCAGAAACTAGGTGCTCACATAATACTTTTCCTCGAAATTTCATTGCAACCCAGATATCAACATCATATTCTATAACTTTCATTGTCCATGCCTTCTCTTTTCTCATTCAATTCTTTATTTAATAAGAAAGCTATATCGCACTTCGATGAGAAACAAGAACATGAACTTTATTGTTTGAAAGCATGTACTTAAATTTTTTTAGCCCTATGACTACTGAAAGTACTTGTCTTTTTAAGAAATGTGTACCTTGTTTCGTAATTATGCAAGCTTTGTCCAAAGAAAGCAATTGTTTGTTCGACATTGTTCATCATTAACCTAACTTAATATGGTTGAGATTGTTTCAACTCCTGAAAGTGCATACATTGTAAAAGCTTTATCAAAATTTGGATTTGTAAGAGTAGGAGTTTGAGCGATGGTTGTTTTGATTGCTTCAAATCATTCTCTCCCTTTGCTGGACTAGGAGAAAGTCTTCTATTTCTTTAGTATAGTTGTCAATGGTTTCACCAATGCTAAAAATATGGAACAAATCTTCTAACAAAGTTGATTTTCCCAAGAAAACTTTGTAATGCTTTTTTATGATGAGGAAATGATAGATGTAATATGGCTTCAATTCTAAAAGAATCAATTTTCTCAACCTTTCTTAGAAACAATATGACCAAGTAATTTTCCTTGATGTACTGAAAAAGATAGAATTTTTGGGATTCAAAGATATTCCATACTGCCTGCATAAATAATTTTTTTTTGCCTTAGATGTATTAGATACTCATCTGAAATTTTTGAAAATATAGTAACATCATCTAAATAAACAAGGATGCATTTATTTAACAAGTTATGAAAATCCATGTCCATTGCACATTGAACAATTGTACCATCATTTGAAAAGCCAAAAGGCATTCTTTTGTAAGCATAAGTACCCCACTTGGTGGTAAAAGTTGTTTTGTACCTATCTTCTTCTCGAACTAAAATATGGTTATATCCACTATAGCTGATCTAGAAGAGATAGTCTATTTGAACTAGAAATTGTTCTCAAAATCTGATCCATATTTAGAAGTGGGTAATGATCTTGTAATGAAGCTTTATTAAGATCTCTAAAATCCACACATAATCTAATTTCTCCATTTTTCTTCCTAACAGGAACAAGATTGGCTACCCAACTTGAATGCTTAATTGGAAAAATAATACCTAACTCAATCAACTTAGATAACTCTTTCCTCATTAGAGGCTCTATCTTGGGATTTACAGGCCTCTATTTTTGCCTAACTTAGAATTTGGCTGTAATTCAATAGTATGTTGTGCTAAACTAGGATCAAAACCTTTTAGGTCATGGTATTTCCAAGCAAAAACATCTTTAAATTATTTGCAAAGATTAATAAATGAATGCTTTTCAGCCAAGGAGCATACCTTTCCCAGAAACAAATTTTTCCCTTCATCAATTGAGATCTCTTCATAGTTATCAACATGTGTTGACATCTTTGTTTTGTCTTTTCTTAACTGATCATTAGTGTTGAAGATGTCTTCTAATGTGACCAGACCTTGAGGCAAGTTTTTTTGTCTTTAACTGAACAATTTGGTCACCATATAAGTGTTGTAATTTATCTTGATTTACCGCAAAGAATTCAGCTTCTTGCTGCAAAAACTTACAGATTTGATCATCACTTTCAAAAACCTACCAATTCAAGTCATTATCAAGTATCGAAGGCCTGACAATTAGCTTTATATGAGGCTAAATTTTTCTATTTTCAATCTATTCCAGCATTTCAAAACTAGCACCAATTGTTGTGAGTCTATATGCATGCTTATTTTATGTTCTAGGAATGGATTGAATGTTAATAGCTTCAAAATATTCCATTAAGTCTGAAACTCTATGTCTGTAAGACTTCATTAATGGATTCTTACAAACATTGAAATTTCTTACTTGATTGATAACCAACTCAGAATCACCAAAATTTTGTAGCATTTTAATACCTCTCTTTCTGGCCCAAAGTAAGCCATGAATTAATGCTTCGTATTCAGCTACGTTGCAAGTGCATGAAAATTGGAGACTCAAAGCTGAGAAATACCTTTTGTTTGTTGGGGAAGTGAGCATCAAACCTACTCCTTGTCCTTTCTTGTTTTTAGCTCCATCAAAATGAAGCTTCCAAATCCCTTCTACTGTATTTTCTGTTTTGGACAACAAGGGAATTGGTGTATTTTCTTCATGCAAGCAATACACACCAAATAGATGTTCTTTAATTTCTTTGAAAGGGTCATGAGTGTGTTCTTCATGTGTCTTTTCATCCATAAACAGGTTAGAAACACCATCTAGTGTTGAAACATGAGCTATATTATCAAAATCAGACTAGTCTAAAGCTACATAATTAGCTACTGCATTAGAAGCGTGAGGCTCAATGTGAAATCTAGCCAACGGTTCTGAATTGATAGTAACCTTGGTCCCATAATGAGTAGTGAAAAATAATAAGGACCAATCTAAAGAGAGATAACCTCTTATCTTTGTTGTGAAATCTCTAGATAAGTATATAGCAAAGTAAGGAGGTAAATCCACAATAGTAATATCTTATAGAATGGAAAAATTTGGGAAAGCATGCAATTTTACCTCTAGATCTCTAATGACACCTACTATATTAGTTGTAGTTCCATCCAACTGTAGGACACTCTTTTCTGTAGGTTCATACTGCAGACCAAATTTTTCTGCAATTGCTTTTGGCATAACTGTGCTGCTTGCACCACTATCTACCATACAGTTATGAACAAGATGTTCTCCAATAATCAGTGATAAGATAAAATGGTGGTGGCTTCTTGATGTCATGAGCATTTAAGACTTTCTGAACCATCCATTTAACTTCTTTGATGCGGTCTTGTTCCATTGTTCCAAGGACCATGTCTGCTTTCTGGACTTCCTTTTCTACTGTTTTAGAAGAAATTTGTAGCTTAGCTAGTTCATGAGAAAGTAAATCTTTTTGTCCTGGAATACTTAGAGCATCCCACGTTGAGATGTTAACATTATCCTTTTTTATTACATCAACAATGTTAAAAGAAGCAAAAGTTTAAAAGACAAATTATATTGTTTTAGCATAGGCTTTGGCGAAAATTGATCTTGCTTCAGCTGCTTTTAATAGCTAAGGTATAAATAACCTTCTTGGATCAGGTTGTAGATATTTTTTTTGTTCTTTACCAGCTATAACACCAGTTGTTTTTTGAGAAACAGATGCACTGTTAGCTAGTTTTGGGCTTATATTTGTTGTTTTATCAGTGATAGTAGGTAGAACAGGCCTATTCAGCTATTTTTTGCTCTCTGTGGCCTTTTCCTAAGCCCTAGTAGTAACTGCAATGAAATCATCCTCACTGAAACTAACTAAGTTATGTTTAGGTGCTTTTTGAACATAGCCTTCTTACTGCTCAGCCTCCATTTGAGGCATGAATAATGTTTCAGATTGAGGTTGTGCAACAAAACTTATGTTCAGAAAATCATTTGGGCAATTTGCAGCTGAATGAGGTTGATTACAAGGTTGACACCACTCTTCAGTAGCCATATTAACTGGGACTAAAGCATTAGATGAACTAGGAGCCTTTGGGTCAAACTGTCTTTGCTGATAAGGTTGCCTATAATTTTGATTTTGTTGGTAAGGCTGCCTATTTTGCTGATTTTACTGATAAGGAGCCTGATAAGGTCTGCTAGGTAATGCAAGCCTATTCTCAATTAAAGTAAGCTTGTTCCCCATAGTCTATAAAGCTTTAAATATTTCATCTGATGGGGCTACAATAACAGGTTCTATAATTGTGATAGGCTGAGGAATAGGTGTTAAATCTTCCAAAAAAGGCATTGAAGGTCTTGGTGCTAATTTTCCATCTTGAATAAGACTATTTTCATCTCGGATGGCAATATCATAGGCTGATGGGAGAGTCTCTCCTCCCATAGATTGAATCATAGTTGAAATATCATTGGTTAAAGCTCTTAGATAATAAAGGAAAGCATGGTCAACTTGAGGCTTGACTCTTGTTGGAATTCTTTCCCGAGTTCTAGAAAAATGGATGTTGAAACTAGACATAAATTCATTAGGAACTCTTTTAATGGTAGAAAGTTGTTCTATGAGAGATAAATGATTTGAATTATCTTGAAATTGTTCTAGCAATTTATTACCTAAATCATCCCAAGTTCTTATGCATCCAATCTCTAGATTTCTATACCATTGCAAGGCTTTTCCTTTAAAGGATGTAGCTAAAAGTCTCAAAGCTACATCTTCATGAGTGATATTATGAACTACACATAAGGCTACAACATCTTTAATGTGATTTGTAGGTGTAACCTGATTTTCACCAGTGAATGATGGCAAGATTTTCATGGTAGCATTAGGGATATCATGATAAACTGGAATTACTAATGGGATACCATTAGTAAAGGTCAAAAAATTCCTAGGTGGTTGAATATCCATTTGAAAGACAGGGATTTGAATAGAAAAATTGATATGTGGTGAAGGAATATTAGGAGGAGGGTTATCAAAACCAGGTCTATTATAAGGTAAAGTATTACCAACTCTTCTCCTTCTTACAAAATTCAAAGGTAAAGAAACAAACTTAGGAGGAATTCCTCTTACCAATGATCTTGTAGTCACTTTAGGTATGGAACATGCTGTAATACTGGTCTGGAATCAGGTTCACGAAGTCGCCAAAAAGATATTTAAATCTTTAGAAATAATTGTTGCATCTTTCTGTCCCAAAGAGAACTTTTCATATGATGTAAATCTGTTGTAGATCTCAGTGTAAATTTATGTAACTTACATCCAGATCTGATTCGTGGTCCCACTGGGTGTGCCAAAAACTATTATCTCTTGAAAGTGCACCCTATAGAGAGATGGTTGTAGGTGTTCTAAGATTGTAAAAATGGATCTCTCTCTTTCGTAGATACAATGGAAACACCTCAGGTCTGTGGGTATACCTATTTTGAGGTGAGTCTCTGGTATCAAGTTCGGTTCCTTATTGATGTATCCTAAACTGATTTTTGGGGTTTAAGGGTAAAAGATGATTGAAAAAATGAAATTAAAATTGAGGTGATACACCAAACTTGTATGAGGTTTCTGATTGAGTATATGCACAATTGATATGGAAAGGATTTTTGATGCATGAGCCAACAGTTTTATTTAGATAATTAAGGGTAAACACTTTGATGTATTGAGGGATAAAATCACAACAATACTGCTAAGTTACACATACACATTAATATCATGCAGAAATTACTGAATTTGTAACAGGGTAAGCTGATTAATCAGGGAATTCAAACTCACAAGATTAATGGAAACATACACAAGACTGCAAATAATTGAAAAGGTAGAAAATACTTCACATTCAAAGGGAAAAACTGACAAAAAAACTTCTTCAGCACTCCTGTATCTAAAATTCCTCCTCTAAATCCTTTGTGCTTTTCCAAGGCACACAATATATAGCAAAATTATTTCCCACCCTTCCTAAAAATAGGCTAAAATTTACTCGCCCATGCATCCTATTTTTATCCTTCATCTATTAATAAATAAAGGAATAAAAACAGAACATGTAAATAAAAAGAGGCATTAACAGCCATTGGTTACAACTCAGTCAACTACAGTTGAATGTTCTATTTTTAAGAAAAGCCTGAGTGATAATTTGCTAAGAATAAGTTTTGCTTGATGAGTAAGTTTTCTTCTTTGTGCATGCAATTTGTCTTCTTGTTATCTGTCTATTCTAAATTTGTACGAAGGCATGTAACCTTACTCCATTTGTGGGTAAGATAATATTAGCACTTTCTGACCATGGTTGAATCTTGGTGAACTCATGACTCGAATTAAGATGCAAAAGTATTACAAACTTAATCATTTTTGGTATTTAAATTGTTAAGCTCCATTCGAGCTAGCAAAGCTCTGTAAAATTTTTCCCGTGGCCACCATTAATAACTTCAAGATTTCTGTGTGAGTTTTTTTTTAAATTCCTCCATTAATGCAGACTTCAAGCTTGAATGAAGGTTCTATGAAGAACTCTATCTTTTATTACCTCAAAAAGATCATCCACATATGACAAAATTGATCTAAAAACGGACCTACAAAATCCTTCTTTTTGTGTTTCTAATAGAAATTGTTGTTTTAAATATTCGACCAACCCACTTTCTTTTAATCTGGGCCTTACACGTGTCTGAATATGTTCAAAGTGGGATTGTGGCTTACTTTTGATACTTTGCTACTTTTTATGAAAAATGCTTAAAATTTTAAAATACCCCAACAGCCTGCTTCTTTGATTTTAACTTTTTATGCGTGGGCGGAGTCGTGGATGACTTAAACACTTTTTTTCCTTTTCAAAAAGGGCTCACAATATCAAATTGACCTGATGCTCCACTTTTGACTTATTCAATACGTGGCTTTGTTTGTGTTTAGCGAGGTCACGAGCACTTTTAAACTTTGCTCCTTTTAAAAACAATTCAGTTCTCAAACTAACGGCCTTTGACTTAATTTAAATACATTGACTTTTGACAATGCGGGGTCATTTTTAAACTTTACTTCCTTTTCTCGACGCAAAAAACATTTGATGGTCTACTTCTTTGCTTTCTTTTAATGCGGGCCTAACATTTGACTTTTTATTTTTGGCGTGAGTGGGGCCACGGGTCATTTTATGAATTTACACCCTTCGCCAAAATTTCTCAAAACACAAAAAGGGCCCGCCTCTCCACATCCAATTAGATTTCTCCAAGCCTACGGGTCAATTCGACACTTTTACAACATGATGAAAAGATGCTAAGTTCGCCAAAAAGACCCATCATTTTAATGTGTCAAGATGGGGTTTGCATCAATTTTGGTAATCAATTCTAAACATTGATCTCTGTACTTTTGATTCATGGCTATTTATGTGATGAATAAAACACTCAAAACCATAGTCGATTTCTTTCATATTTGAAAATTCTTGAGCATCTATCGGTGAGCTTCTTAAAGGAACTCTACAAAAAAAAATTCCCATTCGATGGTCGGGTTCAAGCCATGGAGATGATCTTTTGAGCTCAGTTTATCTGCATATATTGTTCTCTTGATCTCAATTTTGGAACTCTTTGTTATATAATTGCCACCATTTTTATCACTTCGAGCTCTGGGTTGGCTTATACTGCAAGATTTGGTCGATTTGACCAATTGTGTTGCTGGTTGAATCAGATTTTCTTCAAAAGATTTGTGTTCTATGAAGCTCCTGCGAAGATTCTATGGCCACCATTGTTGAGGTTATACTGTGAGCTCTAGCAAATCCTTTCTTATCATGTTATTTTTAACAAGATGACTAGCAGCTTCATTATTTTTGATGCTGTAATCTCATAACTGCATATTGCTCATCGGTTTGATCAGTATTGAGCTCGAAACCCATACTTTTAATTTGTCTCTGTTATTTCATTCTTTGTCAAAATATTGATAGCTGCCCATTTTTCCTCTGATTTAATTTTTAATGGCCATTTCTGGAACAACATTGATCTCTGAGTTGAAACTCATTTTGGGTTCTCCTGGATCCTGTAACTCTAAATTCAATGAGGGTTTGATATGCTTCAATTTTAACCTAATGAGATATCTCAATTCCTTACTCTGATTTTGAAAGTACCCTATTGAATGGGTCATTTCTCAATCAAAGCCAGGATCTACATTTTCTTCCTTGGATCTGTAACTTTATTTTTTCCTTTGAGTTGTATTGCAACAAATCTATATATGAACCTTTAACTTTCCTTCTTGAATGAATTATTTTTTTCAAAATTTGTATCTGCACATGTATTTTTCAACCAGTTGTTGTGGCTTGAAATATGATACAACCCAAATTTGGGTATCCACTCCTTTGACATGGTATTCAAACTTATTTATTGCTTCTTGATTCTATGATCTGTTTAATACTGCATTTCCTTTTATTACAGCTTTGATATGTATGCTGGAAAGTTTTAAAAAGTCCATTTCACATGGTGAAGCCCTTTCAAAATTTCCTCAGAATTCCTTCTTATTTAGTTGCAATCGGGAACATATGCTTATGAATTATTTACTTCATGTACCATAGGCTGGAATTCATTTGAGAACTACAACCTGTACCTAATAGTGAAGACTATAAAACATGATTTATTTTCTTTTTTACTACAACCTATACCTGCACACTTAAGGAAATAGTCAAAAAATAATTAGGTTTTTTTGCCTCTCTTATGTCCATAGTTTTCTTTTCTCTTTCCTCATTCATCCTAAGTGAGTAGATTATGTATGTAGTATGATCTTCAAGTAATCGATATATCCTGTTTTTAAGAGATCCATATGCATGAAAAAGGACAATATAGGAATATGGATTAACCCTGAGCTCTTAATTGATAATCTTCCTCTTTTCTTTTTTTCAGGTACAGTACTTCCAGTGATGAAGATGAAGAGGGAATAAGATGAAGATGAAGATACATCAACCAAAGGAGAATACCCAAGGCAATTATGGGTTCACTCATACACCTCTATTTTCTCTTTCATGCATGTGTACCTCTTATTTCAGTAGTTGTATTTTACTTTCCAGTTACATCCCACATCTTGTGTGGGAACATTTGAAATTCCTGTAAAGCATTGAAGTAATTGAACTCTAATTTCTTATGGAATGATGAACTAAAAAAATCAGTAATGTTTGAATGTCTTTCATGAAAGAAAGAACACATGAAACATCCAGTAATGAACTCATTTCTATAATTATTCTGCATTTCAATTCTGCAATTGGATGTCTTCATCAAGACAACACAACTGTCCTTCAAGGCTTTGTGTTCTTTTGCTGAAGATAGTCATGAAATTTTAGACTATGTGATATGTTATATTTTGTGACAACACACATAGCTATAAATTCCATGCAATCATTAATTAATTAAATAGTAACAATATTCTCTGAAAGAAAACTCATCTAGCTTAGGTATACTTCACCAATGCTATCCATCGTAACGAAGTTTTAAGTTGCTCATTTTTGCACAAGTGCAAAAATTGTCAACAGTTTCTTCCTCTTATTTACAAAGGATGCATTTATTAATAAGAATATGTCCTTTCTTTTTTTAGGTTGTCAACTATCAGGATATTTTTTGGACATTGAGCCACCAAAAAAGGTTAACCTTAGGAATCATCACTTTGCACCAAAATTTCTTCTAGAAATTATAAGGATTGGGTGAATGATTTTTACTGTTGTATCTAGATTAGACACTATAATTTCTATCTCCTAAATCCTGCCAAATTAGTTCATCCTCAACCTCTTTATTATTGATATATATGTTTACAATATTATTTTGGATTAATGACAGATTATCTCTTTCCAATTCATTTAATTCCTCAAGGGATAATATTTTCCCAGTGGTTTTCCCATTTTTGCATTCAAGATATCCACTTATCCTCTCTCTATACTTCAATCTTATCTAGTTTATCTGATTCTAGAGATTTTTCCTTTGATGTTGATTAAGTTCCAAATTCCATCTGTCTCCCCAAAATCTAATCTTTCTACCATTTTTTAGGTTCCATCTTATGCCCTTAGATATAATGTCTTTGCTTTTGATAAGGGATTTCAAGAAGTGGGAATCTAGAGGTAAATTCGTGGAGGAGGTGAAGTCTTTGATTAAGTCCTCTTATAAATATATATATTTTAATTATGTTGCACCAAGTTAAGTCGTCCTTGAGAAATCTCCATCCCATTTTAACTAGGAGTGCTGAATTCATTTTCCTAATTTTTCTTATTCCTAATCTACTATGGGATTTAGTCTTACATAATTTATACCATTGTTATGGTCCTCTACTCCGGCCCATAAGAATCTCTTCTAAATATTTTCAATCAAATCAACAATATTTTGGGGCATTCTGAAAAGGTAGAGGAGGTAAACAAGTAGATTTTAAATAGTAGTTTTAATCAAGGTGTATTTGGCAGCACTAGATAACACTTCCCCTTTCCAACCTGCCAGTTTAGATTGAAATCTATCCAGAAGAGGATTCCAAATAGAAATCAGGAGGTTGTCTTTAAACATTGGCATCCCTAGATAAGTGGGAGCCAGAGTTTTAATCACACAGCCCAAAATTTTAGCAATTTTCTTCTATTATTCTTCAAGTGTATTATTGAAAAAGATAGAACTCTTACCATAATCGATAAACTATCCTAAAGCTTCCTCATAGCAGTTTAACAATAATTTGAATTTTTTTACTTCCTTGACTGAAGTGATGGATAAGAGTATGGTGTTGTCCCCAAATTACTGGTGAGAGAATGAAAGATTCTTCGATGAGGGATTGAATTCATGTAAGTATCATGTATCAGTATATATTTTTATTGCTCTACTAAGGCTCGCTGTCATAATGATAAAAATAATAGGTTAGATGGGATCACCTTGCCTTATTCATCTCATGTTGTCAAAAAAACTTTTAGGTGTTCCTATTAAAATAATGGAGAACATGGAGGTCAAAATGCACTCTCTGGTTAATTTCCTAAAGTGAGAATTGAATCCAATTTTCTCCAAAACTTTGTCTAAGAATTCCCATGAGACCCTTTCAAAAGCTTTGTTCATATTGAGGTAATATTTTATGTCTATATATCATTTGAGGTCATATTATTAGAACTTGTGCATTGTTATTTCACTTCAATCATTTATATTTTAGTGTTGTATTTTTATTTTTATAAAGGCCATCTCTTGTACATTTTTTGTAACACACAACAATATTTTGTTGGGGCATATGCATACACCTAAAATTTTACTTTTACTAATTTTGGATCTTCACATTCATTATTAACACAATGGATTCCTTAGAGTAGTGTCCTCAGGGACATTTTCAGAAGTGAGGGTAGCTAGAAATGGTTACACATGACTATAAATGTTTTTATTAGGATAGTTAAAAGTGTTACTTAAGATAATTAATTGGCGTGTAGTCTATGTTATGAAACATTATATTATTTTTATACCTATTCTCCCCATAATATCACCTCATCAACCTCTTATAGTTTCCTCAATATCTGTTTTTAACACACACACATACCTTCAAATATCACATTTCAAAAAACTTGATTCTCCCTCTATCATCATATGACTTCTTTTAAGACATCCTTAATTGATCATTTCTTACAGCTAATGATATCAACCATGGTCAATGTCATATGGTTTGTAGTTTTTAACAACCATTGACATCGACCACAATTGATATTGTCAGCTAAAAAAACTATGGTGCCTAATCATGACCCCTATATATAACACTTATATCACTAAATCTGGACTTATTCCAGTCTGAGCAACTAAAAAATATAGCCAATATTGGAATCCAATATTACTAGTTTTGGATTCCAAAATGTTAAATATTGGAATTATCTGCACTCAAAAATCACACATATTGGATTCCAATATCGCATATGTTGGAATCCCAGAATCTTGTATATTGGAATCTAAAATAACATATATTGGAATCCAAAATAACATATATTGGAATTTACTGTACTCAAAAATCACATATACTGAAATCCAAAAATCAGTATATTGGAAGCCGACATTGATCTACAAAATATATAAACATAAAATGTTTATATTTTGTACATTCTAGCTGGCCACTGAGGATTTAATTTTTTATTTGGAATAGGGTTCTTATTAATTTTAAATTTTATTTAAGATTAAAACTATGTAGTTGTGGGAAAATTCATCTTATGATTTCAAGGAAACCAACATTGATCTATAAAACCATAAATATAACATGTTTCTATTTTAATTGGGCTAGTGGCATGTAGGATTTAATTTTTTCTTTGGAATAAGGTTCTTATCAGTTTTAAAATGTCATTAACATTAAACTATGCAGATCTTGGGAAAATATTTTAATGATTTCATGGAAGCCAACATTGGTCTGCAAAACAATAAGTTGATCATGTATATTTTTTATACGGGATAGCAACCACTAGGATTAATTTATGTTTAGCAATAAGTTTCTTATCAATTTTAAAATGTCCTTAAGATCAAACTATAAATATTGTCGGAAGATATTTTAATGATTTTAGGGAATCCAACATTGTTCTGTAAAACAATAGACATAACATGTTTTTTTTTTATAAGGGCTAGTGGTCACTAGGCTTTAACTTCTACTTTGGAATAAGGTTCTTATCAATTTTAAAATGTCATTAACATTAAACTATGTAGAACTTGGGAAATTCTTTTAATGATTTTATGGAAGCTGACATTGGCCTAGAAAACAATAAACTGATCATGTTTCTTTTATATATGGGCTAGCATCCACTAGGCTAATGACATTCAAGATATGTGAGAAACTTCCAGGTTCATTTATTATGATGTGATTAAACCTAAGCGTAATTAGAGAATTACTAAATATATTTTGAAGAAACTAGCAGAGGGAAATGATCTAGACTATGAAAATATAACTAAATGTTAAACCATTCCAAATATATTTTCATATTTAAATATAGAAATCAAATTAACTCTAAAATGATTCCATATATATATATATATATATATATAGAAAATTATGGATATGATATTAATTAAAATTAACTATAAACCCATCTAGATATCTTTTCATATTTTTTGGTTATTGATACCTAGGGAGAAGGCACTAACCTGTAAAACAATTATGTGAGACTCCATTCCATGATATCAATGATTATCGATGGAAACTCATTAAGTGATAAGGCACATTATCATGAAAATTTCATACAAAATTCATGGGGGAAGATCTGTAAGCATTTTGACATCCCCATACCTATTATATTTTCTAAATACAAAATATAAATTCTCTAGCATTATATTCCCTATAATATAATCAGCTTCAAACCTTATGCAACCAGGATAAAAAAACTTACAGATATCTTTTGAGATAGGACACATACCAAACTAGCTATTCCATTCTCCCACCCAATGGCATCTTAGAAATATTTTCCATGTCTGAATTTTCAAGGATTTGCACAGAAGAAGAAGAAGACAGATCCAAGAAACATTCAATCATTTCTAACTTGGTTCTCACCAAAATCACCACCCCTTGATTCTCCACCAAATCTTCTAGTCCATAGGAAATGGCATGCACACCTCCAACCAAACCATGGATAAGAAATTACATGCTAACTAGGAACTCCTCCAATCCTTCATGTTATTTGTGCATAAGAAATTGGCCAGAAGAATTAGATAGGATATTGGTTGTGAACAATCCTTGGACCATATCGAACACATTCCTTCTACCAATTGATTGATTTGGGTTAATCACCAATTTCCTCATGATTTTGCATATGTTTTCCTCTTCATCCTCTTCAAAGCTTTCAGAAATAGACCACGCTTTCTTCAACCAAACCCTCATGGCAAAAATTTTAATTTTACCATCCGTCTAGGTAGAGAACGAATCTCCATCCGCTTCTCTAGTTAGGTATCTTTCCCTTTTACGGATTGGACCAGCTTTTGATCCATCAGCATGCATCATACTATCAAACTGAAAACCACCTGCTAGAGCTCTTGGAATCCCTACAATTAAACTTGTCCAAAATAGACTTACAAAGGTGAAAAAAAAAAACCCTACTAAGCACCATTTATAACACATCTCCGTAATTCACTTCACACACATGTAAGGGCACTAGCTAAAACCTAGATTCCAAGAGAAGATATCCCCTTACAAAAACATTAAAATCCCCTAAATATTTATAAATGTGTGATGTCATTCATCATGAACCCCCCACATCACCTTTCGCCATCCTTGCATCCCTTGAAAGAAGGGACATGAAATCACTCGGGAAATTTTCCTCACACAGTTCTGACTCTTTAAATGACAATTAAAATTCTCCTTACACACCTTATCAAGAAGATATCTTTTTTTATTTAAATATAGATATGAAATAAATTAAAAATCCTTTTCTAAAAGTAGAATTATGGTAAATTAAATATATATATGAAATAAATTTCATTGTAAAACTTTTCGTCACGCTAGGATCCCAAATTCGCGTGATAAATCATAGAAAAATAAAATTATCTGCATGATACCTATGAACACATTGATTATTGAGGTGGTTAAGAATTTGTCAATTCCTTAAACTGATGTGAACAATTTGTGTAGCGGATAGTTTGAAGTCGAGAGGATTATATGACTTTAAAAAATAAAATTAAGAGTGTTAAAGCCTAACGGTCTCTAGGTAATGTCAACGTAGATTATCTAGGTAAATTAACATTAATTAAATTAGAATTTGCCAAAAATAAATATATTATGTACACTTTTTTTTTATATATTAACATATCTATTATCGTTTAAATCCTTTATTGAATTATAACATTCCTAAAGATAGTAACACATATTATACATAATAACATTATTAAGATAGTCATACACATTTTGTTCTCAAATAAATGAAGAGTCAAATTACATAATTTTATTTTTCAAATAGTTAAACACTATTGATAGCCACACATTATACAAAATAACATTACTAAATATAGTCACACACATTACTCAAATAGATTTATGGACTAATTACATAATTATAATTGGGTTATTGATTTAATGATATCGCGGGCGTCTCCACATCCTTCAATTTTTGCAATATAGGCCACAATTCATCTATCAAGTAGAATTGTAATATGCATTATAGGCCATAATTCATCCTTCAATATGTGTATTTTTACAATTGTTATATGCATTAAACTTACACTAAACTGTGCTAAGATTTTTGAGAAAGATGTTGGGATTTTTGGAACCTCAGTAATCAATATGTTTGGTCACGATGCAATATTCTTGTGTGAATATAAACTCAAATCTTCCAACCTCTAAGCCATATTATGTATCGTAGGAATGAAGGCATCATGTCATTAAAATTTAACATTCTTTCTGATATCCACAAGATAATAAATAAAAAATCTCTAAAATTAAAATCTGCAAAATAAGATTTTCTAGTCATGAACTGTTAGTGGTTTTTTGGCGAGTTGTTTAAGCCTTGTTTCTTGGGTTGTTTCATTTTTTGATTTTGTGGTTTTTGTTGGTCTAGATTTTTTCATTGCAAGAGTTAAGCATGTTTGACTCCTTTTAGACCATTTTGTCTCTATTTTGGATGGTTGCTTCTGAGCTTTCTTGTTGTATCTTTCGTTGTATTGCCTTTAGGAGCCGATCCCTATTTTTGCCTTATCTAATAAAAAACAATATGTAAAATAATAAATAGAAAATGTTTGTTCTATATAGGCTAGCATCTGTTAGGATTTATTTTTTCTTTGGAATAAAATGTCATCAAAATTAACATATGAAGATCTGGGAAAAATCATTCTATGCTTTCAGGGAAGCTAACATGTATCTGTAAATCAATAAACATAATATGTTTCTATTTTATATAGTCTAGCTACCGCTAGGCTCATTTTTTTTCTTTGAAATAAGGTTATTATCATTTTCATATTATTTTGGTATTAGACTGCACTAAATAACATTCTAAATAAAACACATATTTAACACACAAACTCGATTCATTTGGCTCAATTTATTATTGTAGAGAGGTTATAATATATAGAAATTTTATCTCCTGCAAAAGAGGAGTATACTCACATCATGAATCCCCCTTATCTCTCCATGATCCACATATCACTCAATTTCTATCCCATATATCTCTCATAATATCCCATAATATCTCTACTATTTCCCTAAAATCTCTAGTGAGTTGTACTACAACTCACGTGTAATAATAAAATACAACTCAATATGAGATTGTATTAATTTATTCTAAACTACTATATTATTATTAAATGATTTATTTTATGTTAACTCATTTTAATAATAATTTTACACAATATAATGCTAACAAATGTGAGCACTAAAGAAAATATTCCTAACATTCCCCCCTTAGTGCGAACATGGGGAAAACATTATCTTATACTGCTACCCAACTCCAATGATGGTTTTACACTCAACTAATCACCAACCTACAAATACCCATGATGGTTTTACACTCGGTTTACCAATAACCTACAAACAAACAAGAAGGTTTTACACTCGGTTTACCAACAACCTACAAACAATCATAACAAATGATGGTTTTATAAGGTCAACCAACAACCTAGATATAATAGTACTCTTTCAGCTCTCATCACCTTCTTACATCCAAGGGAAAATAAAAGAAATTTCTCACACATTAAAATTTTGAATAGGCATGATCCATGTGTTCTTATTTTCACATAGCGTAAAACACAACTGAAAAAATGCCACAACTTCATTGTGCGACCCCGTCGCTTGCGGTTGGCGAGAGGTCATTGATTGACCTCTTTCCTACATTGTCTCTATCCTCCATCTGAAACTGCTTAGTTACTCAAAAAAATTGAAAATGAATCTCAATATGAAATTCTCCCCCTCAATTTGAACTTGGTCATCGCATACAAGTGAAAATGCGACTAGGAAAAATGTGGGCAACCTTTTTTTTTACAATTTTCCTAATGATCACCTAAATGACACAAAAATGACTTTAAATTTTTTACTCAACTTTAGACAAAGGATGATGAACAAGACTATTTAATTTTTAAACTTTTTGACATTTAACTAAAAACACAATTACGAATTGATGACACACTTAAGACGATAAAAGAAAAAATGACAATTTAATTAAAAAAAACTACATGAATGACACTAATCATTAATTTTGATTATAATCATTACATTGAATCAATTTAATAAATAAAACTCTAGACAATAGACTTATTACTTATAAATAAAATTTAAATTAACAAAACATACTAAACATCCTAAAAAGACCATACACAAACAAACCTATGCACAAATCACAAAGTTCACATAAAAGACTATAATAAACAATCTAAAAATATGACCTTTGATGTTGAACACTAAATTACTTTATACATTTGACACTTGATATACATTTTTTTTAAAACGTGACTCTACACAATCTAAAGAAAAACCTTTCTTTTTAAAATAGCTCCTATCTAGACATTGAACAATGGATGAAGCTCGAGATGTGAAAAAACACCATAAACGATCTTTGATTGAAGAACAAATTATATCCTGCATGGCATACATGAACATGTGAGAGATGTATTTGATGAGTTAACAACGAGTAATAGACGTGGGAAGAGACAAAATTTTGGTGCATGCAATGTAACAACTCCAACGTGATATGCAGATGTAATGAATCGCAAGTTTCTTCAAAATTGTTATCTGAGTTCACCTAAAAATTTTCCTGTATTTGTCTCACCCATAGATCATGAAACCCACTAAATTTTAGGGAAACCCGAATCCTAAAAAAAATGCAATCTATTCTTCAAACGGATTTTTTTAAGAAAACACTCTTACTCAATCATGAAAAATCCATTCACAGGTTTGTATACCTGCTCTGATACCAAATATTATTTTGGTATTAGATTGCACTAAATAACATTCTAAATAAAACACATATTTAACACACAAACTCAAATCATTTGGCTCAATTTATTATTGTAGCGAGGTTACAATATATAGAAATTTGATCTCCTACACAAGAGGAGTCAACTCACATCATGGATCCCTCTTATCTCTACATGATCCACATATTACTCAATTTCTATCCCATAATATCTCTCATAATATCCCATAATATCTCTACTAGTTCCCTAAAATCTCTAGTGAGTTGTACTACAACTCACATACAACAATAAAATACAACTCAATATGAGATTGTATTAATTTATTCTAAAGTACTAAATTATTATTAAATGAGTTATTTTATGTTAACTTATTTTAATAATAATTTTACACAATATAATGCTAACAAATGTGAGCACTAAAGAAAATATTCATAACATTTCAAAATTAATTTAACATTAAACCATGGAGAATTGGGAAAAACCTGTTTTATGATTTCAAGGAATCCAATGTCGATCTGCAAAACAATAAATAGTATATGTTTCTATTTTATACGTGATAGCGGCCGCTAGGCTTAATTTTTACTTTGGAATAAGGTTCTTATAATTTTTATAATGTCTTTAAGATTAAACTATGTAGATCTATGATAACTAGTATTTTATTGGTCCATGATCCATGATTGTCTCCTCTCCCTTAGAAATAAATTGTTTTGTTGCAAAAAATAAAAAAATGATTACGCACTGTGAATCTTTAAGAAATTTAAGGTAGTTATTTTATTCTATAAAATGCATAACACATTGTTGCATTTGAAAGAAAAGTATATAATTCAAACTCCAATGGTGTGTTTAAAAGTTTTCAATGATCTACACATGTTCTTGTGTTCTCCTGCATGTTTCAACCATGTACATAATTCGGTGTAAATTTTTGAAAAAGTCTTATAGTTTCCATCAAATCTCCAGTATGTTGGGGTTTTGAGAGTAATTTCTTCTTTGAATTTTTCCGACAAGAATCCCTTGACATCGATCAAAAGAATATTTTTTTCACCATATACATTACCAAAAATGTCTATTATCTGCTGACTGGTATTTGTTTTGAGCTTACATTGGTGGCAACCCCAAATGAACCTGAAGTGGGTATCTTGTAGCCAACTAAATTTTTTGATGAACAAGTACTTCACCATTGTTGAATCCATAAATGAATGCCATTAGGAAACATCAAAAAAATTGATGCAGATTTTATCAATTCACCACTAAATTCTTGTTCAACGTATTTAGTATCCGCAGATCTAAAATTTGGAACCATATTATGAGGTATTTTGTCGCCAATACCAGAAATTCAAAACATTAAACCTTCAACTCCCAAAACTAGTAATTTTTAAGGCTTCCCAATTAGATCTATAAAAACAACTCAGAATTAATGTAAGCTTCCAAAAGTTTTTAAAAATAGGTCAACATATTATTGTGATAATATTTTATTTAGGTAATTCACACAAACAACTTATAAAACTATAATATCGACTTAATCACAGTGAAGATGTAAATAGTGCCAACTTTTACATTTTTAATCTCAACATATAAAATAAAGAGTGACCATATGAATGTACAAATGAATATCATTGTAAAAATCATTTTTAAATAATCAATAGTTATAGATTTTTTTGTTTGCTGTAATTTTTTTACGCCCTCTACAACACTCAAACCCTGAGACAGTATTTGTGATATGTTTGTGTACAAATTGGTCATCAACCACATATCTTGGAAAAAAAAATCTCCATTAACTTTCCTCCCTACCATAAAATTTTCCGGAAGATTTCCCTTTCGGCCTATTATAATACACAATGTGTCTGTAGGGCCAAAAATAATATCCTCTCTACTCCAAATATTTTGGAGATCTTTTACTGCAATTGCGTCTTCTACAAAGAAATGTTCTTTTCCCCCAAAAAGAACTAGTTTCAATTTAACCACTATTTTTTTTTCAAATCCTTTATCAGCGTTTCAACTTCGGCGAAAGAGAGATAGCTAGACCAAAATCCCACTTCACATTTTGTTCATAGTAGCTTTAAAAATTCCTTGAGGTGACCTCACAAGTCGAGAGTTTCCTTACTGAACTTGATTGCCATCTCCTTATGGGATTGGTTTTTCTCATATAGAAAACCATCCAAATCTAAAATAATTAAATAATCCTTTTGGCCAACTGCACAGAAGTAAGTTTTTTCCAATTTTTCCCCCATTTGATATTAACCCATTAAAATAATCAAAATTTTAGTAGGTTAACACTTACTTATTGATATTTTAGCTGGGATTTCCTCAAAATCCCCATGTGTAGGTTCTTGTGATGCGTTTTATATTTCAAAAAATATATAATAAATTCAAAATGAATTTTATGTTGAAGTAAATAAATACATGATACAACTTACTTTTATACACTGTTCTACTCTTTGCTGGACAATATTCCATATATATAGTTGTATATTAATGACAGCTAGGATAAGCCATTAATGTCTGGACTATGTTTGGATTGAGAGTATTTGTTGGGCTTAATGGCCAACTACGTAGAAGTAATAGAATTTTCGATTCTCTGCAATTTAATGTTAACCAATTAAAAAAACATTAGTAAATTGGGAATAAATATCATGTTGATGACCTTAAATTCATGATACAACTTGCTTCTATACAATGCAGTACCCTTTTTTGGACAATATTACATAGGTATAGATGTATATTAGTGACCGTTAGGCCAAGCCACTACTACTTAGACTATGGTTGGATTGAAATTCTTTGATAAGCTTAGCAACAGCAAATGGCCAACTACATAGAAGTAATTCTTTTTCAATTGTTTGTAATTTAATATTAACCAATTTAAAAAATACTCAATTCAAAATAAATAAATTTAATAGATGTATGTTAGCGATCACTAGGCTAATACATATAACATATAAACTACTTTGTTATATGTTTCGATAATTATGCGGGGCTTATAAATGGTTTTGTTTATAATTGCACATGACTAACAAACTAGTTTCATCTGCGAATTCATGCATGACATGCCAAAAACCTCCCCATCTAGCATCAAAACTAAAAAAATGAATTTTTATTAAATATATATAAACAATAACAATCGAAAACCTATTGCAATGATAAATTTATAAAATGAGTAAATTCCACTCACCTTGTATAGATTCATTAGATGTATGGTCAGCAAAATATGGCACAACACTTTAAATGGGCTGCGACATGTTAAGAATGACATCGTCTCCTTTGTTTATATGTAGAGAGGAAGAGATAGTGTCTTCCTCTTATGGTTGGTTGTCTACATAAATATTGTATGTATCAATTCAAAGGCATTAAAATAATAGAATTGTTTAATGTGATCTTAATCAACGTACATTTTTTCAAATGAGAATAGTAATTATTATCACTAAATCACTGCACCCCCCGAATGGCCAGAATGTGAATAGGACATTCAGTGTGATTGGGACACATGGGATCACCTCTCAAGCTATGGGACTTGGATTTAAGGTGAACCTCCGGAGAAGGTCATATTTCTTTTCCTAAACTAATTATTGTACTTTTTCGTAGTATAATAAAATGACTATCTAGTCCTAGGCTAACACCTTCATGAGTTTTTAGTAAAGATATTTTGCAGAAATAAAACTATACTAAGGATGGTGATGCACCAAATAAAGGGATGTTTAATATTTGGAAGGGTTAATGTGGGTAGGATGTTTGCATCATTATCCACCTTCACCTATTACAACCTAGAAAGGGTATAAAATGCCACAAACCAGGGCATATGTTCCTTTATTAAACTTGAGCATACGTAAAGGATAGATCAAATCTGATTCAACACATACTTAATTTATCATGAGAAAGGAACACATGCATTGGTCAAACATGTATTTCATCAACTATGAATAATGATAATGCAACTTTAACAACAGAAGGAAAATAAGATTTTCACAACTGATATAAAAGATAATCACATTACTCACTCACAACATGGAATAGATAACCTGAAATAAATATAAGCTAACCACTCACACTAAGGAATCATACATTCAAAAAGTAAGCATTGATCAACCATCCAACACAATAAATCAGATTCCCAATTGCAAGGTATAACTCTAAATATAATTAAAAGGTTTTTTAGAATTCTTTGAAGCACTCTTCCAAGCTTGAAGAGAAAGCTCACTCAAAACATAATATATCTGTCTCCCTACTAGCTTGAAGCATTCAACTATTTATAAGTTCTTAGGCTAAGCCACTACAGCTAGTACCTTAACTAACATTTTCAAAAAATAGAAATTTCATTAAACTAAGAGAACATGCTCCCATGAAAATAGAAAATTTGTTGCAAGGGTTTGACTCAATCAACCCTAAAACTTTGACCAATCTAAAGTTTGGATCTGACCTTTAATGGCCGCTCAGCTTTAGCTTTGTTTAGCTACACCTTCCTCTCCTGCAAGTTTGTGTTGTTCTCCTTCCCACACAACAATTCAATGCTTATACTCAATGAAGAGCTTGATGATTCCCTGAATTTCTTCATCTCTAGGCCCACATGCGTGGTGATTCACTATGTTTGTCATCTCAATCTCCTTTGTGATCTTGGTTTGCACTCTTCGAAGTTTATTCATAACTTTCTTCAGCCTCCCTATGAAATTTTGGCATGAGACCAATCGGTCGATGGAGTCACTATTGAAAGTTTTGGTGACCTCATCATTGCGCTTCACCAAATCCCTAAAATTTTCCTTAATTTGATCTTCAGAAAGAGAATCAATGTTTTCATTGAATAATTTGCAATTAGCAATATCAAACTCTTTTGAGATGTCATTCAGGGCATCTGGGATTTCTACTTGTTTATCTTCCAATTTCTTAATTAAATCCTACAATACTTGGCACTAGAATTCCATGGCCTTTTGGTATTCAAATAACTTCAACGCATCATCGATCACCTCTTCCTGAAGGAGCAAGTCGGGGTCTTCTTCTCTGATCTCACTCCATGTTGCCAAATTCAAATTCAAATTATTATTATCTTCGGAAAAGGCCTCATCCATTTTGCAAGTAGTAGCCTTCCCAACTTGTAGATCATTATATATTTTGATAGCCTCACTCTGGAAGTGTTAAGGGAAGTGAAGAAGAAATGGGTGACCAGATATTTTCTCCAGCTGAGAAAACTGGAAGGGATGAAAAAACTTGGGCCATAGAAGGAGATGGGAAGGAAGAAATGATTGTGGAAGTGGAAGGAATTGATATTGGAAGTGATAGATGAAGAGATTATGGATCTTGTGAGATACTAGGGGAGTCACTAACCTCAGCCACTTCTATCACAGGTGCTTCAAGAGACATGGCCTTATAAATAGAAGCCTTGGAGAGAGATGAGCAACCAATAAAAAATGAAATATTTCTTGGAGTCATATGGGTTTTTTGGGTTGAACTTTTTCCCTTTGTGAGTGTTGATTGGATCATGGTTGGTGGGGCCTCTATATTTGTAGGTTATTCTACTCCCTTGGGTGAAATTCCTAAGGTAACCAACCAATTGTAAGTTCTCTACATAATGGGCCCCACCCTCTCCTTTGTATTATAGCATTCCTCTACATACCAATCAATCCATGGTAATGGTTGATTGGCAATATTATCATTTTTTTTATGCCACATCTAAAACCTCATCATAATCTTGCACCTCCTTTGGGACATCAGCCAAACCAAATTGTCGAACGTCTTCCAAGGTCAACCTCTCATAATCCCTTTGTCGAATGATGTATTCATCCTGAAAATGAATCCAGATATCCTCCAATTGGGGCACGTGGGCACTGGACCGACCTGTTTCACCAAATTTACCCCGATAATCGAAATTAGTTTGTGGATGAAAGGTTTGCAAAGGTCACTTCAGCTAATTCTGCATCCACATTTTTGGCCTTATGAACATTCAAGTAGGTGTATCTACCAATTGAAATAGGGAAATGCACATTCTCAATTTTTGGCACTTGTTTTGAATTCGATGATAATCCAACAATTGTCAAACCAATTCCAATAGAACCCATTTATCAGTGGGACACCTTGGAAATTTTTGTGGGGCACCTATGAATCCTGGAACCTGAATGTAAGTGAATATAGGTAGCTTTAAATAGATAGCTCCCCACTCACGCACTTCTTTGAAGGCTTCATCATAAATCCTTCAATTATATAACTCTTTATCAAAACGGTAGAGGATAACCACAAAGAAGGCATCATTAACCCTATAAAAATGCCTATTCCCTTCACTCAGTGTGAGCTGGGGATAGAAATCATAGATTTGGGAGGTGTTGTAAATACCTTTAGTATTCAACCCCAAGAAATCTCCCATAGTAGCGGCCACATAAACCAAGAAGGATGTCATATAGAAATTCTTTGTGGAAAGAAACTTGCTCAACTGATAGAAAATGGAGCTACTGATATGCTCCCCACATCGGATAAACTCATTATTCTTCTTGATGGTAGCAATGTACAAGAACATCCATTCCTAGACTTCCTTTATAGAAGGGAGACTTGAAACTCTGCTTAGTAGCACAATAAGGTCACTGACCTCCTGAATAAAATATGACTGATGCATGGTTTTGGGTAATTTGGCGAAGCTCTTAACAAGATAAGTTTTCATCATGATTTCCGTGCATACTTCCTCTTCCTTGTCCCAATGTTCCACTGTCGAATCTAGCAAAATTGTGACGTAATCTTTAACGTCAAGAAGTTTGATCAAATCTTCAAAGAAGTCTAGGTCCAAATGGATTACCACCTTATCATCATCATCTTTGACTGACATGGATTCTTTGTCAAAGTGGGCTTCCATGGCTAAAACAAACTTTGGGCAATGCATAGATGTGGGAAAACAGGCAGCAAGGGAAAGCCCACTGTCGTAGATGGCCTACATCCATGGTTTCTTGTTCGGAGCCTTTACTTTTTCCTAGAAATATGGAAAATCAATCTACCCTAGGTCGGTGTCCCCTATATTCCCTAAGTCGGAAGACAGGTAGGAGTGAGGAGCAACTCCAAGAAATTAATACTTCATCTTTTCTTTTCCCTTTGATGTAGAAGTAGACATCAAGCTCTATATGCTAGAACCTGATGACTTTTTTAAATTCTGAAAGCCAAAGTTGAAAAATCCTTAAAAAAAGAGAAGTCCAAAACTTGAAGTGCAATACTCTGAAACACAGGTCCTAAACTCATGAAAATTATCAGCTTCCAAAAACCCAAACTGAAGAGTTCTGAAGAGAAAAATTTCTAGAGGGATTTTACCAAATATGTGGCCAAAGGTTCCAAAACCTGAAAGTGTGAAAGCTTGAAATTTGGACTTTCACGGTTTCAGACTTCAGAACTCCGGGTTTAAAAATTTCCAATTACATAGTAAAAACTCCAAACCCCGAAAGCCCTAAATTCCAAAATTTCAGAATTTTGGGGTTTCAAACTTTGGAAATTTGAAAACACAATTTCAGAGACTCACGCCATTAAACTCTGAAAGAGAAAAAACTCTGAAATCTAAAGTCTAAAATTTGAATTTTGGGTCTTGGAGAATTTTCCATTTACAAAGAATTTTCTCAAAAAATTCTAACCACTTTCGACATTTGCTTCTCAAGGTAGATTAAATCATTAGTAATGTTTTAAAAACATTTCTTGATCAAGTGATTCAACAATAAAACCACAAAGAGTCAACCAAAGGATGTAATGCAACACTAACGCCGTAAAGCACTATTATCAAAGAATTTTCAAAAGAGATTTGATTGAACATATGAGACCAAAAATCATAATATCTCTGGTAAAGAAAAGGATGTGTCTTTCCTCATAGGTTGATATCGCTTGCAGTCATAAATTTCTGCGGAATTTGGTCCATCCAATCCATGATGATTTCTTCTCTATCCCCATCGTCAACATCACAATATTGCACATAAATTATTGTGTACATAATACACAAGCTCTTAAATTTTCCATTATTGTCGTAAAATATGTAAAAGCCTTCCACAACCGATTCCCCTTTGTCTTTAACTTTTCTCATGTATTTTTTTATTGTCTCTCTTAACATTTTTTGAATAAGCAATAGGTAAGAGAACAATAATAACACAATTTAACAGACTAGATCCAACAACTGTAAGCAGTTCTATTATTGCATCAGAAGTTATTACACTAGACAAATTACTGAAATCTGTGATCACACATTCTGCATTGAATGGATTAGTTGACAGGATAGATGATAGTGTTGACTAGAGTTGGAATGGATATGCACATTGACATGTAAACTCTTCTATGTCTTTCATCCTTGCTGGAATTTTTTCTTCCATTGAAATCACGTAGCTTTCTATAATTCTTTGAGTTGCCACTGGGAGAACCTTTGCCACTTCAACATCAATTTTTCTTCTTGATGATTTTTCACTTCCTTGAGAATTAGCTTTTCTTTTTCCTTTATTATCTCTCCCAAGAGTACACTCAATTGGAGGTAGTGAGATTCATGCAGACCAAATTTTTGAATAATATTGGATTTAGTGCATTCTACCAATACAGTATTACCTGGATATTTATTTTTCAAATATTTTAGAACTTTTCCTCTCATTTTTCTATCATATTTTACTCTTTGGAAGTAAGATTCAAAATTATATGTTATGATTCCAGCTTCAATAGAGTCAATTAGCCATACTTTCCCTTATTTCACTTTATCTACTAGTAATGATAACTCCTCATCGGTCATACCTCTTGCACCCCTAAAGGAATTCGTTGTGAACCTTGACAGTGAATTTGGCTGAAAGTTAGTTTGGTTATCCTTAAAAGGAGAACAAGCAAGCCCACCTGATTTAAATAACTCAAAGGTTGTTGTCCATTTTTTCCATATGTCCTTAGGCACCAAGAAAAATGTCCATTTGTCAGAAAAAATATTTATCCTGGCCACTTTGAAAATAGCAAGACATTGCTTCTCAAAAATCTGCATTGAAAGAGGAAATAATATATTTACTTTCTGCATATTATAAAAATTACATTTTAAATAAAAATGCATTAAAATCAAGTTTCATTACCCTCCACTCCTCTATCTTGGTATTTCCCATTCTAGGCCTCCAAGGACATCCTAGGGATCTCCAAATTGTTCGAGCCTTGTAGATTACACCAATAAAATTATTTTCAATCCAATTTCTATTTACCTTGTTTTTTTGCTTGCAAATATCAATAATGTCTTTACTAGATGGTTTTGAAGACATAATGTGAGCCTTTCTAATCTATAACATAGTATGTAATGACTTGTATTTTTGTTCAGCTAAAAAAAAATTGGTCATAAATGGTATGTTGATCGTCAAGAATGTAGAACTACACATCATCCATTTTCAAGTCATCTGGATCCTCTAGTTGCACAAGTTCCTTTATAAAATGTAGAAAGGGAAGAAAAATTGCATCCCTTTGTGTAAGTATAGCATTAAACAACATTAAATGGACAATAAGGTCAACATTCTCATCATGCATAGGATGGTATTGATATTCTGGAGGTGTCACATGGAACCTAGAAACTTCAACTGGAAAAACATCACCATTGAGCAAAAACAATTTAAACTGTTTAGCGGTTGAAGGTTTTACTTTCTTAAATATACTGGTCACTTTTTTTAGCAATACAAATGATTTATTATTCTTTTTAAGCCCTTGTAACTTTGACTTAGTGGGATCTATCTATAATTTAGAAAAATAAGATCACCTTAGTGTTGTAAGTAGTTTTGCATGTTTCGGTGGAGAAAGAATTTTTTTCTATTCAAATAATGAAAAATAGAAGAGGTATTATTGATTCTATATAATTTTTTGAATACTAAATTCATGTCATTATGAGTTTCAAGGGCATTTTCACATCCTATTTTTTCAATGTATGAACATCCCCAAATTCTAACCATATTTGGAACAAGAAATCGTCCTACTTTCTATATAAGCCTCCATATCTTGTTTCCTTAACAAGGAAACTTCCGAATCCATGTCAAGAATAAGGCACTTATTCATTTCAATTTCAATACATTCAACCTAAATATGCAATGTTTGTTTATTAATAACTTTTGAAGTTAGAACTATACCGACTTCATCGACAACAACATCATAAAAAAAAAACTACATATCAGCGTGATAGTTATATGGGGAATGCATTTCTACAAACCATTCATTGTCTCTATTTTTCCAAACCTATTCTCCTTCAATAAAAGGAATTTTCATGAATGGAGTGCGATCAATGGAAGACATGTTACTTGAAAAAGTAATTAAACAAATTAATAATTCATAAGTAATTGGGAAGGATAAACATTGTTTTTCAAAAGTGCAATAACAAGGAGATAATGTATCTTAACGTCATTATTTTCATAGATTAAAAATAATTACCAATGGATATTAATAGCTTAGCAGTCGCTAGGAAAACTTTCAACATGTTATAGAATACAAATGGAAATGCCAAATACATTGTACATTAATTTGCGTCATGTAAGGCTTGTATAGAGTATAATAATATGACTAGCAACAGCTAATCGTAACTATTCGTAATGTTACGTTAAAGCATTATAATAAAAATTGTGCTCAGTGGACGCCAGGCCTAGAATATCATGTCAGAATTGAAATTTCAAAATTTTAAATTTCAATGTCTTCATTTAGGTCTTTTAGATCCTTTTCCTTGGTGGAAGTAAAATGGTTTAGTCATGCATGTGGTAGAAGTAAAAAAATCCAATGATAATGAACCAAAAGAACTTGCAGGTGAAAATAGTGATGTGAAGAATCATTAATATCAAATTAGAATAAAATACCAGTAGTCAAAAAGTTTTTAGGAAAATCATTTCTATTTTTTTCCTCTCTAATGTAAAAACTAGCGTAAAGGTTTCTTATTTCAAATGGTCGTTACGATGCACTACATACACTCGAGAGTGGCATAGCCTTATGCAGTTCTCATAAGATATATTGTGTATAACACATAAATGATATTGTTTCTTATCAAGGAAAATTCTTGATGACCGCTAAGATCCATTACTTCTGTTAGATAGTAGCCTCTACACTTTGTAAGAATCCATTTTAGTTTTGAAAATTACAATCATAACCAAGTGTTGCAATATCCCTTGCGGAGCCAAGTGCAATGATACATACCCTCAATAATAATGAATCCTTTTGTATTTCTCATAGGATATATTGTCATATCACATAATTCATGTTGGTTCGTATCAAGGAAAATTCTTAGTGACCGCTAAGCTCCATTATTGAGTGGTTTGGTGCTCATTAGGCTCTACTGTTTTTTAGTTTTCAAAAATATCGACCTAATAAAAATTCATTGTCTACCTTAACGACAAAGATAAGTGTTAGACCATAGTAATAGAATTACATAATTTAAACATGAATAAGTGTCCTGTTAATCTTGGCCCTGCATATTTCCAAAAATTACCCATCCAAAAAAGTAGTCCTAAATGCATATTACCAATTATTCATTGATGAGAAGGCTAGTGGAGGATAACCTCTATATTGTCCATGAATCCATTTTAATAATGCAAAAAAAAAATTGAACAGCTTTGTTGTCATTGTTTGTAATTATATTATATTGGTTGGACTATCCCTAACAGTGTCAAGTTCTTAAATACATACCTTCAAGAAGCCTTACGCCTTATGTAGTTATCGTAGAATTTATTGTGCATAAAATGTAATTCATGTCTTTTCATATAAATGAAAATGTTTAGCAACCACTAAGCATCGTTGGTTATTGAAAGGAAAGGCTTTGTTATTGCTAAGTTTAACAGTTTCTAGTTATAAAAATAGTGACATAGTTAGGAAATATTAGATCATAGTAAGAGGAGTACATCATTTTAACTTGAAGAAGTATCTTGTATTTCTTGGCCTTGCATATTTTCTTAAAACCATCCTCAAAACCAAATAGACCTAAATGATCTACCAAATATGTAGGGTGAAGGTGAACAAGATTCTCGCTCAGGATTAAATGATGAACTTCTATTGCATTGATCTAATCTTGTTAATATACAATCGTTTTATTTCCATTTATATGTTTTCTATTTTGAGAAGCCTCAATTGTGTGTTCAATAAAATCAAAAAAATATATGCTAACCGATCTCTGGCAAGGAACATGAGAGACTAATAAAATACATATTGTTCTAAAGGCTATTCTCAAAATTAATAATTTGAATAATGACTAGAATTTTAGTAACTTAAAAATTTAATAAATTAAAGCATTGGAACGTTGTTGGTCCCTGGCTAATGAATTGAATAGTAAAGAATTAATTATTAGAGGTGAATCTCATATTATTGTTAACCCCCCCATCAAAAAAATAGTCCTTGTCAGGGAAAATCAATATTGTGTGAATAAAATTCCTTTTTTATGCTTTCATTAATTCTTTATTAGACCTTAAATCATATCTATTGAGAATATAATAAATAGTCGGATTTTATAGCATTCGAGGGACTAACCAAGCATTTTGTAATAATATTGGTAGTAAATATGCTAAATGGCCAGACTTCGTCACCATTTCTAATAAAGGTTGATAGTAAATCTCGTAGCAATTTTGTATTAATTACAAGAATGTGATGGCATAGTCACTCCATATATTTATCTAGTTGCCCTCTCTTATTTTCACACCTTTTGGATTTATTTCATTTACTTTCATTTCATCTGTCATGGTTGGTCCATTGTTTCCTTTCATGCAATTCTCCATGTCGGTGTGTGAAATGGAATTTTATACCACAATTTCATGTCATCGTCTAAAATCCATTGTTAGAATTGAATTAGAACGAGATATGGTTGTTATTGAGGAGTTATTGGAGCTGATTATCTTTCTCTAAAGGGTCATCTGAGTGTTAATATGAAATTTTCCTCGACATTCATTTGTCATTTTCTTATCATACAACCGGTGAAGGATTGGACTTTAGAGATGGTTCGTCATTGGATTAAACTAGCTTATAGGGTTGACATGGAAGCTGAAATGGACAAAACCTCGAGTGAGTTGTGGCCCATGATTTATGAGGCTCACTTTAAATAGGAATGTTTGGTGGACATGGCCATTTTTGGAGAGTTGTACAATTGGTTTGACATCCTAATGTGTTTCGTGTATGATATTTCCAATTGGGGTAAGAGCTCAATGGTAGGACCTAGTTTGCTCCACCTTCGTGAATTGGATATTATGTTTGCACCAATGCAACTGGAACCAACACCTTGGGATCTTCTCATTATATCTATAATGTAAAGTGAAAGGGAACCAGAACTGGAACCACTGCAAGGGCGTGAGGTGTATGATTGGTTAAAGAGTTGTGTTGCTACTGGAAAAAAGCATATTTTTTTGGAATCTCTTGTGGAAAGGATTTTCCATCCCTTTAAAATGGAGGTTACTAAGGTGTCTTCTAATTCAAATAGATTAAAATTTCTAAAATCCGTCATTTTTTATCTTTATTTGTGTTGTTATATAGTGTTATTAGTTCCATTGTTATCGAATCATCATGTTTATTTGATAATTTTTGGGGTTTTTTTGTATTCCTAACCATTTGTGTTTTTGGCATAGGCCCTTGCATTTTTTTGGCAAAGTATTACCAGATTGTTCAATTTTTTAGAATGATCCTCTCATTATATATGTAATGTAAAGTGAAAGGGACCCTTTAACCCTCCTTTAATTATAAAAAACAAGGAATCATTAATAAAAAAATTGTTATGCATTGTACGAAGCAATTTAAATAATTAATCGCTATTACAGTCGGCACACATTTCCCAGTTGCTAATGTTTCAGTCAAATAATTACTACTTGTTTTGTATGCAATATATTTAATAGGTTAAATGCCTCATATATCATATTTTCATCAGGCTTGAATACATACACACCATAGTTATAACGCCTTATGTTATTCTCATAAGAAATATTGTGTATAACACATATGTGATTTTGGTTTGTTTTAAGTTTACAATTTGTTGGTAGAAGAGAAGATTGGCAGATGCTAGCATCAAAATTAAAAGTATAATGTTATGATGTGATTGGGTGTTTTCATTAGGTACTTATTTTGACAAGTATCAAGTTATACTATAAAAAATATTGGGTGTTGTGTAATCAAGACTCTATCCACAATTGGGAAATCTTCAAGTATTGGTGGCTCTCCCCTATATACCCTCTCAAGGGATCAAGCCTTTTATACTTCTCATAAGATATATTTTGTATAACACATATTTCAAATTGGCTAGCATAAAGGAACATTTCTAGCAGTTGTTAAGCTCAATTACTAATTGAAGTTAATGGTTACGTGGACTCAAGGCTAAACAGTTTCTTATTTTCAAATTAGCACTCGAATAACAAACAAATCATGGACTACTCTAGTGTCTAAAAATATTACATGTTATGATGTGATTGGGTGTTGTTATTACGTACTTTTTTGACAAGTATAAAAATTAAATAATCACTAGGTACTTTTTTTATAAGTATCAAGTTGTACTATGAAAACTATTGGGTGTTGTGTTATAAAGACTCTATGTCTACAATTGGACCATGCTCAAGTATTGGTTGCTCTCCCCTATATACCCTCTTGATGGATCAAGAATTGTGGTGTTATCATAAGATATATTGTGTATAACACCTAATTCAAATCGACTCGTATAAAGGAAAATGCTTAGTGACTACTAGGCTCAATTACAAATTGAAATTAATGGTTGTGTGGACTCTTGGCTAAAAAAAATCTTATTTTCAAATTAATAATCGAATAAAAAATAAATCACAAACTACCCCAGTGTATGGTAGGATCCTAGCAGACGTTAATCTTAATTCTTTGTTATGTTGCACCAATGAAATATAATAATATTCGACCTTAGGGGCCACTTGGATTCGAAAATCATGTCGGGATTCTAATACCATGTTATAGGATTTAAATATCTTAGAACATCATATTGTAAAATATAAATATAATAATGGACCTTAGTTAATTTTTCAGTCGAGTCATTACTAATTGTCATGTATTCAAGATAATAACTATCTTAGCGGCCGCTAACCTCAAGTCTTTGTGATGTTGTAACAATGATATTTAATAATCTTCAACCTTAGTGGCTGCTAGGTTTCGAATATCATGTGATATAATTTGAATACCATATTGAACTCGGTGGCCAATGGGCTTAAAATTTCATTTTTGAATATGTGTATTCAGGAAAATCGTTAAGATTTGTCTCATCTTGGAATATTTGTTGTCTTCTCTTATCTTAGAACATCAAATAAATTTAGTAACCATCCACCTTAGTAATCACTAGTCTTTGAAGATAGTCTTGTAAAATCTAAATATAATAATGGAGCACAATTAGTATTTTAGTCGAGTCATTACTAATTGTGCAGTATGCAAAATAACAACTATCCTAGTGGTTGTTAACCTCAAGTCTTTGTGATGTTACACCAGCGCTATGTAATAATCTATAACCTTAGTGGCCACTAGACTTCAAATATCATGTGATACACTTCAAATATCATATTGAACTCAATTTCTGCTAGGCTAATTTTTTTGTTTTGGAATATGTGTATTCAAGAAAATTGTTACTATTTGTTTTCTTAGAACATCAAAGAAATAAAGTAAGCATCCACCCTAGTAGTCACTAGTCTTAGAATGTAGTATTGTATAATCCAAAACTAATAATGGAGCTTAGTTATTTTTTCAGTTGGGTCATTATTAATTATCTTGTATGCAAGGCAACAACTATCCTAGTAGCCAATAATATCAAGTCTTTGTTAAGTTGCACTAATGCTATGTAATAATCTTCGACCTTAATAGCCGCTAGGCTTTAAATATCATATCAGGCTTCAAATAGCATGTGATAGACTTGAGATTAGTGTGTTGTAATTAATGCCCGCTAGGCTAAAAAAATTGTGTTGGAATATGTGTATTCAGGAAAATTGTTAATATTTGTCTTGTCTTGGAATATTTGTTTTGTCCCATCTTCAAATATTGAAGAAACATAAAAAAAAATCCACCTTAACGGTCGCTAGTTTTTGAAGATCATCTTGAAAAATCTAAATATAATAATGGAGCTTAATTCATATGTCATTCAAGTCGTTACTAATTGTCTTGAATACAAGACAAAAATTATCCTAATGGCCACTATTATAGATTCTTTCTTTTGTTGCACCAATGCAATGTAATAATTTTTTACCTTAGCAACCGCTAGGCTTTGAATATCATGCTAAGATTTAGATATCATAATACGAAAATATAAATTTCATAATGGTGCTTAGATCAGTTTTCAGGTGATTCGTTACTAATTGCATTGTATGGAAGGCAACCAATATCTTAGTTGCCTCTAATCTCCGTTTTTGTTTGAGTACATGTATCTAGGAAAATATTTAATATTTTTCTTGTCATGGAATATTTGTTGTCTTATGTTGTCTTGTAATAGAAAAGTAATGTTGTAAACCCAGCTTAGTGGCCACTAGTATTGGAATATGGTATTGGAGAATTTAAAAATTGTTACATTAGCTTGGCTTAGTTATCAGGTAAGTCGTTACTAACTATATTCTAGACAAGTGGTTTCGACAAATAAGAATTATACGTCTACAAGTATAATATTATATTAATATATTTAGCCAATGATATGTGGCATAATAAAATTATATGACATAACATAAGGTTTGTAAAAGGAAATATATGTTTGCAAATAGAATGATTAAAATTTATATTTAATAATATTTACGCACATAGATAATATTCTTACCATATATTAAGCATAAAAAATATTGCTAAAGATATTATATTTGACTATTTATACGAGGGAAAATGTATATAATTAAATATATATATCATTGCGGAAATCATATAAAAAATGGACATTGAAATAATTAGTCACGAATATTTATTTTATATTAAAAAATCATTAAAGGAATTCAAAATGCTTACCTAAACTATACTAAATCAAACCATTATGATTTTTTTTTAAATGAATATGTGACTCGTGTTTTGAAATTGGGGATAGATGCCACTACTTACAGGCAAGAATAAACGTAAGAAGGAGAACAAAAAAACCACAAAACTTGAACCAAAGAGACACATAAAAGGGATAAAAAAAGGAACCCATTTAACAAACACGGATACAAGAGCTACAGTAGAGAAAAAAATGGGTTTTTTGAAAGAATAAAAAATTGTAAAGGGGATTACATTTTCTTCAGTTAGGGCAAGACAAAAAATGTGGTTTTAGACAGAGAAATGTGTTTTGACAAGGGGATGAAACAGAACTATAAAGGTGGCGGAGGGAAAGGCAAGGCTAGATTTCCATAAAAAACACAAGAATTAGGTGAATACATAGTGACTAAAAGTGTCTGCCATCAACAAAGGTACACATACAATAACATAGATGTTTTTGATGAATACTTGTTTTAGTAGTATCTAAAAGTATTATGTGCTTGATAATGTCTATGAAAGCTTTTTCATCTCTCTGAAACAAACTATCTTTGAGATTCTATACGCAACCTCTTTTGTTTACCTCTTTTGATTTTTTCCTTTGTATGCTTTCTGCTATGAATTCAAGATTCAGAAAATATGGCTAGGATTCCTGCACTTGTACCTCTGATGTATCCAAAATCACTATTTTGTGCCTCATTTGTGTGCCCCCAAACAAGATTATAATCACTACCTCAACTTTCCCTTCCAAAAAACAACCAGGATTCAAGCACTCAAACCAGTAATTTAGTCCACGCGTATGTTATATTTTGATTTCAATAAATGATTTTCTACGATTTAAAAATAGAAAGAAACCAAAATATATATTTCTATGGAGTATTTAATTTTCCCCAATACATTCAACGAAATAAATTCCGAAAACTGAAAAAATTGGTGGGATAGGAAAATTTTAAAATTTACATTTCCCCTTTGTAAATCGAAAGTGTGGGATTTTGAAATTTTAAATATTCATATTTAATGCAGGGGATTTCACATATCAAAATTTTAATGTATCCCTCATTAATATTCACATTTAATTCAAGGGATAGGGTGGTATAAGGGGAAATCAAATTTATTAATTTTACTTTGTGAATGAGTGGGACAATGACAATTATTTCTTTGTGAACTCATGAGATAACGAAAAATATTAATATAAGAATAATAAATAAATAAATTAGAAAATAGAAGTGAACATTTGTAAACAAAGGTTTAAAGTTTAATAGAGCGATATACGCACATTTATTATTAATTTTAATCGAATTCGAATTCATGATTTTTAAATATAGTGTAACACCCTCTTTATTATGCTTCTCAATTAGGATTTTTTATTTATTTCTCTTTTACTTCATGCTTCACTGATTTAAATACCCATTATTTAAATTCCAGCACAAATCTGAAATTGAATCCATCTAATAATTGTCATAAACCGTGTGTAGTTGTATGAGAGTATACAGATCCTACTTGATCCCCCTTAAACACTCTTTGCGAATGTGTTTACTCTTTACAAGCGTGTATTAAAAGTATACTAATGGTTTCTTTCATCTATCAAGGATGGTCAAATATTGCATTATAAGTGTCTACATGGAACTCAATCATTGAATCCCATTAGGCATCTGACATATTATATCCTTGGTGTCTCCGCGACAGTGTAATCAACATCTTACACTATTTTGGCCACATTTTCAGAGACATGTATGCCATGCTCAATTCCGTGACAACACATTCGACGTTAGGAACTTATCCATCACCTAGTTTAGTTATATAGATTCTCTTCCATCTTATTATGTTCATAATTGAAAACTTAAGCATTCTTTTATGTCCTTTATTTTTTATTGAGTTGATTCAGCTTCCTAATACTGACAAGTACATTTGTACCTAGCCAATCAACCATGAAGTACCTTTGTACTTTGCTCTGTACCATCGTGATTTGGTTATTCAAAGGTGGTACTCAACCATGTAACTGTAGGTCACTACTGGTAAAAGGCAGCAGTTAATCTATAGGAGATTAAATCCTATGAGTTGATTTATGGTAACTAGCCTACCTAGGACCATAAGTATAATTCACCATAATAGTTAATAAGATAATATCCATCTTTATGATTTTCTTTATATTACTAGTTTTATTTTATTATATTTCCTCTAACTATTCCAAATCACAATTATTGTAGTATTATTACTTCAACATACACAAAATTATAAGGTTTATAACAACATATTTCAAAATAGAGTCATAAGCAGAATATCACTGATTTATTAATCTCTTGTCAATTCTATATCTTTATTTAATACATAATCATATAAAACTATCAACATTATCATTAATTAAATAGTAATGATTGCAATTAAATATGCATTATCCAAGATAATACTTTATTAATAACCGACAAAATTGTCTTTCTATCATTAATATCACAATGAAGGATAACTTTCGCTTCTTAGTCAATTACAATACAATGTTTTTGTATTTTTCTTGTTCTATTTAAATTAATGAGTTAGCTACTAAATAAAGTACACAAATCAAAACATGGAGGGTTTAAGGTACCTCAAATATGATGTGATGGATATGGACACAAAGTAAATCATGGATCCTCATTGTAGCTGATAACCAGAAAATAAGATAAAATGAAACGGGATTAATTAGATAGATTTATGTGGGGGTTTCCCAAACAATGTCAACTCCAAGAAGTGCTTAGCTTCCTTTCACATATGTCAACCCCCGTGCATTTAGAAAGAGTGAAATAAAGCAAGAACAACAGATAACATGTAGAGACATGAATATACTAAATCTAACAAATGATTAAAATTGATCTAGAATTACGATTGGAATAAGAGTAAATTAAAGGTTACCTGGTTTGGGTCGATGGAGACCCAAACTATGCATAGGTAGATCGATGCCAACTGGATCTAATGAAAGGAACCTACAACAAACCTATAATATCTTATGTGGTTGGATCTGGATTTAAAAGATGGGTCGGTTCGATGCTGATTGGACTAGGTTGATGTCGATTGGACTGGGTTGACGTCGATCAGACTGGAACTATGCCGAATGGATCTAGGTCTATGCCAACTGGACTAGGTCTATGCCAACTAGACCTAGGTTGGGTAAGGCTGAGGATGGATGGATGAAAAAGGTGACCTGTAAGAAAATAGACTGGAAAAAAAGGTTGTTGGAGAATATCTGAGTGTTACTCAGGTTGATCTAAACCTACAAAATATTAAACACAATCAATACAAAGATAATCTGATAAAAACCAAAATAAATTAGTACAGAGATATCGATAAGTCTCACAAATGATGATCGTGAGTGATGCAAGCACATTGAAATGATGTCCGTGATATCTGTGATTATTACAGGAATGCTCAGACAAGAGAGAAATCTCACAAGTTGTAAGGGAGGTCAAATGTTCATATGCATCTGATGATTATGGAGAGAAAAGATTTATTTTTATACGGTTAATGGTGACTAGGCATGGTCACCATCGATTATGGGAAAAGTTTCCCAAATGGTGGGTGATTTGTGTTTTTGATCAGAGTTTTGTGTTTTGATGAAGGGAAAAAGTTGCTTTAAATAAAACATGCGGGAAGGGATGTGATATAGATGAGTTGGGGATAAAGATAGGTTTGAAAAAGCATAGAAAAGCATGAAGATGCAAATTTAGAATAAAATCATCTCAAATGGAAAATTGTTTAAGGCATAATGGATGTTAATTAATTAATTAATTAATGTTTATTAATAAAGATTAAAGGTGTTTAAAAGGTGATGGGCATGGATATTGATTAATTAATTTATTATTTAAGATTATTAATTAATAAATATTAATAAGGTGATGAGATGAATGGCCATTTAATTAAATTAAGGGGGTGTATTTAAATAAATATGCACATGTAGGTGATTAAGGGTATAGATATTGAATTTAGGTGTCTACATTTTACCCCTTTTGTTGATTGGTTTGCGCTAGTAAGCCACGAGACAAAAACAATGAGAGTTAAATGTAAATGAGGATTAACAAAAGGTGGATGACGAGCTCCCCCTCAAACTAGGGATCGATGACACTAAGGGGAATCAATGACGCATTTGAAAAAATGGTAGATGATAAAGGGAAAGTGGATGAAGAAAAATGGGTTAAATGATTACCAAGGAAAGATGCCCCAAGTAAAAAGGAATCGCAATAACAAGAATAACTATGGCGGTGACTCCAATATCACATCAGTAAAGGAAAATTATGGTCTCAAAGGAGACGGGATATAACGTTCTACGGGTCAGTGAGTGGGTGAAGATCACTACAGTATAGATGTAAGCCATGATGACTAATGGGTTATAGGAAAACATCAAATTATGCATAACTAAATGCAAAAGGTATGTGAAAATTTTTGTATACAAGGAATTGAGTGAAAAGGTATGCATTCATAAGGGACAAGGATGAAATTTTATGGTACCCTAGCATAGGACACAAAAATGGTCAAGAAGGAAAAGTGAAAAAACATGTGATGAAATAATATGCCCCAAGGGGGGAGAATTATGGTCACGAGATGGACTTTGTGTGCAAATTGGATATGATTGTAACATAAAATGCCCAAAGAAAGAATAAATATGGCCTGGTGGGACTTTAAATGTATAAATTAGTGATTTAAATGTAGATTTAAAATGCCTAGAGGGAAAATAAATATGGCCACATATGTGGAGTTTGAGAGTAGATTAAATGGGATCCGAGGAGGTGGAGGAAAATATGCAACTTTAATAATGGCGACCCATGGGTATGAACGATACTATGTCATATCAAGGAACATGTGAGGAAAATATGCCTCCATCTACATTGGATGTAAACAAGAAAGAGATTCAGGTAACGTAAGGAACATGCGACCAAAGAAGATGTTAGCACAAAACCAATGATAGGTAGTTATACCAAAGATCATAAGGAAATATCGATGAAATGATCTCATAAACCTAATGTCGACACAACAAAGGGGTTTAAGATGTAACTTTTATGTCGTAAAAGGGTTCTCCACAAGTGGTGTTCCCTAATAAAAGAGTATCCATCCTTCAAGGGTATGGTCTACTTTATACATAATATATATGGAAAGAAGAATATATAATAGTCGTCCTTCGAGGGATCAGTCTATTTGCATTGACTTTGATTTTGATTTCATGATTTTCTTTTGCTTTTTTTCTTTTTTTTTCTTTTTTTTTCATGAACGGTTGTCCTTTGAGGGAGTATTATGTGTTTTGATAACCTTGATTTTAATAAGAGGATCCATGAATTTTGACTTTACATGGGGAAGAGCTGGGAATAGCTAGGTAGACCACTTAGAAGGGGACAATGAATGTACAAGAGAAACATCTAAACCCTTTGCATGGTTCCAATAGGTGAATAAGAGGATGATGAGTGTAATGATCATGGATTTATCACCAAAGGGGAGAACCTATCCATAAGGAATATGCTACAAGAAGAGACATAGTGCTCATATTTAAGGTCGCATCTAGGAAGTGACTGTAGACCACATAGTTCCAAATCACTACAATGAAAGATGGGAGAGGATAATGATGGAGGGATGATTTGAGGATATGACTAAGAACTCACTGGTAGTGTGCTAACAGTAGAATGGTCACAAGTGCAAAGCATTAGTAGGTTCCATTTCTAGTTTAGCCTTGAGGTAAGGCAAACCTTCCACGCAATATTCTGATTAAAGTCACATTCGAGATAGGATGACATCTTGATAGGATGGGGTATGATACAAATAAAAAAAGATTAAATTATTTTCTACCCTTAACAAAGTGAAAAATATGTGTCCCTAACGAGATAAGTAGATGGCCATAAAAGTGGGCTTGTGATGAAAAAAAGTGTTCCCCCAAAAGAGGGACAAATATGGAAATAGATGGTGCCCAAAAAAGAGACACGAATATGGCCACAATGGTGGACCTTGGAATGAAAAATATTGTTCCCCAAGAGAGGCACAAGTATGGCCACAATGGTGAACTTTGGATGGAAAAAAAAATGAATGGTCCCTCAATGGAGGAACAAATATGGCCACAATGGTGGACTTTGAATGGAAATATGAAAATAGATGGGGCCACTAATAGAGTCATGTATATGATCACAAAGTTGGAATTTGATGAAAATGGTGCCCCAAGAGAGGCATGAATATGGCCAAAAAGGTGGACTTTGAAAATGAAAGATATATAAATAGATGGTTCCTGTACGCACCCAAAATTGCATGTGCTACATTGGTGGGAAAATTGTTATAAAGGTCCCCAGTGATGATTCAAAATCCTTTCAAGAAGGTGTTCGAGCTCTAAAAACCCATTTTTATTATATATTTGTGGCCTAAATAGCCTTAATTATCTTTTTCCTACATTTTTCCCTTTTCCCCTTTCAATATGTGCTTGTTTTGGCCTTTAGTGCCAAGATTGTTGCCCTGTCTGGGTGGCGGTTCACAAACCATCACCCTGATTGGGGTGGCGGTCCTGATCAATTTTTCCAGAATCTTCACACAAGAAATTACATGCGATGATTCACTTAAGTTTATCTTTTGAACGTGTCTGTGAGTCAAATTTGCTAAAAATAGCTTCGTTTACTTGGTTCTCCTAGTTCCTTTTATTTTAAATAGATTTAATGAGTGGAACTACCTCTTCAATTCCTTGTGCATGAAGTAACCTTCTAGCCTCCATTCCTATATATTCCATGCTTGTATTTAAGAAAAAGAGTCTGAGAATTTTGTGTATCTTGCATTGTTGTGCTGCAATAATCTTGCTAGGAATTGCATAGCCAAGTTCAAATCTCTTGTGTTATCTTTCTTCTACCTGCATTACACCTAGAATGATTCCAAGCTACCATCAATCAAGCGCCATCCTCTTGTTTTTGTTCTTTGCATTCCGATCCTTGGACTCACATGAAAACTCAAAGAAAGAAGGGAAAGAACTGAGGGGATAGATACTCATACTTCCGGATTTGCCAAAGCTCTTTCTCTTCTAGGTTGAAGTTGTGTATTTGTTTTCTTTGTTTTGTCAAATTGCATATCAAATAGAGTAGAGAAACAATTCATTTCAATTAATAAGATAGTTACAAGTAGAGTAAGTCAATAGGAATTTTTCTCTTCAATATTTCCAGGGAAATAGTGGGTGAATGATAGCTCTGTTAGAGTCATGATTTATTCTTCACTTTTGAGGTAGAGTTGGAGAGATTTTATTTGAATTAGAGTAGATCTTAGATTTAGATTTACACATCTACACAGATAGCTAGCTACATCTGGCCAGCTATTTGTTTTCTTTAAATTGTTGATTAGATCAATGCATTGTTTGAAGAGTTAGAAAAGCACAAAAATATTTATTTCCATAGATTAACTTGTTTTATTGTTTCATTCTTATACATTGAGAAAACACCAAAAATATAGTTTAGATTTCATTTGATAGATATTTTATTCACCGAAAAAAAATCAAATTCATCTTGTATGACCATTAATGGTCCGCAGTAGGAAAAGACTTACGGTTATGATCCTCTGGTCCCATAACCTAACGGGCCAGAGTTAGTAACTAACATTGACACAAGTCTGTGCTTAACCATCTTATGCACACCCGCCACATACACAGAGAAAATAAGAGAGTTAGAGACTTTAAACATAGTTGCTAACAAGGCCTACGACTTTTGGACTACTCCTAGGAATAGGGTTTGACTACATGTATGACCATTCCAGGGCCTCAACTTCAACGAGTCTTTGGTTGTGACCCATAAATTCCGCAACCCAACGGACCTACTAGTCAACTAGATATCGACACTAGCCTACGCATGCATGTATTCATATCCTCACCACTTCCATCAGATATTATCACACAACTTTCATTATTGAACATAACAACCGATCAGGCTAAGACTTTCTGGACGAGACCAGAGAATCGACCTTAGTCCCTACAGCTCTGCTAGGTCTCTTGTTTCAATTTCCATGACCTTATCTGGAAACCCATACGAGGCACCTACAGGCTACTTTCCACGTATTCCACAACCCACCAATAGAATATCAGTTGATATAGACATCAATTGGAGTCTCCGAGTAGCTATCATATCAAACCCCACCATTACACCCCTTCAAGTTAGGAGAGCATTCTTTTCCTTAGATTCACAAATTTTGTTATTACATGTCGAAGACATAAGGTTGCCAAATTAGCTTGGTCATCGCCATCACTTTCACTCCCATTTCAAATTCCACACCGGCTGTCTTGGCATGACCTCGGGAAGTCCGGTGCGCAGAAGGTCACGTGTTGATTTTCTATAGTACAAATTGGTGAACCCAACGTGAAGAGCTAGTCTCTAAAAATTTCTGCTTTCGTCTATCCTTTATTCTACTGGTATTCTTATACCCCCCAAATATGTCGGGATATGACGAGTACGGTCGACCCATCTTGGGTTTTGACTTGTACCAACACCGTTCAAACATACCACAATAGTCACCTTCACTTTCAACGTGGGCAGACAACCACTCATCCACTCAAAATCCTCTACTTCAAAGAACCAATGTTGGTTCTTCTATGTGCATCGAAGAACTAGATCAGATCACTCAGAATTACCCCCTTGAACAATCAAGTTCAAATAACATGACATTTACTAGAGAAACTAGTTCATCTTCTTGGGTATTGTTTCGACAGCCCATCACCATACAATCTGATCCACTCCCCCATATTGATGAGGAGTATCTAGCATGATATGCTAGGAGTGAGCAGTAATTCCAACAAATGAACCAATCTTTTGATAGGTTGCAAGGGCAAGGTAGTGTCCCACTTCAAAACAATAACGCCACCCCGCCACTAACTGACAATACAACCAATGAGGGGTGGAAACATTGTGAACAATTCATAGCGGGACACCATATTCCTTGACAACCTTCAATGATTCTGTCATCACCAATCCGGCACTATGATAATTCTTCACCGGGAACTCCTCGTGCTATGATTATTTACTAATGCACAGCCTTTAGTTTGGTGGATGTAATCTGGAAACAAAACAACAACCGAACACAAGAATACCATTGACTATGATAAGACAGAATGACGACAAATCTGAAATATCAAAGTAAATTATAATATTAACATGAAATTGTTACAATCTCACCCATGAGGTACTTCAACAAGACTATGGGAGAAACTTTACAATTACACCTCTCGATGGCTTCTTCAACACACCTTTAACGGATGGCTTCCTTTGCACACTTCTTACAATATTTCTCACTACTTCTTTCTATGCTAAATGAGGGGGGTAGCCTCTCTATTTATAGAACTTCTAGGCTTATCCATCTTATCTCTAAGATAGGATAAGAAATCCACTCTGACGAATCATATTCCATACCTTAACTCTTATCTGTACATGTAGGCTTATCTGTTAAGATAAGATAAACCTTATCATTTTACATGGGTTCCACATTTTTAGACTTTTTACAAATAAAATACACAAAATATTTATGACCTCACTCCTTGTCCTTATTACCAATATAATATTTCTAATTCCTAATCATGTAGACCCTACTTCTCTAATTACCCAAACTTTGACATTTTAACATTACCGGACCACTTACGACAAATATTTACTTTTTACAACATTCCTATCGTACTTTGACTGTTACTGTACTCCACATTATTGGCGACACCATACTGACGGCACCGTTATCTTCTATCAAACGCTACTACTAATTACACTTAACAACATCCTATTCCTAATACATACATTAATGAAATAGAAATTATGGAGGAAAATTTTAGTGTCGACAGTTCAACTAAAGGAGTCTAAGAAGGGCAGCACTCCGTCAACGGACGATGTCATTTTAGATTTGGTTGATAAGGTCAGGGAGTTGGAGCTTTCCCAGAATACATAGAATTCATACGCAGGGCAAGCGTGGACTCCTTCAAACCCACAGAACCATGGGAAAATACCGACTACCCAAAACTCGTCAGTCTACATGAATATTCTGAACCATGTAGACTTGTTAACTGGGACGGGTACCTTGGGTATGCCTCCTCAAGCCACATATGGTCATCTATAACAGGTACCAGCCAAAAGTGCGTTCTCGAATGCTATACTAGCCAAAAATGTGATGTTCCCTGGCTTCGCGCCTTCAGCTCCATATCAAAGAAGTCAACCCCCATATATACACATGTATTCCAAATCTCTGCAGGGGGACATGTACACCTACCCAGGTCCATATGGACAAATGTAAGGGATGTCATACACCCAGCCAAATATTAATGTTGTCCCATTTCAACAGCCAATGCAGCCCCCACCTCCCTAACAAGGGTCTTCAACAGTGGAAACATATGCAATGGGGACTTATTCTAAATATCTCAAAGAACCCCTAGATTTCTCCATTTGGGAAATCATGCTCCTGACACCCTTTCCTGATCTCCCAAAGTTCAAGGGGGGCGGTGATCCAAATGCCCACATCAAAGCTTATGCAATGGCCATTCGAGAGCTACTCCCATGGGATGCAGTCGTTGCAAAGATTTTCCCTAAGACACTTGAATGTATTGCTCTCGACTGGTATTATAGGATACCGGAGGCTTTGATACACTTGTTCAAGCAACTAGAGTCAAATTTTATCAAATCCTTTGATATGAACAAGCTTTTGTGAACAGGAATCAAATAATTGCTTCATATCAAACAAGAACATAATGATTCTGTAGCTCACTTCATTCAGAGGTGGCGACATGTTCTCTACTCTTCTGCAAGTTCTCCAAACATGGACCAAATGGAACTTTGTGATTTATTCCTCCACTCCCTCAACAAAGAGATGAAGGAAGAGAGGTTAAAAAGAACCCACTAAGGAGCTATGAAGAAGTGCTAGAGGGTGCTCTTCGGATCGACCAAGCGGCCATTGACAGTGGTCATAAGACCTACAGGGAAAATGGGAAGTTAGTTACCCCTTCTCAAAACACTCTCGGCTACTCCAACAATACAAATAATAATCAAGCACCAAAGATCCTTAACAAGAATCATGGAGTCACGACTGACGATGTAACTGACCAGCCTAAAAATCCTAATGTTGTTAGTCCCACCATTACAGGTACAACAGATAACAACAACAATGGGAATAATAATGGCAGAAATCAAAGGAGAAAAAAATTCTCACCCTCAGTAAACGTTGTGGATTTTAATCGTCCCTAGCAACAGCAACAACCTCAACCACAAAGACAAATGTCGACCCCAAGCCCTAATAACCAATTCCAGAACCAGGGGCAAGGGTTTCAAAGTGTTAACTATAACAGTCAACAACCAAACAATAACCGTGGTTTTGGACCACAACAAGGAACTAACCAAAGACCTTGGGATTATGATCCTGACTTCTACTGTGGTTTTCATTGGGTCCGTGGGCATGATGCAAGAACTTGCCACGATTGTAATAAGTTTTTGCAACGTTTTCCAGAATACCAAAGATAGTTGTTTGTTGACATATTTCTATCCAATCCAACTACGCCTAATCAAAACACCTATATGGGACCAGTGTCTCCAAAAAACACGCTGTTGGGAATCTTCAATGATCCTCTCCCCACGCATCTGAAGGATGGAAGACTAGACCCTAATGGTTTGAATAAAGGCATTGTAATAGGGACACATGATCATGAAGCCTCAACTTCGTCAAACCCACAGGTGGCACCTCCTTTGGATGGTTGCCAGCAAATAAAGATCATAGGTTTGGTTTAGTTGGACATTGAACTCCAGATTAACGCTGCAATAAGAGCTAGAGACTATTCATCGCAGTCAGTCCTGATTTACCCAGTTGTCTTGAATAATGCTCATGACATGCTAAGCAAGCCAATAGGGGATTATGACTTGATTAGTGATCTAACCAAGACCTTTTCACACATTTCCTTCTTAGATCTACTGACGAATTCTCTCGCTCATGCCCTCGGTCTAGGCTGTTTGGCTAACTTTACCCCGCCGCCAGAGGCACAGATAAACCATATAGACTTTGACGTTTGCCCTCTAGGACAGCTGAAAAGGGATATTGGGTTTGTATTTGACATAAGCAAGATGCCTACAGATGCCAAAATAGCTTGTAGAGGTGATCTAGCCCTGTTTTTGCAAGTCTAAATCTATAACTATGTGAAGCGTGAGATGATCGATGATGGGGTAGTAGTTAACATCATACCCTTCTCTTTTCTTCAGAAGTTGGGATATGGGGAGACTAATTTCTCCTTGATGTGAAACACATTAAGAGGCTATGATAGTCTCAAGGCGACCTCAATCGGGACCATAGTATTACTGGTCACTCTTGGACCCAAGACGGTGCTTACTGAGTTTTATATTATAGATCGGGAAACAAACTATAATATGATTCTTGATCATCCTTGGATACATTGCATGAAAGTAGTCCCATCCACCCTATTCCAAGAAGTCATATTCCTACATTTAGAGAAATTCTTTATCACTCAGGGTGATCCAAAGCCCTTTGACATACACCTGGCCAACATGAAGAAAAGGCCAGGGGTCCACTCTAAATTCGAGCTTCCCACCAACCAATTAAACAAACCAATAAGCATGTTACCAGAAGAAAATCTTGTTCCCATGATGGAATTAGAGGTTACATGTTTGATCAAGGGTATTACGACCTTCAAGGATGAAAGCTTTATTGTAGAGACAGTTTCACTAGGAACTACAAAAAATATTGTTGAACTGTTAGAAAAGGATTTGCCTATCCTTATTCTCTTCAATTCCATGGGTATGGGACATGCTTTAGGACCTAGTTCCCTTCCAGCAGATGAGATTTTCATGGTAGATGTAACTAAAATAAAAGAAGAACTTACAAAGGATGTGTTAGTACCCAGATTTAATCTCCTTCACAACTTGAGCAGCATCATGGATTTTACAAGACACTCAGAGGAAGATAAATGATTTATATGTCGTTTTGTAGCCAAGGAAGCAATTTATCTGACTTGTTAGCACTCAGGCTTTGAAGAAGTGGGTAGCACCTTCAAAGGATTTTGATCTAATCCTCACTATTTTAGGTAGTTCCTTTCAACCAAGGTAAGAGAACCTATATTGCAGCCTTTTTTTTGTGAAGGAGGTGGAGATATCCTTATACTATGCATATTGTATAGAGATGGCCTTCGGAAAACATGATCGATTTTCCATTATTCAAACTCAACAAAGATGTCACTACTAATCAAGACAAGGCTAAGGATGCTAGAGACATGGTATGATTCTGATTTGCTTTGTGCATTTTTGTAAATGGATTGTGTTCTTTTGTTGACACATAATGCAATGCAGGGTTAGTATGGGGTAGAATTAGTTATTCTGAAAGAATTTTTAGTGTGAGATTTTAGACAAGAATAACCAGAATTTTCCGAATTCTTTGAGGACCTTTTCAAGAAATTTGTAACACCTAAACAGTAGAATGCTTCAAAGGGGTTAAGGTACTCCTTCAACATGGATTTGTGCACCAAATGGAAGCCTAGATCTGCACTCTTCCACACAATATTTTACAACCTACCACAAAATCTTGAAGCAGATGAACCAACAAAGTATCTAGAAATCTCTATTTTATCATGACCTAAGGTGCACCTAAAGGTTTACAAACAATCTCAGAATTCAAGGAAGGTAAAGTGATTTTAAATTTGTTTATCTCTTTATCAGATGAAATCTCTTCTGAATGTGAGACTGTAGATGCCACTAAACTATCAATAAGAAATGATACCATGTATGATCAAGAGATATTTTAAACACAAGACTGCAACAGGAGCAAGAAACACAAATTAAAAACATTCTGAAACATAAGTGCATGAAAATTTTTCCAAGAGACAACACAAAATAATCCAGAATGACCAAATTTATTAGTAGGGGAATGTTATAAGAACAATCTCACAGCTTTTTGATGGTTTTATAACTGAAACTAAATCAACAGGATACAAATCTGATGCAAAAAAGGAATTAGAAATGGTTCTCAGGTAGTTTCTCAGAAGAATGGGCTTCCTACCCATAATTTTCTTGTGAAATTCTAAGTTTCTCCGACCTTTTACATGTCTCCAAACATACATTATATAACTTTCAATTACATTTAATCCTTCTTTACCAAGAAAATAATATGCCCAACATCAATTTTGTTACAAAATTCCAACATGATTCGCTAGATAAGGGACGTTTAACAAATTTGCAACCAAAGTATGCCAGGTGTTTCAAAAATGGTGAATCATTACAAATCCTTCATCATTATCCATTGTGGAGGCACATTTTTCATTCTCCAAGAATGCAGATCCTCTTTCATTTCATCCTTATCATTCCAAAAACTTGATTCTGCAACTTTATAATTTGATATTTCACATTTTACATGGGCCTGAGTAAAAATTTATTTCAAAAACACCTCAAATCTACAAATTAATCCCTAAAACCACTTGCATTGATCTTTGCAGGCACAAAAGACACGAATTCACCAAAAATTCGATGAGAAATGATGCAATTCACATGGCGGCACACTTCTTGGAAAATGAAAATGTATGGCCGATGTACAGTTACCCTTGATCTCCTCTTTCTCCTTTCAATTTGGGCCCTCCACGTGTCAAAATATGATTGAGAATGAATTCAGGCTCATTTTTGACTTTTTAACATTTTTGGAAAAATAGAAAAAATTGAATTTTTTCTTCGCCCCTCCGCCCTTGAAATTTGGTAATGACACATGGCATATGGTGGGTCCCATTTGGGATTGCAGCTCAATTCTGCGCATTTTTTACCCTTTTTTAGAATTTGAAACAAGTTCACTTTTTTCGCTTGTGGGCCCGCACCTCTACCTCTTGTCCTTGACACGTGTCATGCTCTCTATCACTAAAATTCCATGGGCTTATTTCATGTTTAAACCCCTTTTTTCACTAAGGGAAAACTTTTCCATTTTTCTTCTCGTGGGCCCGCGCCTCCGATTTCTCCTTGCCACGTGTCTCCTTTTGATTTGTCATGGGGCCACACCTCAAATTTTCATTCTAAGTCTTTCACAAAAAAAGGGAAAAAAATTCCCTTTTTACTCTGTCAGCCCACCAACCCGCTCTACCTACCACGTGTCTCCTTGTGCGCTTCATTGCGGACCTGTGGCTTAATTCTTCATTTGCAAGTATTCACCCCTTGCACCAAAAAGGGAACAGTTTCCCCTTTTCCCCCGTCGGCCCGCACTTCCTTCTACACCCGCCACGTGTCCACCCCTTGCTCCATTCTGGACCCGCGGGCTTTCCAAGACCTTTTTCCCTTTTCACCAAAAAGGAAAACATTCTTCTAAGTCTTCCGTCGGTCCATGCTCCCTTCTTGATTTTTAGGACACGTGTCCACCTATGATTGGCTTCGAGGTTTTGAGCCAGTTTTGACTTTTTAAAAATTTGCAAAATAAAATTCAAACATCTCCAAGGAAATCCAACTCCCTCACTTCTCCTCGGCTAATCAAAACATGCCACATAGGCAATTTGGAAAAAGCTGAGCCCTGGGCCCAAAAATGCCCCATTTTCCAAAAAGGCAACAAAATATAAGTTATAACACTTCCACGATTCTCCTCAGCTAATTAGATGCCGCCACGTACCCTCTGACTTCTCAGCAATAATTTGACGGCTAAAATACACCCGTCTGACCATCAAAAACACAGAATTTTTCTAGTTGTGCCCAGAATCTGATTTTTTCACCAAAGATGAAGAATTTTTTGGTGAAATAGAATCAGATGAAACATGCGTTTCTATAGCAATTTCTTGACCATAGGGATAGGATTTTCAAAGGCATATAGGTATAAAACGATCATTTTTAATCTTCCACAGATCAGGAAAATGGAAAAAAATGACATAGGCCCACAAATTTGAAGAATTTTAGGGCAAAAATGTAGGGCAACACTTGTAGTATTCTTGCAAAATGGGGCATGTCATAATGAGTTTGTCAACATGGATTGAAGGCAGGGGAATATAGGAGAACAACTTCAGTTTGTAGACCTCCAAGTTAAAACTATAGAAACATATTTTAGGAAATGCAGAGTAGAACAATAGGGGAAATTATGGGAAAAGGTAACAGTAAGATCAAAATGAACACCAACATCAGCTCTAGCTCGGGGATGGTCTTTTCTAGTGAGTGTGACAAGAAAAAAAAGTAGACCAAGTGCAAAAATAATCCATTGGGAAAAGGAGTCATGAGCCAAAACCACCAAAAAAATAGCTGAGAACCCAACAAAAATGGCTGCCACATAGCAAGGCAAACCACAAACTGACAAAACACCAAAAAAAGAGCAAAAAACCAAACACTATACACTATACAAGTGGTGCATACCTCAAATTTGGTGATTAATCCAAGAAATGCTTTAGATGTCTGCCATTAATAGGCAATTCAAGTAATTCCCCATCTAAATCTTTGAGAAAAAAGGTATTCTCACCAATTATGATATCAATGGAGTAAGGTCCCATCCATAATGCATTAAATTTTCCATCTTTGCCCTTATCTTCATTTCTACTGTCCCATAACAAAACCAGATCTCCAATATTGAAGGTCATAGGAGTGACCTTCTTGTCAAACAATATTTTCAACTTCTCTCTAAATCTGACATGCCTCTGGTGGGATGCTCTTCTCTCTTCATCTAGCTCCATAATCTGATTAATCCTTGCTTCATATATACTAACCTCTTGATCCTCAAGTTGTTGAACAAAATGAAATGAAGATAACTGCAGATGTAAGGGTAGTAGAGCTTGAGTTCCATACACTAACTCAAATGGTCTCTTACCAGTAGCTCTCTTGGCATTGATTCTATCAACCCAAATTACAAATTTCAGTTGTTCACCCCATTTTCTCTTGTTCAACTCCAAGGTCCTCCTAATGATCTTTAACAAATTATTATTTCTGGACTCAGCTTGTCCATTTCCTTGGGGATTATAGTTTGAAGAATAAGTCAGATTGGTTCCATACACATTGCCATCAAAGGTTTAGCTCTGAAGCATATGGAATTATCAGCCACAATTTTGACTAGAACACCAAATCTGCATATGATATTGTTCAACAAGAAGTCCATAACAAATTGGTGTGTTGCTTTCTTGGTGGGGGTTTCCTCTACCCACTTGGTGAAGTAATCTATGGCTATAAGGATTCATTTATGTCTAGCACTGGAAGGGTCTGAGATCTCACCAATGAAGTCCATCCCCCATTGCTTTAAATGAGCTTCAATTAATACAGGCTACAAAGGAAGGGAGCCTAAAGATTTCATTCTTCCAGAGAAATGCTGACAGCTCTCACATTTTCTAATCAGCATGGTTGCATCTTTAAAGAGAGTAGGCCACCAATAACCAGCTCTCAAAACTTTTTGTGTTGTAACCCTTCTAGCAAAGTGTCCTCCACAATATCCCCCATGGAAATCGGCAATTACTTTGGGAGATTCATCTTCAGTTACACATTTCAAGAGGACACCTTCAGGGTTCTTCCAAGCTAGCCCAAAGTCAGTGATGAAGTATTTTCAAGAAGCTAGCTTGAGGGCTCTTTTCTGATTTTTATTTAAATGATCAGGATAGCATAGGTGTCTGAGGTAAAATATTATATCCTTGTACCATTCAGAACTTACCAATTTCCCAAGAACATCTACCCTTTCTTATTCTACTTCATTCACTTCCATAGTCTGCAAGTTGCTCTCAACCATGAGCTTAGCAAGACCCAAACCTCTTACCAACTTTGTGTTTCAGATGTACATATCATACTCCTACAATTTGTTCACCCATCTACATCTTTTACTTGAGATCTCCATCTCTGATAAGATGAATTTTACCATGGTGTGGGGAACATAAGCAAAAACTTTTGAACTTAAAATATAAGGCCTGAAAACCTTTGTTGCTTTCACCAACGCAAATGCTTGTTTTTCCATGATTGTATATTTTAACTCGACAGCTTATAAAGCCTTGCTAAAGAAGGCAATAGGCCTCTCAGCCCCATCTTCATCCTTTTGGAGCAAAACAAATGCAATAGTATTTTCAAAAGCAAAGGAGAATATTTGGAAAGGCTTCTTGTAATTCGGAGCTACCAAGACAGGTGCATGTTTAAGTGCCTCTTTGATTCCTTCAAAATTTTGAATAGCAGCCTCCTCCCACTTGATAACTTGATCTTTCTTTAACATGCATGTGATAGGAAGAGTCAACTCAGCAAAATTGGACACAAACCTTCTAATGAAATTGATTTTCCCAAAGAAATATTGGATGCCCTTCTTCGTTCTTAGAATTGGCACCCTGTTGATTACTTCTACTCTCTTCGGATCAATCATGACACCAGCCTTTGAAACAATATGACCAATCAGCTTGGCCTTTTGCACCCCAAAGTGACACTTCTTTGGATTGAGAGAAATTCCAAATTATCTACATCTGATCAACATTTTTTCCAAGTGCTACAAGTGATCTTTTTTTATCCTTGAAAATACAGTCACATCATCCTGATAAACTGCAATGAAGTCATTTATATAACCAGCAAAAGCAACATCCATTTCTCTTTACAAGGTAGCTCTAGCATTCATGAGACAAAAAGGCATTCTCACATAAACATATGTTCCCCAAGGAGTGGTAAAGGTAGATTTAAATGTTTCTGATTCCTTGACAACAACCTGATTGTAGCCAGAGAAACCATCCAAGGTGGAAAACAATTCAGATCCATTCACTAACTGCAGCATGTTCTCCATGTTTGGAAAAGGATAATTGTCTTTCAATGAATCTCTATTCATATTTCTAAATTATACACAAAGTCTGATATCTCCATTCTTCTTTCTGACTGGCACAAGGTTTGCAACCCAAGATGAATACCTTATGGGATGAATGATCCCTCCCTCCTTCAATTTCTTCAATTCATCTTGCATTTTCATGGAGAGGAGTGGATTAATTTTCATTTTCTTCTATCTAAATGTTTTGTCATTTTTGTCAATAGGGATCTCATGCTGAAACAAGTCCTCTATATATGCTTTCAGCTCTGAATATGACTAGGCAAGGCAGTCTTAATATTGTTTCAACAATTACAAGTAGGACTATTTTTCTTCCTTTCTTAAACTGCTACCCAGCCAAACTCTCCTTGGTTTTTCCTTTGTTCCCTAGTAATGCTCTTCCACATCCCTTGAGGCAGATATGTTTCTATTGATGATGTAATCAGCATTGCTAAAATTTGACTCAAGAGCAACAAGACCTCTAGGAATGGTGTTAGTTTTCAATTGGATAATATATTTTCCAAACAAATTCTTTCTCCCTTTAGTCATACACACCATTGGTTCCCAATCAATATGTTGATCCAAAAACTCACCTTGATTTTGTAAGAACCTTTTCACTTGAGCATCATCATCAAACACTTGCCAATGCTTAATGTTGTCAGGAACAACTGGACTAGTTAACACTTCAACATTGTACTCATAATAAGGTGAAATAGTGCAATCTCCAAATCTTGACCCCATCACTGCCAACTTGTCAGTAGAAACATTCAAACTTCTGTCATGGTGCATAATATTGAAGGAATCAAACATCTCAATTAGATCCTAAACTGCATGTTTATACTACTTCATCCGCTAATTTTTAATAGCACACAGTTTTCTTATTTGTTTGACAAATAGCTCTAAATCTCCCTTTGAAATGATCTCCTTGACACCATACTTCCATGCAATTCTCATACCTAATAACAAGGCTTCATACTCAGCAATGTTGTTAGTACATTCAAAATTAAGCTTGAAGGAAAAAACAAATTCTTCCAAGCTAGGAGAAATTAGAATTACACCAGCACCATTTCCAAATTTGGAGCAAACTCCATTAAATAGCAAGGTCCAAGGAGAACATAGCTATTCAAGGAACTTTGACTGATCTATTTTGTGTTCTTTTCCATCAGTAAAACTAATAAAATTATTAGCATCAACATCAGTAAATGGTACTTCATAAGAAGCATTGTTAGGGTCCTTAATTAGATGCAACATTTTCTTTTCTCCATAAATCTTGACAAGGATACCCTCAATGGGAATGGTGGCAAAATACATATCCAATTGGAAACTCCCTCTAACACTTGCAGCCCACTTTCTTGACAATAACATACCCCATTTGGCAGGGCAATCAACAATAACAACATCCAATTTTAAATTCCTCCTAGGATAAGATGCAAGTTGCACTACCAAACCCTTCACACAACCAACAACTAGCACTTCTCTTGATTCCATGGCAGTACATTTTCCATATGCTATTGGTCACTTTGATATCCAACTCATTCATGACTTCTAGAGGCATGACATTACATGATGCACCGGAATCAAACATACAATTGTGAAGTAGCCTATCTTTTATGATCAAAGTTGTGAAGAATGGATCAACATTCAATTGGGAATCAACCAAGGATGTCCCCAAATATACCTTAGGTGTCTCTCTAAGATCCTCTATTGCTGGTGGTGTTTCAAGGTCAACAATGGTTTGAGGATGAATCTAAACAACATTTACATTTTTTCCTGGAGTAGTCTTCTCTTCTTTCAACCTCAAGTACTCAAATGATCTCTTCTTATGCTCAGGAATTATAAGCAACTTAATGATTGGAACACTCACTTTGATTTGGCTCAATACTTGGGCTATGTCATAGGGAACACTCTTTGGCAAAACAGAATTAGAAGGGAGATAAGAAGATTCATCAGATGGCATGGGATTCTTGGTAGCTTGGGCATGAGGAGGACTGTAATTTTTACTTGGGACGACAAAGCTTTTAGAAAGTGTTTCTCTCCTAGGAGCTTCTTTTGGAATGCTTGTTAGCAAGGGTGTTTTTGGTTTATCTTGAGGCCTAACTCCTTTAACAACTTTGATTCTAGTGTTATAATCTTTCTCTTGAGCTATAACAGCATTCATTAACAATTGTTTATCTTCCTCCAAAGGAATACCGCCATCATACTTCTTAAGCTCTTAAGTATTCAAAGTCATTGTTAGGAATTTCAAAATCTTACACTACATCAACTTAAAGAGTATGAAGGGGAAGGAAAAATTGTACCCGTTTGATGCAATCCCAAAAAGTTACAGTTGTCCTTACACTTATCACTTCAGTAGATGTTTCTCCTTCTTGTGGACTTGAAGAACAACCCATCATGTAGATATCACCATCAGTACCATCATCATTATTAGCTTCACCTTCTTTCTGGTCCACTTCACATGGAGGATGGGGCAGAAAACACCTATCACACCAATCAATATCAGCAACTTATTCAACAACAGCAACCCTAGCAGTTAGGGGATTAGGTAACACTCTTCATTCATGTGCTTGAGGATGTCTGTTTGCAGACCCCATGGGTCCTTTCCCTCTATCATATGCCCTTTGATCACCTCTAGGATGATTAGAAAATATGTCATGGTTTTGTTCTCTTGGATGACCTTGTGAAGTTTTTCCAATCCCTTTCTCAGCTCTTGCCAACTTATATGAGATTTCTTTGACAGCCCCTGCCAAAGTTTTCACAACCTCCTCTAAATCAGCACCCTTGCTACTTTGAGGTTTTTCAGGGTTTATCAACTTTACACCATCTCTCTTGAGAGGTTTCCCAATTGCTTTGATATTGTTTTCAATTTGAAGTGCCATGGTGAAAGCTTGTCTTAGATTGGTAGGGTTCTTGTCTCTTAGGTAATAGGTTGCCTTTTTATCAAATGCATCTGCATATTTGATTAAACAAGACTCATCACAAGGCCTCAGACTAACAGGCAGCCTTCTCAAAGTTTTGTTAAACCTTGTGTTAAAGTCATGGACTGATTCATTGGGGTTCTTCTTGATATTCTCAAACTCAGACAAGAGAAATCTAGGATCAGTCTTGTCACCATATTGCAATCTAAATGCATTCTTCATCTCAGTCCAAGAATCAATTGAATTATTAGGTAGACCCTTGTACTAATCCCTAGCATCCTCTTCTAGTGTATGAATGAACAAATGAATATACACATCTTCAAAATCTATCTCAAAATCTTCCATCATGTTAACAAAAATTTTGAGATGCTGATCACCAGTTATTACATTGTTACCTTGGAATTTTGGCAATCTATTTCTGACATCTTGTGGGACAGCATTTGGGTAACCATCCATTCCTCTAAAGTCTATAGGACCAAAGGTGTTAACAAAAAATGGAGGTCTAGGCTGAGCCATATTACTTGGTGGAGGTGATCTTGGGGGTGACACAAGTTGATGAGGAGTGCAAGGTCTTTGGGGCTCAAGAATGTGATTCACAAGACTGGTATTCTCTAAGTGTTGATTTTCTTGGAAAGTTTTATTTGAATTGAAACACATAGGTGTAGATTGGAGAAGGAATTTACCTGGTACAACATAAGGACCTTCACTAGCTGAGGAAAACAAGTTTATGAGAGGATTTCTTGAATCAGAATCACTTGAAGAAGAGTGATAATCCTCTACCAAAGGCTGATCTCTCTCACCAATGGATATATATTTTCTTGATGTCTGACCTTTAACAACCTTCCAAACTCTTTTCCCTTCCAACTCTGAGTTTCTTGAAGCTCTAAACAACTTCTTAGTAGAGTCTCTACTAAAGAGAGATCTTCTTCCTTCCAGTTTTGCAGAGATTAGCAACACCAAAGTAAATGACAGAAAGGTTAAGACACTGGTACTTATCAAGATCAGAACAACATGGAGTCACCACTAAGGACTTTCACCCTAGTTGTGCAAATGCACTAAAATACTCTGTCAAATATCTATCAGCACTGAAAATCTTGCCAAACTTTATAGATCATACCTTCCTTTCTTTGAATTTATCAATCACAAATGCAAATGAAGTGCAACTACTGCTGGAAACTGATAAAATTTACAGGCAGAACTTATATCTTCACTTAATCCTTACAATTCTAATTATAAAATGATGCTTTAACAATGTATTTACATGTAGAATTTTCAAGGGACTTTACCATGGTTTGATATGCATTCAAATATCTCAAATATGTATGCACATGGATCAGATTGAACTAAGAGAATATCAAACTCATAACTCTACTCTTCATTCCAATCTTATAAATTTGATCAGAAGATGATACTCAGATTTTGTAATTGCACATAAATCACACAAGAAGTATTACCAGGGATCTGAAATACTGAAATACTGAATAATTTCCACGGCAGAGGTGCCATTTGGGTATTGGTACCTAGATTTAATCTCCTTCACAACTTGAGCAGCATCATGGATTTTACAAGACACTCAGAGGAAGATAAATGATTTATATGTTGTTTTGTAGCCGAGGAAGCAATTTATCTGACTTGTTAGCACTCAGGATTTGAAGAAGTGGGTAGCACCTTCAAAGGATTTTGATCTAATCCTCACTATTTTAGGTTGTGCCTTTCAACCAAGGTAAGAGAACCTATATTGCAGCCTTTGTTTTGTGAAGGAGGTGGAGATATCCTTATACTATGCATATTGTATGGAGATGGCCTTGCGAAAACATGATCAATTTTCCATTATTCAAACTCAACAGAGTTGTCACTACTAAATGATGGAAATGCTTTCAAGACAAGGCTGAGGCTGCTAGAGACATGGTATGATCCTGATTTGCTTTGTGCATTTTTGTAAATAGATTATGTTCTTTTTTTGACACACAATGTAATGCAGGGGTAGTATGGGGTAGGATTAGTTATTCTGAATGAATTTTTGGTGGGAGATTTTAGACAAGACTGACCATAATTTTCCAGATTCTTTGAGGACCTTTTCAAGAAATTTGTAACACCTAAATAGTAGAATGCTTCAAAGGGGTTAAGGTACTCCTTCAACTAGGATATGTGCATCAAATGGAGGCCCAGATATGTACTCTTCCACACAATATTTGACAACCTGCCACAAAATCTTGAAGCAGATGAACCCACAAAGTATCTAGAAATATCTATTTTATCATGACCTAAGGTGCACCCAAAGGTTTACAGACAATCTCAGAATTCAAGGAAGGTAAAGTGATTTTAAATCTATTTATCTCTTTATTAGATGAAATATCTTGAATGTGAGACTGCAGATGCCACTAAAATATCAATAAGAAATGAGACCATGTATGATCAAGAGAGATTTTAAACACAATACTGCAACAAGAGCAAGAAACACAAATTGAAAACATTCTGAAACATAAGTGTATGTAAATTTTTCCAAGAGACAACACAAAATATTCCAGAATGACCAAATTTATCAGTAGCGGAATGTTATAAGAACAATATCATAGCTTTTTGATGGCTTTACAACTAAAACCAACTCAACATGATACAAATCTGATGCAAAAAAGGAAATATAAATGGTTCTCAGGTGGTTTCTCAAAGAATGGGCTTCTTCCTAGATTTTCCTATGAAATTCTAAGTTTCTCCGACCTTTTGCATGTCTCAAAACATGCATTATATAACTTTCAATTAGATTTGATCCTTCTTTCCCAAGAAAATAATATGCCCAGCATCAAGTTTGTTACAAAATTCCAACATGATTCGCAGATAGGGACATTTAATAAATTTGCAACCAAAGTTGCCAAGTGTTTCAAAAATGGCAAATCATTACAAATCCTTCATCATTATCCATTTTGGAGGCACATTTTTCATTCTCCAAGCATGTAGACCTCTTTCATTTCATCATTTCATCCTTATCATTCCAAAATTTGATTCTGGAACTTTATAATTTGATATTTCACGTTTTACACAGGCCTGAGTAAAAATTGATTTCAAAAACACCTCAAATCTACAAATTAATCCCTAAAACCACTTGCATTGATCTTTGCAGGCACAAAGGACACAAATTCACCAAAAATTCGATGAAAAATGATATAAAATTCACATTTCCACACTTCCTGGAGCAAAAATGGTGGCCAAAAATGAAATTGTATAGTAACCCTTGATTTGCTCTTTCTCCTTCAATCTGGTCCCTCCACGTGTCAAAATATGATTGGGAATGAATTTAGGCTCATTTTTTGACTTTTTAACATTTTTGGAAAAATGGAAACAATTGACTTTTTTCTCCACCCCTCTGCCCTTGAAATTTGGGGATGACACATGGCATATGGTGGGTCCCGTTGGGATCGTGGCTCAATTCTGCACATTTTGATCCTTTTTTAGAATTTGGAAAAAATTCACTTTTTTCCCCACGGGCCCACACCTCTGCCTCTATCCTTGACACGTGTCATGCTCTCTATCACTAAAATTCCATGGGCTTATTTCATGTTTAAACCCCTTTTTCACCAAGGGAAAATTTTCCATTTTTCTTCCGCGGGCCCGCACCTCTGATTTCTCCCTGCCATGTGTCTCCTTTTGATTTGTCATGGAGCCACACCTCAAATTTTCATTCTAAGTCTTTTGTAAAAAAGGGAAAAAATTCCCTTTTACCTCCACTGACCTGCTCTACCCGCCACGTGTCTCCTTTTGCGCCATTGCGGACTCGCGGTTCCATTTACAACTTTCACCCCTTTCGCCAAAAAAGGCAAAAAATGCCTAAGTCTTCCTTCGGTCCATGCTCCCTTCTAACCCCGCTCTTCCATGTGTCCACCCCCTATTCCATGGCAGACCTACGAGCCTTTCCACACCATTTTTTCCTTTTGCCAAAAAGGCAAAACTTGCCTAAGTCCCCCACCAACCTCCCACTCTACCTGCACATGAAAATGAGACATGTGTCCTCCTCTGAGACCTGTGGAGCTACGGGGAATATTTGTAAATTTTTCAAAAAAAATCAAAAACACTAAGTTTTTAGAAAAAACCCACCGAATCTCATCCAACCAAAAGCGGCCACGTGTGAGGGATTGCTTGAGCTTAATTTTGATGGGCAAATGACACCCGTACGACCGTCAAAAAACACAAAATTTACTAGAGATGCCTGAATTTGATTTTTTCTTCGTGGGTGAAGGATTTTTTGGTCAAAAAACAAAGGGAATGCGTTTTAAAGAAATTTTTTACCATGGCAAATGATTTTTGAGCGAAAAAATGCAAAAAACGAACAAACATGAGCTCCACAGGCCAGGAAAATGGAAAAAATGACAGAGGCCTGTGGATTTGGAATTTTAGGGCACAATGTAAGGCACACATGTATCTTTCTTTCAAAATGGGGCAAAATAATAAGTTTGCGAGCCTTTGATAGCATTCAATCTGGAGAACAAAGTTTGCAGGCCTCCAAGTTTAAGAAAAATGTTTTTAGAGCACGTAGAATAAAGGGGAAAGATGGGAAAATGATAGAGGATCAAAATGGGCACCAACAAGATGACTCAATATCTATCTTTCTGAGTGATTGCTGGACTCTCCACCTTGATGGGGCCAAGTTTCACTTCGGTGCCGAGGCAGGTACAATCCTTACCTCGCCTGAAGGAAGGGTTCTACCTTTTGCTTTCAAATTGAATTTTGAATGCACAAATAATGGGGTTGAGTATGAAGCTCTTCTATTAGGTCTCATTATAGCTAAGAGAATGGGCATCCTCAATATTAGGGTGTTGGGTGATTCACAGTTAGTCACAAATCAGGTATCTAAGGTATACAAGACTAGGGCTGAACACTTACAGCTGTATAAAACTGTCGTGTTATACCTAACTAAGGGATTTGATTTCATATCAATTGAGGCAATTCCACATGAATAGAACCTTCTGGTAGACTCTTTAATGACTTCCGTCTCACGCTTCACCCCAAGTAATGATTTAGAGGACACCAACTTCACGGTTTCACTCCGTGATGAATCCTTGATTTGCAAAGCACCAATGGCATCAATGTTGACATACGTGGAAGCTGAGGGCCAGTTTGACTCTTCGGACCCTGTCGATGGGGATGAGTCAACCTTAACTTATTTAAACACTTTGGTGGAATTGCATCTTACTTGTCAAGAGGTAGACTTTTCCTTAATTCTACATTCCTCCTCTTATTTTGGGAATCCAATGATTGAGTCATTTCCGGGAAGAGATCTTGAAATTTACGAGGTAGAAGAGGAAGGGGACTTGGAGTTGCCACCTACCCCGCCTGAGTTTGAGCAGGGTAATGCCTCCTTAATTGAGGGAATGATTGATATAAACATCGAAACAGAGGAGGAACCAAAAATCTTAAAACTAGGGTCCTCTTTAACTCCACATGAAGTAGAAATTCATACCCAAGTCCTTAAGGAACATCGAAAAGCCTTTACATTTAGTTATAAGGAAATGACAGGAATCGCACCACACATCATAGTTCACAATCTTGTTACTAAGCTGGATGCCAAACCAATTAAGCAGAAATCAAGACCTATGAAGCCAAAGGTAGTCCTTATGGTAAAATAAGAAGTAACAAAGCTTCTCCAAGTAGGATTTATCAAGCCGGTTGATTATTCACAATGGGTATCTAACATTGTCCCCATTCTCAAAAAGAATGGAAAGATCTGTATTTTCATAGACTTCCGGGACATCAACAAGGCTTGTCCCATAGATGATTTCCCACTACCATCCATTGATGTTATCGTCGATGCAACGACTGGATTTGAGTTTTTGTCCCTCATGGATGGGTTTTCGGGATACAATCAAATCAAAATCTCTACTAAGGATTAAGCTAGAACTATGTTTATAACTCCTTGGGGAACTTATTATTATGTCATCATATCATTTGGTCTTAAGAATGTTGGTGATACATACCAATGAGCAATGACCTACATATTCTATGATTTTATTCATAAGATTATGGAATGCTATGTGGATGACCTGCTGGCCAAGGCTAGGAAGCGCAGCAATCACCCAAAGGTTCTTCGTATCATTCTCTCATGCTTGATTATGGAATCACATTTAATCTAGAGACATGTGTATTCGATGTAACAGGCATAAATATCCTGGGCTACATTATATCTTCATGAGGAATTGATGTTGACTCGGCTAAAATATGGGATGTGTTACAAATGGTTCTGCCATGGGATAAATCTGGTATTAGATCTTTCCTTGGGAAACTCGGTGCAATCTGAAGGTTCATCCCTGATTTGACCTTTTTCGTTCATCCAATCAAAAAATTGTTAAAGAAAGATTATAGCCTAGATTGGGCAAAGGAATGTGATGAGGCCTTCAAGGCAGTTAAGTAATTTTTGTTATCCCCTCCCACGCTAATGCCACCAAGGTCATATCACCCTTTGATCTTATATTCGCAGGATACAAACATTTCACTAGCCTGTATGTTGGCATAAGAGGATGATGACAAATGAGAATGGGTTGTTTATTTCATCAGTCAGACATTACTCGATTACGATACACACTACACGTAGGTAGAAAAGGAATACCTTGCCATAGTTTTTGCAACCAAGCGCTTAAGACATTACATGCTTAATCAAGAGACAAGGGTCATCGTCAAGTCAAACCACTTATGGAAATTCCTCATGCAAGGATCCTTGTCTAAAAAGGTTGGGCATTTCATTACATTAATGAGCAATTTCAAGCTAATGTTTGTAAATCAAAAATTAGTTAAGGGTCAAATCATCGTAGATTGGTTGGCTGATAATCCATTAGACAAGGGTGATTTGGTGGATTTGGAATTTCCTGACGAGTGTGTATACTTCGTTGAAAGTAGGCCCCTTATCTCTGTATGTCCTTGGTACACTGACATCATCAATTTCATCATGGACCACATGTACCCAGAAGGGGCAACGTCACAACAAAGAAGGCGGTTATGCATAATTTCTACCAAGTACGTCATCCTCAAACAAGTGCTTTATCACAGAGCCTTTGACAGAATGCTATTGAGATGTGTTGATTTTGAAGAGTCTGAAAAGATTCTTTATGAGTCACATAGCGAGGTATGTGGTGGTCACTTCGGCGGTGACGCTACTGCCTAAAATATACATCGGATGGGATATTTCTTGCCCACCCTCGAACATGATGTAGTAGAGTTTGTGCGTAGATGCCACAAGTGTCAAGATTTTTCCCATGAAATCCTCATAACGGCACAAGCTTTACAACTTATTGCAACTCCATGGCCCTTCTCCACATGGGGCCTAGATTTGATAGGGAAATTCTCTCCCTGGTCAACAAATGGCCATAATTTCATAATTACAACCATGGAGTACTTTACCAAGTGGGTAGAGACCATGCCCCTTACCCCTGTCCCTGGCTCTATAATTGCTAAGTTCATCTTGAACCAGATCATTTGTAGGTACGGGGTGCCACAGGTCATTATTTTTTATAATGACATGTCTTTCAAAAATGATGAGGTGTGTGAGTTGTGTGCAAAGTTCAAAATAAGTCATCACACAACTTCTCTCTATTACCCTCAGGCTAATGGATAAGCTGAGGCTACCAATAAGACTTTAAAGTCCATTCTTCTCAAAATTGTTAAGGAGAATAAACGAGATTGGCATTTGAAGCTTTTTCTGGCCTTGTGGGCCTACCAAACGTCGGTTAGAACACCAACAGGAGTGACTCCCTTTTCTTTAGTGTTTGGTGCTGAGGCAGTTCTACCACTAGAGGTCAAATTACCCAGCCTCCACATTTCATTACATGGGATCCTAGGAGAAGAGGGTTATCAAGAAGCTCGTCTCTCCCAATTAGAAAGCCTCAATGAAGTTAGATTGAATGTTGAGCAATGGCATAGTGTATACGCTTACCGCATGGCTCAGTAATACAATAAAAAGGTATATGAATGCGAGATCTATGAAGGATATTTGGTGTTAAGGCTTGATAGGTGAATTGACAAGAAGACTGGCGAGGGAAGAAAGTTCATACCTAGGTGGATAGGTCCATATCGAGTGGTGGAAGATTATAAAAATGGTGCATTCTATTTGCATACTCTAGAAGGTGAGGAGTTTAGTGAATCCGCGAACTCCCTTCACCTAAAGAGGCACTACGCATGATCCATCAACATTCTCATATGTACATTATTGCATCTGCATTGCATTTTCATTTGTCTGTTCATTTTGTAAAAAGTGTGATCAAGGAGCTTATCCTTATAACAATCCCCAAGAACTTCTAAAAATATTGGCAAGACATTTGAATCATGTCTCTTCAAATCTTCATTGTATCATCAACTATTTCTACTTCATTTCATCAGTTCCAGTAGGATAAGATGAAGTTTTGATAGTAACCATACCAAGGCCTACATACTTGTTTCTACTTTTGGTTTCTTCTTAGGATAGGTGTCTTTTGTTCATGGTCTGTTCTAGAAGCTTCATGGTGTCACATCCATCCCACATACATCTCCTTGGAAATAAGAACATTCTAAATATTTTTCCCAAATAAGTAATTCAAGTACAAATCAACAGAAAATTTTATTTTACACATTTCTTTGCCCTACCAACCTTTGGTGTTGAGCCTGCATCTCTTAATAGTGACGTAGGGTTGGGAAAGGAAGGAAATACCCTTACTTGCCTATGCTTTGTCCATGGTAATAAGCCCATGCTTCCTACTAGTAGCATGGGGCAAGGTATAGGGGGTCTCTTTGACAAACCTGAAAGTCATGAACAATTAAACCAATTACTAGGAGTTCTTAAGTCAAAGAAAAGTGGATTAGATGTTCAAAATTCCAAGAAGAATTCAAAACCTTAAAACCAGATTTTGTCAACCAAGTGGCCATCTACAGATCCAATTCTAGATAAACTATAGAGCAATTCACATTCTAAACTGAGGTAGCATTAGTAGGGTGAGGTTGTAGCATCCCAATTTGGCTTTGTCAAACCTCTGTCTTCGTCTCACCACTACCATTCAACAAATTTCATGGCTTGTGCCATTTTTAACTCTCAGTGTTGAGCCCTCGCATCTTACTAGTTGTGTGGGGTTAGGAGTGGGACAAGCATATTTATTCATCATATCAATATGTCATCACGTTTTGTCAAGAAAAATACGAAGTACTGAAAATTGCAAAAGAAACTAAGTTTTAAAATCACATTGTGTTTGCATCATCATATATCAGCATCATAGAATACAAAAAGAAATCATTTTGTTATCATTTCACATCCATTGCATACATTTTAAAAAGCATAAGAAAGTGGAAATTATAAACATCTAGATTACACATGAGAGGTAAGCCAAAGAGAGTCAACTCGGATGCAACGGAATACAAAACCAAAAATAGAGTCTGTATATCATAATGGATCAAGTTTGTATACAATGTCATCATGTGCCAGGCATGGTAAAAAAATGCTCGTAATGAGCCCGAAACACACAGCAAAATATTGTATAATGTCAAAAAAAATTATTCAAGCAATAAAGGCTCAGCGGCCTGTCAATCCCTATGGGATCCCTCAGATGGTGTGCGGTCACACCTAGGGCTTATGCTGCGACTACGACGGTGCTCAGAATGGACTAAATGGTGTGATTGCTCATGGTGGCACCTACTACCTGTAGCCTCGCTATGAGAATGGCTTCGTCTCATCAAGTGCTCGGCGGTATCGTATCTAGCTACTATAGCATGAAGGGAGGTCACCATCTCTGTGATCTTCTAGATAGGAGAAATTACATCAGAATGTCAGCCAGTAGCTAAGGGCTGCCCTGAATCAGTAGCCAACTCGACCCAAGTCTTCCCTAAGGGGATCAAATGGTGTCCACACATACTTGACGAATGAGCTCTCGCCACTCGTGTACGGATGCTACAAAAAGACAAAGAAGGAAATAACTAACCTGGAAGTGTGTTGTTTGATCTCCTGCATGTGGAGTCATGATCATGATCTTGACACGAATGTATTGATTGTATTCTTTTCAAAAATGTTCATCATAAATCTAGAACTCCAAATCAATCAAACAATCCAAATCAACAACGCACAAATGAATTAGAAAATTACTTTGTTTTGATATATATATGGTCTTTCTAACCTCGTCTTGAGTATATGTGTTCACAGGGCTGGAGCGTTGGCGCAGGTATATTTCTACATCCCTAAGCAAATGGTAGCGGGAGCTTGGGTGGCGATATTTTGACACATGGGCATGTCAGGTATAGCTTCTAACTCCCCATTTCAAGAATTTCATACTCAAACTTTACATTTTACACCTCTTTCATGGCTAAGACACTTCTCCGAGGGGGCAATATGTACACACCCAAAATTACATGTGCTACATTGGCAGGAAAATGGTTATAAAGGTCCCCAGTGATGATTCAAAATCCTCTCGAGAAGGTGTTCGAGCTCCAAAAACCCGTTTTCAGTATATATTTATGGCTTAGATAGCCTTACTTATCTTTTCCCTACATTTTTCCCTTTTCCCCTTTCATTATGTGCTTGTTTTGGCCTTCAATGCCAAGACCACCGCCCTGCCTGGGTGGTGGTTCGCAAACCGCCGCCCTAACTAGGGCAGTGGTCCTAATTGATTTTTCCAGAATATTCACGTGAGAAATTACATGTGACAATTTGCTTAAGTTTATCTTTTGAACGCGTCCGTGAGTTGAATTTGCTAAAAATAGCTTCGTTTACTTAGTTCTCCTAATTTCTTCTATTTTAAATAGATTTAATGAGTGGAAATACCTCTTTAATTCCTTGTGCATGAAGTAACCTTCTAGCCTCCATTCCTATATATTCCATGCTTGTATTTAAGAAAAAGAGCCTGAGAATTTTGTGTATCTTGCATTGTTGTGCTGCAATAATCTTGCTAGGAATTGCATAGCCAAGTTCAGATCTCTTGTGTTATCTTTCTTCTACCTACATTACGCCTAGATTGATTTCAAGCTACCATCACTCAAGCACCATCCTCTTGTTTTTATTATTTGCATTCCCATCCTTGGACTCACATGAACACTTAGAGAAAGAAAGGAAATAATTGAGGGGATAGATACTCATACTTCCAGATTTGCCAAAGCTCTTGCTCTTCCAGGTTGGAGTTGTGTATTTGTTTGCTTTGTTTTGTCAAATTACATATCAAATAGAGTAGAGAAACAATTCATTTCAATTAATAAGATAGTTACAAGTAGATCAAGTCAATAGGAATTTTTCTCTTCAATATTGCCAAGGAAATAGTGGGTGAATGATAGCTCTGTTAGAGTCATGATTTATTCTTCACTTTTGAGGTAGAGTTAGAGAGATTTTATTTGAATTAGAGTAGATCTTAGATTTAGATTCACACATCTGCACAGATAGCTAGCTATCTATAGCCAGCTATTTTTTTCTTTAAATTGTTGGTTAGATTAGATGCATTGTCTGAAGAGTTAGAAAAGCACAAAAATATTTATTTCCATAGATTAGTTTGTTTTATTATTTCATTCTTATACATTGAGAAAACACCAAAAATATAGTTTAGATTTCATTTAATAGATAGTTTATTCACCAAAATGAATCAAATTCATCTTGTATGACCATCAATGGTCCACAGTAGGAAAAGCCTTATGGTTGTGATCCTCTAGTCCCACAACCCAACGGGCCAGAGTTAGTAACTGACATTGACACAAGTATGCACTTAACAATCTTACACACACCCGCCACATACACAGAGAAAATAAGACAGTTAGAGACTTTAAAAATAGTTTCTAACAAGGCCTATGACTTTTGGACTACCCCTAGGAATAGGGTTTGACTGCATATATGACCATTTCAAGGCCTTAACCTCAATGAGTCTTTGGTTGTGACAAGAAAATTCCGCAACCCAACGGACCTACTAGTCAGTTAGATATCGACACTAGCCTATGCACGCAGGTATTCATATCCTCACTGCTTCCACCAGATATTATCACACAACATTCATTGTTAAACATAGCATCTGATCAGGCTAAGACTTTCTAGATGAGACCAGAGAATCACCCTTAGTCCATGTAGCTCCGCAAGGTATCTTGTTTCAATTTCCATGACCTTGTCTGGAAACCCATACGAGGCACCTATAGACTACTTTCCACATATTCCACAGCCTACTAATAGAATATCAGCTGAGCTAGACATCGATTGGAGTCTCTAAGTAGCTATTATATCATACCCCATCATTACACCCCTTCAAGTTATGAGAGCATTATTTGCCTTAGATTCACAGATTCTGTTATTGTGTGTCAAAGACATAAGGTTTCCCAATTAGCTTGGTCATCACCATGACTTTCACTCCCATTTCAAATTCCACACCAGTTGTCTCGGCATGACCTCAGGAGGTCGGGTGCGGAAAAGGTCACGTGTTGATTTTTTGTCGTACAGTTCCCCTAAAATATGCACAAATATGGCCACAAATGTGGACTTAAGGTGAAAATACATGGTCCCCCAAGAGAGGGATGAGTATGGACATAATGGTTGACTTAAAATGAGATGAAGACTCAGAAAAGACTAATTTGGATTTAAGATTGGATGAGGTTGGATGAGATATTAAATAAAGTGATGTCAAAGGTAAATTCCCCCAACATCAAGGGAGTTGTACAGATGGATAAAATATGAATTGATGTGAAAGGTATTCTCAAGAATGAGGGGAATTTGTCCCCCTATTAAGGGATATTATATCATTGTGGATAAAATAGATGCAGATGTCAAAGGAGTTTAGATAGGATTGTTTTGGATTTGGATTAGATAAACGGTCAAAATCCACAAGGGTGATTGGCAATACCAACAATATTGATGAATAAGGGAGGATCTTCCCCAGGAAGAATGTCATGAGTAGAAGAAATGATAAGGGATGATGCAGATGAAGGGGTCCTAGGAAATCCAATGGATGGGATATGAATTAGATTGGTTGTGGATAGAGAAGGATGTTCCCCTTGAATGAGGAAATCATCTTTCTCAATAAGATCATGGTAAATATTTTGAAAGGCCTTACAATTCTAAATTTCATGACCCGGAGTAGGGTGATAGGCACAAAATGCAACTGTGATCAAACCATGATGGATTATTACTATTAGGATTAAAATATCTAATGGGAGGAAGCGTGATCGTAGATATTTAGATTAAATATCGAAAGATATTTTCATAAGACCCAATTGAAGTGTCATAGGGAAGACAAGTTTTGTGGATTTTGATATGATATCTTGACTTGGATTTAGGGGAAGAGGTGGATGTAGATTGGACAGGTATATTAGGTGTCTTGATAGATGAACCAGTTTTGGGAGGAGAGTTAGATTGTCTGGATTGGGATTTAACGTGGAAAGGTGTCTTAGATGAACAGGTTGGCCCTAAAATAGATATTTTAATAGTGGATTTTTTAGAAGGGGGGAGACCTGACTTCTTACGAGGATGCATAGGATACTTTTGGGGATGTTTACCACGAGTCCTAGATTTTGATCGAGAATATTTACCCTTAGTAGGGATGACAATAATCTCTACTAGAGGATTTGAAGATTTAGGTGTAGATTTGGGATTGGTTGATGTAGAAACAATTGGTTTTGAAGAGGGAGAATGACCCCCCTTGTGTTTTTCTTAAATGAAGGTGTTTGTTTCATAAATGTTGCAAGGGGTATCATTAATATACTCATAAATTGAGAGGATGTGACTAGTGCGACAGTGGTTATAGATGGAGATGTAGGAACGGATGTTGGAGAAGGAGTGGGCATACAAGATTGGGATGGAAGGGACGATGTAGTCATATGTGAAGATGTTGGTACATGCATCGAGATAGGTGTTGGGATATTTATACATGGGATTGTAGGAGTATGTGTGGTAGTTGGGATTGATGTGGAAATGAGTGATGTAGATGTATTAATAGGTGTGTTTGAGTGTGAAGGAATAGATGTGAGACTTGTAGGAATAGTTTTTGAAATCAACGGGACTAAAACTGGTGTTAAAGATGAAATTTTTTATTGATGTGGAAATTACTGATGTAGATGTATTAATAGGTGTGTTTAAGGGTGAAGCAATAGATGTGAGATTTGTAGGAATAGGTTTTAATATCAATAGGATCAAAATAGGTGTTAAAGAGGAATCTGATGTAATATATCGAGGCATGATTTAAGTGGATGAAGTAGGGGGTACATTCACAGTTGATGTGGATGTGGCAAGGGTAGAAGTAGGTATAGGTATAGGAAAAGTAGTAAAAGTTGATGTAGGTGTGATAGTTGTGGATATGATAGGTTGGGAATAAGGGGTGGGAATAATTTCTAACGTAGGAGCATCTAGAGTTGTTGATGAAATGAGATCTTGATTAATGGTGTTAATGGTGTGAGAATTTGGAAATTAAGTTGTAAAAGTGGTGGCTTGATTTTTCAGTGGTTGACTAGGTGAAGTGGTTGTTAATTTTTGGAGCCTATTTTCATGTGAGAAAGTGTTGAAGACTGTACTATAAGAGTACTGTACACTTTCCACAGTTGTCTTGTAGGGGTTCAGGGGTGCAGCCCCTGAAAAAAAAAATTGGCCTTAAAATGTGTCCGATATATCGGGAAACGTGCTTTTCTCATATGGGCAGGATTTTTGACCCATAGGTTTATGGGACGGTTTTGGCCCATGGTTTTAATACCCACAGTTTTGTAAAACTGCTTAAGTAGTTGTCTACTTATATGGTTTTATGCATATGGTAGGTATAATGTAACATTGCAGATGTGTTTTGAATTCGGGTGTGAATTCTGTAGAGTTTGTTGAGCATAGCTCCAAACAGATCTGGGTATTGTATTGAGAGAGCGGTGGCTTGTAATAAAATATGAGCAAGTGATTCTTGGTGGATGTAGCCCAAATTGGGTGAACCACATTAAATATTGTCTCTTTGTGTTGTGTTATTTTATTCTGCACTTTTATTTGAGATCTGTAATATTTTCTACATATTAGTTTCTACTGTTGTGATTCTGTGAGGGATTATTTCACATATTTTATCCCTTATTTCCTAACAATTGGTATCAGAGCCTGGTTTGGTTTGCTGAAGTGTTGAATCGCAGGGAAAGTTTTATCTTGAGTGGGAGCTATGACAGATGATGGAAGATCAAGGGTTGATAAATTCAACGAGCAGAATTTCAGTCTTTGGAAGATGCAGATGGAAGATTACCTTTATCAGAAGGATCTTTATATTCCACTGTCTGAGAAGGTGAACAAACCCTCGAGCATGACAGATGCGGAATGGGATTTGCTGGATAGGAAGGCACTTGGGACAATCCGGTTGTGTCTTGCATCTTTGGTATTATTTAATGTTTCAAAGGAAAAGACTACAAAAGAACTGATGGATGCATTAGGGAAGTTGTATGAAAAACCCTCTGCCTCTAATAAGATATTTTTAATGAAAAATTTGTTTAATATGAAGATGTCTGAGAATGGTTCAGTAGCAGATCATTTAAATGATTTTAATATGGTTGTAAATATGCTAGCTTCGGTTACAATAGAATTTGATGAAGAAGTTAGGGCTTTATTAGTTCTGTGCTCTTTACCTGAGAGTTGGAATAGCCTGGTAATGGCGGTAAGCAACTCGGTTCCAGCTAACTCAAAGTTGAAGTTTGAGGATGTTGTAGGGGTGATTCTAAGTGAGGAAATGCAAAGAAAAATCTCTGGGGAATCTTCTACTTCATGGAATGCTTTGACAGTGGAAACTAGAGGGAGACAGAAGAATAGAGGAAGTCGTGGAAAATCAAAGGATCGGGCAAGGTCAAAATCCAAAAGCAAGATAGTATGCTGGCACTGTGGAAAGTCTAGGCATGTAAAGAAGGATTGTTGGGAGCTTTGGGACAAGAAGAAACAATAGGAAGAAAACAAGGAGGAAAATGTGGCAACGGGTAATGTATGTCAGGATGCTTTGATTCTTTCTTTGCACAATATTACTTGAATCTTGGGTTTTAGATTCAGGGGCTTCTTTCCATGCTACTCCACATAGGCATTATTTTTTTGATTATGTTCAAGGAGATTTTGGGCATGTTTTTCTTGGTGATGATGAGCCTTGCAACATAGTTGGAAAAGGTTCTGTTCAGGTTAAGATGTAGAATGGGAATACTTGGCTATTGAAGGATGTCAGACATGTGCCTACATTAAGATGAAATTTGATATCGGCAGGGCAGTTGGGAAGTGATGGTTGTACTGTGATATTTACAGTGGACTCTTGGAAGGTTACCAAGGGTGCTCTTGTGGTGGCAAGAGGTAAGAAGGTTGGAACCTTGTATTTAACCACTTATAGCACTAATGTTTGTAATCTTGTGGCTTCAGAAGTAGATACAACATTGTGGCACTATAGGCTCGGTCATATGAGCCATAAGGGCATGGAGATCATAAAGAAGGATTTTCCTAATATACAGAAATAGGTTTGGAGTTCTGTGAGGACTGCATATATGGGAAACAGAAGCGAGTAAGGTTTCTCAAGGTTGGACCTACAAAGAAAGAGAGTAAGTTAGAGCTGGTGCATTCTGATGTGTGGGGGTCGGCTCAGGTATCATCTCTTGGGGGTTCAAGTTATTATGTTACTTTTATTGATGATGCAACAAGGAAAGTTTGGGTTTATTGTATTAGAAACAAATCTGATGTATTTGACACTTTTGTTAAATGGAAAGCCTTGGTAGAGAATGAAAAATGGGTCTTAAGCTAAAATGTCTCAGGTCAGATAATGGAGGGAAGTATTGCAGTAATGAATTTGATGATTATTGTTCAAAGAATGGAATCTGCAGGAAAAATATGGTTCTAGGAACTCCACAGCAAAATGGGGTGTCAAAAAGGATGAACAAAACAATAATGGAACATGCTAGGAGCATGAGGTTACATGTAGGACTGCCTCTTTATTTTTGGGCAGAAGCGGTGAGCACAGCTGTGTACTTGATAAACAGAGGAACCTTCAAGTGCCTTGGATGGAGGCATACCTAAGGAGGCTTGGTATGGTAAGAAAGTTGATTATTCATTTCTTAGAGTCTTTGGATGTGAGGTGTTTTTCCATATAGACAAGGATGATAGGACCAAGCTAGAGGCTAAATCAGAAAAATGTACTTTCATTGGTTATGGTGGTGATGACTTTGGATATAAATGTTGGAGTATTAAGGACAAGAAAATCACTCGATCTAGGGATGTGGTCTTTAATGAGAAAGTCATGTATAAGCAACAGTTACAGGAAAAACAGGGAAGAATCCAAGAAAGAATATGCAGTGGTAGAGGATCTTCCAGATGGGAAAGTGACACATGAATCAGTTCAGGAACCTCCTCAACAAGAACCCCAAACTCCTATATTGAGGAGGTCTTCTAGGGTAAGAAGAGAACCTGAACATTTTTCTCCTTCTCTTTATTATTTATTACTCACTGATAGTGGAGAGCTAGAGAGCTTTGATGAAGCAATGCAGGTAGATGTTAGGAAGAAGTGGGAGAAAGCCATGGATGAGGAGCATCAGGCTCTCATGGAGAACCAAACATGGGATTTGGTGAAGCTACCTGAAGGAAAAAGAGCATTACAGAACAAGTGGGTGTTTAGAGTCAAAGAGGAAGAAGGAGGCAAGAAAAGATACAAGGCCCGATTGGTGGTCAAGGGGTTTGCACAGAAAAAATGTATAGATTTTGATGAGATTTTTTTCTCTGTAGTAAAAATGACTTCTATTAGAACTATTCTTGGAATAGTTGCAGCAGAAGACTTGCACTTAGAGCAGCTTGATGTAAAGACTACATTTCTCCATGGTGATTTGGAGGAGGATCTATATATGCAGCAGCCAGAGGGCTATGAGGTCAAAGGTAAAGAGGAGATGGTGTGCAAACTGAAGAAGAGCTTGTATGGCTTGAAACAAGATCCATGTCAATGGTATAAGAAATTTGATAGCTTCATAATGGAGCAAGGTTATATTAGATGTCATTCTGACCATTACTGTGTATACAAAGAAATTTGAGGATGGTAGTTATATTATCCTGTGTCTGTATGTGGATGACATGTTGGTTGCAGGTAAAAACATGCAGGAAATAAAAGTACTCAAGAAGCAGCTAAGTGAATCCTTTGCTATGAAGGATTTGGGGGCAGCCAAAAAAATCCTTGGTATGAGGATATCTCGGGATAGGAAGGAACGAGAAGCTGACTTTATCTCAGGAAGAGTACATTAAGAAAGTCTTGGAGAGGTTTAATATGTAGGATGCTAAACCGGTTGGGACTCCTTTGGCAGGCCATTTCAAGTTATCAAAGGAGCAGTGTCCCAAGACAGAGCAGGAGAGAAACCAGATGTCCAAGGTACCTTACTCATCAGTGGTTGGTAGTTTGATGTATGCCATGGTGTGCACTAGGCCTGATATTTCCCATGCAGTGGGAGCGGTGAGTAGATTTATGAGTGATCCAGGTAGAGATCACTAGCAGGAAGTAAAGTGGATCCTTCGGTATTTGAGAGGGACCATGGGGATAGTTTTGTGCTACAGTGGATCAGAACACCACTTTGTGTGGTTATGTAGATTTAGATATGGTTGGATATGTAGACAGTAGGAGGAGCATGATAGGTTATGTTTACACTGTAGGTGGGACATCAGTGAGCTAGATTTCACGACTACAAAAGTTGGTGGCTTTGTCAACCACAGAGGATGAGTATGTTGCTGCCACAGAGGCCAACAAAGAAATGATTTGGTTACACCAATTACTTAAGGAGTTGGGGCATAAGCATGAGGAAGGAAAGCTACATAGTGATAGTCAGAGTGATATACACCTAGCTAAGAACTCTGCTTTCCACTCTAGGATGAAGCATATACAGTTAGGTACCATTTCATCAGGACAACTTTGGAGGAAGAGAAGTTGAAGCTGGAGAAGATTCATACCAGTCAGAATCCTACAGACATGATGACCAAGGTGGTCACAAGGGAAAAATTGAAGTTGTGTTCAAGCTTTGGTTGGTCTTCATGGAAACTAGTGAAGGGTTGAGAAGCTTAATCAGAAGAAAACTAGTCTCCAAGTGGGAGATTGTTAGGTTGTGGAGCCTATTTTCATGTGAGAAAGTGTTGAAGACTATACACTAAGAGTATTGTACACTTTCCATAGTTGTCTCACTGGGTTTTTGGGGTGGAAAGCCCTCGAAAAAAAAATTTTTTTTTGGCCTTAAAATGTGCCCGATATATCGGGAAACGTGCATTTCTCATATGGGCGGGATTTTTGAGCCATAGGATTAATGGGACGGCTTTGGCCCATGATTTTAATACCCATAGTTTTGTAAAACTACTTAAGTAGTTGTCTACTTATATGGTTTTATGCATATGGTAGGTATAATGTAACATTGTAGATGTGTTTTGAATTAGGGTGTGAATTTTGTAGAGTTTGTTGAGAATAGCTCCAAACAAATCTGGGTATTGTATTGAGAGAGCGGTGGTTTGTAATAAAATATGAGCAAGTGATTCTTGGTGGACACAGCACAAATTGGGTGAACCATGTTAAATATTGTCTCTTTATGTTGTGTTATTTTAATTTTCTCTTTTATTTGAGATCTGTAAAATTTTCTACATATTAGTTTTCTACTGTTGTGATTCTATGAGGTATTATTCCACATACCCATAATTACGCCCAAGCAATTTAAATACTTAAATTGCGCTAATTATCTTTCTTTCTCACAAATTGACAACATATCGTCAAAACACTCATTTTCCCTCTTATTGTCATTAATTAATTACAATATGCTAATTTATTAAGTAGCATATCCAACTAACATCCTGATTAACAACCTTCCGTTAATTATTCACCCCTTCTATCTAGACTAATTAATTATTATTAATTAATTATATTTCCCTTCCATTTAACCAATAAATCAATATTTAATTGATTTAATCCCCTTCTAATAGCCTAAATTGTACTAATATTCCTCTAATTAGCTTCTATAAGCTTACATCTACCTATTAGTTAATCACCTTTGATTAATTAAAACACCCCCCAACTCCCATGACTTGCTAAGCATAAATTAAACCCTTCTAAAGTAAGGTTACCTTTTATAAAGCAACCTTATCCATTCCTAATCATGTTTTACCTTTATCCCACATGTAAAGGGATGAAGTGTTTCCTTTATCCATTGGGCTATATAAGGAGCCCTCCTTCTACCTTTATACCTACACCTAAACTTCTTGAGAAAGCAAATGCAAAGCATATAGCAAAATAGACTAAGAGCTTGCCTTTTGTTTTCTTGAGAGTTCATCATCTTGAAGAGTTAAGCCTCTTTCTTAAGTGCTTAGGTCATATGGGAGGTGTCAAAAGGGTCTTGTAGCCCAACTTTGACAAGCCCTCATTCCTAGGTTCTTGGAATACTAAAGACAACCATTTTTTATTGCCATGGAGCCTAATTAGGTCCATTCATTTATTTTGTTGTTAGAGAATAGAGGATTTAGATGCTTAACATTGTTAGTTTCAAAGTTTTGTATATTGATGAATGTTAGCATCTAACCCTTGTTTAATTCTTATCATGATGGTGCTAAGTAGTTTGTTTAATTTTTGCTAATTAAGGCTATTTAGGTGTTAGTCTTTACTTACATTAGCATTAGTTTAAAAACAACACATGCACACATTTGGCACGCCCAGTGGGACCTAGTCCCTTAGCATTTTAGTTTAAATTTCATTGTTTTGGCTAACTTTTGATATGCACATGTAGTAATTAATGTCCATTTTCTTGGAATTTTTACTAATTTTATATGTGTAAGTTCTTGTTCATAGCCATCATTTTAATGGGTTGTTTCCATTTTTAAACTAACTTGTCAAAATTTGAAGTATTGTGAGCTTTCTTGTGTTTTTTTGCCATATTTTGGTTACAGGGGTGGTATAGGCACACTTTCAGGAGTGTACATGCACATTTTTGGTGGTGCAGGCACCTCTTAGGTGGCGCAGGTGCACTATCAGAACTTGGTTCTCTGTTTGTCGATCTTGGCACATATGCACTAACCCCGGTGCACATACCCTAACCAGTGTGCAAATGCACTAAACTAGGTACATGCACATTTTCATATTGTACCTTCACTGCAATTCAAAACCTGTCAGATCAGCGCATACACCCTAACCCGAGCGCACACACTGTTTTGGTGGCGCAGACACATTTCTGGTGGTGTAACTATTTTGTTGGAATCTGAGACTGTTTTAGAAAGTGGTGGTGCACACACTTTTTGGGTGGTGCACACACTTTTCTGATAACGCAAGCATTTTGTCTGAATTTCTGCCTGTTTTTATTGAAGGCAGCACATACATTATTTTGATGGCACACACGCCTCTCGGGTGGCCCATGCAGGTACATGGTAAGCCAAAACCACACAGAGTAGCGCACATGTCTTTTTGGTGGCACACACACCTCTTAGGTGGCGCAGGTGCACTGTAAATTAGAAAAACACAAAATGGCATATTCACCCTAACCCATGCGTAGACACCAAAATAGGGGCGCAGGTGTCCTTTTGTTTTCTTGAAATTAATGTGTTGAGGTGCTAACATTCTTGCAGGTTTTATCTAATCACATACTTATTTTTGCAGGTTGTTTTTACATGTTTTTACTTGATTAGATAAACTTTGCATGTTTACTTATAGGAATAAGATCACGTATGCTCTTCCCTCGCATCCCTTGGGGTGATCTTGGGAATCAGAAATGATTCTTAGGTCCTTTTTGATGCTTTGAGGTTGTTAGGAATATTTGAATTGGAATTGGTTAACTTGGTGTAGTTAGATTAAAGTGTTTTTCCATTTGATATCTTTTTGGATTTTGGAAATGCCACGTATGCTCTTCTCTTGCATCCTTGGATGATCTGGAGAATCAAAAACGGTGTTTACTCTTTTGATGGAAAACTACTAAAAATCACCATACAGGACCAAAACACCTCGCTTGTCAAAGAAAGGAGAAATCAAAATGAAGTCAAAAACTACTAATACAGTTGTTATATAGGTTGCCAAAAGGTGTTTCGAGCAAACCACACCTAATTAAACAAGATAAAAAGAACAACATATTCAAAACATTGTATTGTAGGTTTCAGAAAAGGGTACGTCCCTCTCCGCTCAACTGGAACATAACCCCTTTGGCATAATGCCTTAAGCTACAACAATGGGGGTGGTTCCAGGAACCCCAAAGTAGTCCACGCAAGAGGGAACCTTGTGGATGAAATAGGAAGTGCTCCACACTACCTATCTGACTAGTGATTCCTTTGTGAGATAGCATTACAAGTTGTCCCTATGTGACCCTTTTAAGTACACGATGGATGCATTTACTGCCCACTATGCTTGAAGGGGGAAAAGTTGAGATACTCCCAAGATAGTCAGGACTATTTGGGTAAATCATCCCACTCGTGGATAATTTTTGTAACACCTAGGACGAGAGAACCACCTAGGAAAATATACTTTGGCCAGGAGCCCACTTTGACCATTCTAAAACAGTGTTGAGTTGTGAACCATCTTTTCATTGTGAAATATGTGACGCATTACTTTCACTTAGTTTTTACTTTCCTTAAGGTGAGGTGAAACTCTACCGAAGTGAAGCCAACATTTTTCATCCCCATTTTGATTTGCTTCCTTCACATTCTTTTGACACTTTGTTGATCAGAAGAAGGGTGACTACCTCTATGTTACCGATCAATTGTTTCTGCCACTTTTTTATCCGTTTACACCCATCCATGTTTGCAGATGGGTAAGTTAAACATCTAAAGTGCACGGAGACATGTGTACATATCATTGGTGGCCATTGTGATCTTGATACCCATGTCAAGATCGTCATTGTAGTTAGGCGTGGTTCATCATCTTGAACTTCCTTAGAAGGGTTACCTTGTTTGTATCATATCACTACAATTTTGATATTTACGTCTTGTTTCTTGTAAACTTGACCTAAATATCTATATTGTAAGGTTACGTTGCACACATTTTAACTATTCCTAGCTATACTTTGAGATTTTGGTTTGATTCTATTATTACCTCAATTTTGAAGAGTGCTACGTGTTACCACTTGTGCGTGTTATATCAATAGCATCTTGATATCAATACCTTACTTTCTCACAAAGTTTGGTTAACATATCTTGGTGATATTGTTGTGTCACTCACAAATTGTAACTGACACTTTTTGGGATATAGGTCTTAATCGAGTTTGAACTCACTTTTAGTATATCTTGTTATGAGGTCACATTAACTTTTTGTATTTACTTACGTCTTGTTCATTCTCTTGAACTTGGCATAAGTGAGAACATCTTGTTAATTATCTTGTGACACTAAACTACTTTTTGAGACATAGTCTAGGAAGTACTTCATTTGATAGGCTTAGATACCAAACATTTGTGTCACTGGTGATTTATCACTCTATCACATTGGTATTCTCACATTTTATTCATTCATATTCTTGACAATTTATCTTGCATTTCACTTAGGTGTGGTCACAAAGTTTTGAACACATTTACAACTTACCCTAGTGAAACTATCACAAATCATGGCTCCTAAAACATGATTAGGACTCAAGAAACAAACATACGAGGAACAAAAAGTGCAAGCTTGGGAAGCCTCTAACAGACAAGGGTCAAACCCCTTTATTGGACATGATCTAGGGCCTCTGTTTTCTGTGGAAAAAGAGATAGAAGATATGGTCGATCATAGTGGTAATGAATTGGAATCCCACACACAGAATTCAACTTTGACCCCACTTTATTAGATGATTTTCTTTCAGAAATAAGGATAGAGTGCTAGCACGGGTCATAGAATTAGGGGCCAAAATGCCCACTGAAAGTGAAACAATCCCACCTGTGAATAACGCTAATGAGGAAGAATGACCCCTCATCAACATGGAGGATATTTTGACGCATGGACATGCTTCTACCTCCAACGCAGGAAATAATAAGATAGTGGGACATAGAATACCCTTTATCAAAGTGCCACGTAAAAACACGATGGGACATGAGAATGGTGAAGAACCTCCAAAAAATGAGGAAGAGGAGGAACCTTTAGATGAAGAAACCATAATTCAACAACAGATTAGTATCCTAAGCTGAAAATTAGCTTTGCTAACCTCTCATGTGTAGAAGGAAGCAAGAAAAAATGTTCAAAAGTCAAGGCCTAAGGTTAAGATCAATGAATTCCATAGAGAAAACCAAGAAGAAGATGATACGGGGTATCGCTGAGTATATCTCCCCACTTCTCCCACTAGAGAACAATTGCTCACACAAGAGGTACAGTCTATGAAAGTAAAGCTTGCAAGCCTTCAAGAGAGCAATATAGGGAGCGTTAGAAAGTATCAATATGAAGAATTATGCCCCTATCCTTTTGACAAGACTATGACCCTTCAACCCTTTCCTAAGAAATTCGATATGCCAAAATTTGACAAATATAAAGGGAAAGGGGATCCATGGGATCATGTCAAAGATTTCTATATGGCATGTCAAGAGGTGTCCTATAGTGACAATTATCTCATAAGACTTTTTCCCAAGAGTCTAGGAGGTCAAGCCTTGGAGTGGTTTACACGTTTACCTCGGGGATCAATTTTCACTTGGCCAAAATTGGCAGAAAGGTTCGTGTGTCACTTCTCATACAACATAGAGAGTGATGTCACCATGGTAGATTTATGTGGCACCAAACAACACCCTAATGAGACTTTCACCAGCTTCCTCCAATGGTGGAGAGGGATAGCTAGCCGCTTCCCTTGTGCTTTCCCTAAAAAATAGTTGGTTAGTATTTTTGTTCCCAACCTAAACCCGGACATAGCTTTCCACCTCCAAATGCATTGTGTTCACACTTTTGAGGAGGTCATTGAAAAAGGGGTTCAAATAGAGAAATCTCTCATTGCCAAAAGGAACTCTCAAGTACCAATCTAGAGATAATCAAAATGTTAAACCCACGGAGAAACTGAAGGTTTTTAACAAAAACAAAAATGTGGTGGGAGACGGGATCACTGATTCCAAACATGTACAAATGGTCCAAACTAGGTCAACCTTTTAAACTAACCAAAGGACCAATTCAACCACCACCAAAGTGAAGAACATTCACCTCTCTTAATGAACCTTTGTCAGTTATACTAAAACAATTGGATGCGGCCCACATGATGACATATCCTACGACACAACCATTTGATGAAAATGCTCCAAAACCTTCATGGTACAAGGAGCATGAATATTGTGAAATGCATCATGTCAAAGGACATAAGACAGACAAATGTTTGTGACTTTTTCATTATATCCAAGACCTCATTAACAATGGGGAGATAGAGGTGGAAAACCCAGAGAAAAACTCAGACACCCAACGAGAAAATGGGGATATATAAAGAGCCATTCCCCAATCATGATAAATTAGAAAAGTCAAAGTTAGATCTAGGGAGAGTCATCCCAAGGTTATAAAGCAGTGAATTACTTATATACCAAGAAAGACAACAATCATTATGATTCACTTATTAGATGTATTCGCTCTCCTACTGACCATGTCAACACCATCTGAATCAAGGGAAAGGATGGCGCCATGGTAACAAGGCATGCCCACCTTGTGATTCCGGAACCTTCTCCATCAACCCCACAAACTGGTAAATATAACCTCTTAGAGCAACTTGAGAAGACGTCTGCTAATATTTCAATCTTAGATCTTCTTAAGATATCCAATGTGCACAAAGACATTCTGTACCAAACTCTTCAAGGGTTCGGGAGTGCCATTAGAGGTCTATCCTACACATCTTCAAGACGCAGTGGCAAACATCGTACAAAATGAACATATTTCCTTCAACCATAGGGAGCACCCTACTGAAAATCCAATAGATAATCTTCCTTTTTATATTGAGGTAGTTGTTACCCACATGAAGATCAAACGGGTGCTTCTGGATAACGGATCAGGGTTGAACATTCACACACTCAAGTTGGTTAAACAGTTGGGACATAATGAGGCCAGATCTTGATTCAAATATCATCACTATCACTGCACTTACAACAACGCGAAAAGGGATTCAGCCGGCACAATCACGTTGCCCATGGAGGTGGGTCCCACTTGCCATCAAACAAAGTTTCATGTCCTAGACTTGGAACTTCCGTATAATATGCTTCTAGGCTGACCATGGATTCAAGCCATGTAGGTCATGCTATCAACGTTTCATCAGTGCATTAAATTAAAGCATGAGGGACACACCATTATAATACAAGGAGATTTAGATCCAGCTCACTGCATAGCACTCCATAGCTTTACACGTAAGGGAACCTATGCATGTACCTTCTGTTATCAGGTGATCTCCAATTTGAGTCTCAAAAATGTATTTGGATTCTCTCAGTTCTTGCACCCAGTGGTGCAATCAACAGTCAATTTTTCATGATATGATTCATGTGATATCATAGAGGACTCCGTGGATGACATCCTTAGAAAATCTAATGACAAGAGAAGATCACCATGTCATTTTGCAGACATATCTTTAAGTCACCTACGAGAATACGAGGTCAGGACCCAATCTATTGCTTCAGAAGACCTAGTATTTGAACGTGCTATCAAGAAAATTCTTTGTAGGCTTCATTGCTATCAAGAAGAGGAATTGAGGATAGACCTTGCTAAAGTGTTTGCCATTACTAAAATGCCTCCATCCTAAGAATATTAAGCAACTGCACAGCTTACAAGGGAAAATCTAGGATATTCATCGCTTCATCTCCCAGCTTGCAGATACAATGTCACTCATTCACCCACTTGCTTAAAAATGATGTCGCCTTCATCTGGGGACCTGAGCAGATATCAGTGCCTCTTCCACATTTCTTAAACAATACTTGGCCAATCTACCTATCCTCATGCCTCTAACTCCTGGAGAGCCACTCTTGCTTTATATCTCAGCTACACAATTTGATATTGGCATGCTACTCACCCAATACAACCTGGGTCATAAAGAAAAAGTGGTGTATTATCTCAGTCACACTCTCATCGCTTATGAATTCAACTATCCCCAAATTGAAAAATCTTGCTTGGCTATTGTTTTTACTTTTCAAATACTTCACCATTATCTATTGAATACCAAAACTAAGTTGATATCCAAGGTTGACCCACTCAAGTACTTGTTATCTAAACCAGCCCTGGGCACAGGTAGAATGGCTAATTGGATAATTCTACTAAGTGAGTTTGACATAGAATTTATACATCAGAAGTCAGTTAAAGGACAAGTACTTGTTGACCAGCTAGCAAAAGAACCTTTGCAAGGCACTGAACCTTTGAATATGGATCTGCCAAATGCCTCATTGCTATACATTGAAGAATCTGTCATGTGGCAGATACATTTTGACGGGTCCTTTACTTTTCACGGTTCAAGTGCAAGGGTAGTCCTCATTATTCCTTTTGGTGACCCTATACCACAGGCTTTCTACCTAGGTTTTCCTTGCACAAACAATATCGCAGAATATAAGGCACTTATCGCAGGGATGAAGCTCACTATCAAGTGGAATATTCATCATGTCAAGGTTGTGGGTGATTCTTAGTTAATTATCAAACAAGTTAATGATGAATACAAGGTTAAGGATTACAAGCTCATACCTTACAAAAATTTGTTCGAAACTCTAAAGGAGTACTTTGTGCTCATTACATTCAAACAAATTCTAAGAGCGCAGAACAAATCGATAAATGTTATGGTGACAGTGGGTTCTATGCTTTGTATTCTGCCAGGGAATAATGACATGTCGTTCTTTGTAGAAAATTTACACCAGCCCGCGTATGATATGCCAGATTCTTGTCTGGCTTGTGATGTTGTTGGTCCCAATTACCCATGGTACGAGCCAATATTTACCTATCTCAAGGACAACACATTCCCTCCTAATATCTTCTATTCCGAAAAACAAATCCTGATTCACCAAAAATCCCATTACACCCTTTTAGGAGGTACGCTTTATCATCGTGGCTATAATGGGAATCTGTTACATTATTTGTATATGACGGAGTCGATCCAAGCGATCAAAGAAGTACATGAAGGGGTGTGTGGAGCACATACAAATGGAATCGTTTTGGCTAAGAAATTTTTAAGGGTAAGCTACTATTGGCCTACCATGGAAACTGATTTTTGCAATTATGTCAGGAAGTGTGTAATTTACCAGAAGTATGGAAACTTCATCCATGCTCCATTGCAACCATTGCAACCTATCACTACCCCATGGTCATTTTCTCAATGGGGACTTGACTTGATAGGGAAACTTACCCCTACCTCATTTGATGGTCATACCCACATCATCACGGCTACTAAATATTTTACAAAGTGGGTGGAAGCTATCCCTTTAACCTATGTAACAGGAGCTCAGATTTCCAAATTTATCATGAATCATATCATTTGTCGATATGGCATTCCCATAGCCATTGTTATGGATAATGAGAAGTCATTCAAGAATAAGACTTTGAAATGTCTTTTTCAGAAGTTCCAAATCAATTTAAAATGGTCCACACCATATTACCCCCAAGGTAATGGACAAGCCGAAGCCACAAACAAGACTTTGGTGAGAATAATGGAGAAGATGGTTAGTAAAACAGGTCGTAATTAGCACTTGCAAATCCACCCAGTTCTTTGGGCTTATAGAACCTCCATTCGTACTCCTATGGGTGTGACACCATATTCTCTAGTATTTGGAACAAAATCTATCATCCCATTAGAAATTGAACTCCCTTCCCTGATAATTTCTCTTAGGGACTATCTGGATAAAGATGAGGATTACTGGGTAGCAAGACTGGCTGAATTAGAGCTCCTAGATGAGAAGTGCATTCGCGCTCTTAATCACCTTAAAGTGTATTAGCATAGAGTCTCCAGAAACTACAACAAGAGAATCATACCTCGTTAGTTTGAGGTTGGTGATTTAGTCATGAAGGAGAATTAGTTCAACATAAGGGCAGAACGAGAAAAGAAAGGAAAGTTTGAACCACATTGGTTAGGACCCTATGTTATTGTGGCCAAGTACAACACAGGGGCATACAAAATTACTCACCGCAATGGTGATGAGTTCTATGAGCCCATGAACGCCATGCATCTTAAGCAGTTATATGCTTAAATATGATGTAAAATCATAAAAGCAAAAAACTCAAAAACATGGTAAAATGATCAAAAATACAAAAAAAATCAAAAAGAGAAAAAGAAAAAGAAAAAGAGAAAATAGGTCGTCCACAAGTGAAAACCACGCAATTGTGGCACTTTAGATAGGTCCTTGGTTGAAAACCAGTTTCCAGCCCTAGTTGTGAAGATTCATTTTTCACAAGCATCTTGCATCTTGAGGGTACTTTTACTTGGCCCAGCCCTAGTTCTGCCTTCGAGATTCCCTGTGAGCCCAATCCTGTCAAGCCTTGATCCAGATTTGTCTTCTTTTATTCGTCTGTGAGGGGCATGGTCTTTCGCTATTCCCCATCTTACGCTGGGGGAAATTCAATGACTTCACCTTTTTGTTCATAAGTTTTTTGCCTCTGCCCTTGTATATTCACCATCTAATGCGCAGGGGCATCCACGCTTTCTTGGTTACCTGTGCATAACTCTGGAAAACCATTAGAAAACAACGCAAAAAAACAATAGAAAATTGTTTCACATAAATCAAAAACAATAGAAAATTGTTTCACAAACTAAAAACAATAGAAAACTGTTTCAAAAACACAAAAACAATATAAAATTGTTTCAAAAAACACAAAAACAATAGAAAATTGTTGCATGAAAACAAATCTTACAAAAACATTTAATTACATTTACTTGCACTGTCTTGTTTCTTGCTTTGCTTGTTGCTTGTATAGTTGTTTCATGTTTGTGCTTTTAGGTTGTTTATTGCTTGGGAATACTTTGTTAGAATTCATCTTTTCTTACTTAGATCATATTAATTCTTGCTTGTGTATATTGAGGTGTATTTTTGCATGCTAGTGAACCATGGTGCATTATTATGTTAATTCATTGTGTTCTTTGTTAGCATTTGATTGTGTTTATTGCATGTGCATTGTTTTGTTATCAGAACATCAAATTACCATCATATCATCACATATAACATCATCTATACATCATATATCAAGAAAAAGCTAAGTATACATCATACATGAATGCTAAGCTCATCATCACATGTCGTATCATCAAATGGGGGCAAGAGGGATCGCAAATATCAAAATATATCCCCCCCCTTGCACCCTTATCATCATATCATCTCGTCCACTAAGTATGGCACATCACATAAGAAAAACACATTTGATATATTCTACAAGATTACATCATCTAGAAATCAAAACACATGTGATACATCAATAAGATCATAATACATATACATGTCAAATCAAATCATCTAACATCATAAGCACATCTATCTATCCATGAGAAATAATAAACAAATGGCCATCTCATATACACATATGTCATGTTGAAAATGTCCAAATCATACATGTGTGGTATATTTGTATCAAAAAGGGATATACATCACGGCAGTACATCTATAACAGAATAAAAGCCTTCATCAGAGGCATGTATCGAAACTGCTCTATATCAAAAATGCCTTCATCTGAGGCATACAAAGGGGATACATCTCTAACAATATAAAACCCTTCATCAGAGGCATGTGTCAAAACTGCTATACAAATACAAAATGAATATACATCGAGCATAATCTACTCATAGCCTTCATCAAGAAACGTATGTGGATATACAAAATATAAGGGCTGACTCGAGCCCTCTAAAGGAGTATCTGGTATGTCCCATGGAGGTGGTATAACATGAACATCACTAGCTCTCCCTGGAAGTGGCTGCTCCACTGAGGCCTAAGGCCTCTCAGATCTGGTGCCCCGGATCAACTACTAACTATAAGAAGGTGCTCGTCACTTAGGAGGCACTGCCTCAAAGTATACAGACCTGTAATATGAGGCTCTACCCTTTGTTGTTTCCAGATCTCTGTGAGTCCAGGTCATCACTGTTGTACCCTCTGTGCATTGGTAGGGCACTATCTCTGTTGTAGCTTAGGCCAGCTTGGCCTGGCCCACTACACGCTCTGCCCTAAGCCTGTCTCACTCTAATATCATAGGCTACAGTTGAACATGTGTCTGCTGGTATAAGCCTATCACCTAGGCCATCTAGGAGGCCATCTATCAAATCTACTAGAAGTGCACAACACTTGCACTTCCTGGGCTAGCCTGGGCCTGGGCCTGATCTTGTTCTGATAATAAAGTCATAATCTAGGTCCAAGCCTGATCTCACTCAATTGTTGCTATCGCACACCAGCCTTGGGCCTCATCTCTCTCTACCCTAGCCTGATCTCTCTCAGCTAGGGCCTGCTATAACTGATGTTGTAATGTGGCTATCGGTGCCACTAGGTATGCCACCAAAGCTTGTCCTTGTGACACTCTAAATGATTGGCTCGGCTCTAGGAATATGTGTTGGTACCTATCCTGGGCCCTGGGGCCTCGATCCCTATGCCTGTGGGGCACCCTACTCATCATGAGGTAATCCATCAAATGGATCCTCTAGATCAGGACTTACTACTCTCTCTCTCTCTCTTTCTCTGCTCATAACCATGCCAAATCTCTATGGGTGGTCAAGCGCCTGTTGCCCAGGCCTCCTCTGAGATAGTCAGGCAGCGGGGTAAGACAGTGGCATACCAAGTCAAATAATTTATTGAGGTACTTGGGTCCCTGACCTATCGTACTGGGTCCCATGCCTGTGGAACCACCTATGAAAAACTCACCCTGACTCAAGCCACCGGTATGCGAGGCACCATAGTATGCCTCTCTAAATCTCTACGAGCATACCATATATCAGGTTGTGGAACCCCCTGTACTATGTCAAGCTACCACTGGCACCTATCAACTCTATACAGCTCTATGATGTAGTTGCGACTATACTGAGCACACACTGAGCTCTATGGAATCCTCTAGCCACTGGATATGTCTATAGGGTCTCCATATAATATCTATCTCTGACAGCTCATCGAACTCTCGACAATATCTAAATAGGCTGCCTAGGTGGCCTCATACATCGCCACCTACTGATACCCACGCCATGTAAGATGGTTCCTCTAAGTCTTGAACACACAAAGTGCCCAAAAGGCGTCTGATCAATTTGTGGTCCCATGACCAAATTTGTAACAAAGAGGCTAGCCCCACAGTCTTCTAACCATGGTAAGTAATCAAATGCAGATCCCAATATAATTACACCAGTATGCACTGCCCCCAACAATATCACTCGCCATTGAAAATGTCGTGTACTAAGGGTAGTAACCCTCTCAGGAAGGATGTCCCTGTTTTATCAGTGAGTGTAGTACCCACACTTTTTATAGCTCAGTAACTTGTTGTTTCTTTTCTCATAGACATGTTTTGACAGAGATTTGTTATATCTTGGACATTATATTAGAGATTTGATCTTATTAGACATGTGTGGACATTTAGGCGTATGGCACCAATTTGGCTTAATTTCTATGTTGTCGCATTATCATATGATGTCATGGATACTAATGGATATGATGTTGTTTTTGGAACGTAATTATATTGATGGATACTTAGTTGTTGCATGTTGGGATTCTATGGTTATATGTCACTCTATCATCTTGTCTAAATTTTGGAGATATTGAATATAATTATGCACGTTATTGTATCTTGATTTCAGTAGGATGTTAGGTTAGTTTAGAACGCATTGATATCTTACTAATTCATTGAATTATATTGTATCGGACATGTGCGGTTAATATGTGCAATGAGTGTGCAAGTGACAGGTTTACAGGAGAACGTGGGATTCAGACCAGCTACTCAATCTTTGCACAACCAGCCCACGGGCCGAGTCCTAGCCATGTTCATTGTGTGGAAGCCTTAGTATATGAGAGTTATTAATTTTGGGCACTATGAGTGACCCCAATTCTTGTAATGTATTGTGTTTTGAATTATTAATTTTGTTTAAGGTTGCTAGTGAAGTTGTAAACTTGTTTTGGGAGTTAATAACTCCTCTTTCATTTAAATTGTTGGTTATGTTTAATGATGTCACTTAATCTACAAGGGTTTAGTGGACACATGTGAGACCCTTGGGTGGTCCCCACACCCTCTACCATTGTGCCAAAAATGCAAAACCCGAAATTAGGGTTATTTTAGGCATTTTTGGGGACCCCTTTGTAGCTTGGGAGTCCCCCTATCATGAAAATGAGCCCTTGGACCCTACCTAATGAGGTAGGGGGGCTTATTTTCAAGGCTAGAGGGAGTTTTCCCTCCCTTTCTTCCTCTTGAATAGTCATATCCATGTAAGGGATATGGAATAAGTGTGCTTGTATCAAAAGTTCCACAAATTTTGTTTTGCTTATCATTTAAGGGAATTTGGGAGAAGAGGGCAAAAAAGTTAATTTTATCCTTTCTCTCTTTTATCTTTGGCATAGTTCACCATGATGAGAGGAGATGGCTGACACATGTCACCCCCTCATTTGTGAGGATGCTTGTCTTGCTTCTTCTTCAAATTCTCCCTCATGGGAAATGAAAGAGAACTTTTTTTTTGGAACTTCTTGCTTGGGAGTGCTTATGGATTTTGAGAGCTGGGGTTTGACTTGGGTCAAGGTGTGGAGAAGTATGAAGTTGGAGAGATTTTTGGAGAGCTTTTCCTTGAGGTAGGCTTCTTATGCTCTTTTTGTTGTGTTGTTTTATCCTGATTAGAAATTGGATTGGTTACTTGGACATGTTTGTTGTTGCATTTGAATATATGTTGATTGTTGTTTATTTGATTGTTGTTACTCCCTCCATCATATGGCATGATGGAGTTTTGGAGTTTGTGGGGGAAGAGAGAGGGAATTTCCCCTCTCAATCTTCATAGGCTTGATGGGCAAGCCTTGAAGGAGTCTTATTAGTTACTCCCCTAAAATGGTTTGAGGTGGGGAGGGTGGGTCATTTGGCTTGAACCTCCTTCCCCATTCTTGCTAAGAAAACTCCTTTGGGGTTTAAAAATCCTTCCAAGAAGGACTTGGTGAAAGGGTGGAGAAATAAGGAGGGCTTGAGAATGAAATTAGGAGAAATAAGGAGGGATGGAGATCATATTTTGTGCATAGTAATGATGATGAATAATTTTTGGAGAACTTTCTCCTCTCTTCCCCATTTTTGGAGGATAGGACATGGGTTCTCCTCCTTTCCATCTTGGCAAATTTGAAGTCTTGTTTTAGTTTGTGAACCTTGTTTTTGTGTGCTTGTAATGTTGTTTGTGAACCCCTTCACTCTTGTGCAAAGTTGTGGATGGTAGTTGACCTCTTTCCCATGGGCTTGGGGGAGGCTAGCATGTCATTCCTACCTTGGGAAAGACATGTAATGATGCCTAAAGGTTGGATGGTATAAACAAACTCTTTCTCATCTGTGTTGGCCTATGAAAGATTCCTTGGAGCCATTGGAAAGCCATTGGAAGTCCCATGAGTTGGACACTTGGTTGGAGTTGGTGGCATCTTGGTCTCTCATTGTCTCCTCTCACCATTCTTTTGAAACAATCTTTTTACATTGTAATCTCTGAAGAGTATGACTATGTGTGAAGCTTTCTTTGGCATGTAAAACAGTTTTAATCTTGTGAATTGGAGTTACCCACTTATAAGACCTAGTATTACCATTTGTAATTGATAAGCCTACCTTTCAATATTGGGAAGGTACCTTGTATAGGGTGTTTTCTTTGTGTTTTTTAGCATGGTATGGGACTATGTTAGACCTATTGAGGAATGTTACAAATAAAGTCTTCTAAAATGTTTATACTTCTTTAAAATGCATTGAATAGAAAATAGTCATATTCCTTTAATATGCATTGATTTGGAATACTCCATTTTGAAGTGAAAGGTTGTGTAATTGAAAGTATGTTTTTATATAATAAAATATTATTCGTGTTGTTATACTCCTCTCGTTAAATCATATAAACTAAGATTGTAGCCTCAAATAAATAGAGAAAATAGAACATTGGATGTAGTGTTATTTTGGATATCAGCAAATTCTCTTCTTGCAAAATGTTGTAACATGTTTGAGATGCAAAATGAAATATCATTTTTGGAGTGCAATCTCTTCCTATCATGAATAATTTATAGTTGAATGGATGAAATACACCAGATTATCTCTCTCCTACCATCTCCCAGCTAAGGTGAATAGTTTAGGCAAATACCTTCTTGTTCTCATATAGATCATGTAGTTTCTGCTCATTATTTGTGTATTTCAAATATAGGTTTTCAAAACATATTACCTTATTGAGAATTCACTACTTATGGAGAAATTGTTTAATAAGTTACAAAGTGACACCTTTGCATTTCAGGCATGAAATCTAGTTATCCACTTTGGTTCATGAGCTAGGATTCCTTAATGATCCTATTTTAGAAATCTATTTTATGTTGGAAAGTGCACATTTCCATTTAGTAAAAACATAAAAAAAATAAATCTTTCCCTTATCTTGTGCAAATGAGATTTTTACTTGAAAATGTGATAGTTGCCTAGATTATTTGTCAAGAACTGATTATATATATGTAAATGTTATCACATTAAATCTATTTTTATAGTGTTATATATTATAACATAAATGTATGGTAATATATATTTACAGGAAATACCTCAGAATAAATATATATATATATATATCAGCATATATATATATATATATATATATATATATATATGTTTGTATTGTATGTATATATATATATATATATATATATATCATATAACTTAATACAAAACAAATTTTTAACTACGAATTTTATATATTTAAAGATGGTTGGGGGGGGGGGGAGGGGTGGTTCCGCCCCCACTCTCGCACTCTGTCCGGGCCACTGCCCCATCCGTCTGCGGCCACAGCCAACCCACTGTTGTCTCACACATTGCCGCTACCATTCTTGCGGCACCTTTGCTGCTGTGCAGCCCTGTTCCGCTACCACAGCCCTGCCCTGGCCGCCATTTTTGCGCCTCCCTATGCAGCTCCAAACCACTTCCATTGCTGCCCCACCTTGCACTGCCCCTTTCCACACACCCACGGCCATTCCGGCTTCGCGCAACCCTGTTTCACCGCGACCTCTCCACATGTCCGAACCTATTTCCCCGCGCTCTCTACCTGCGCAGCCCTCTTCGCCCACTACTGTCCTGCTCACTACCAATTAAAACCTCTCCCTCACCTGATCCTGCCACTGGAAAATCTATATAAAAAAGAAAGAGATAATAATAATAATAAAATAAAATGAAATAATAATAATCAATAGACCACATATATATATATATATATATATATATCAAAGGAACTCCATGATGACACAAGAAATAAAATGGGGAACAACACTCTCCATAGTTCCTCCTACCCTAACCTACAAGATGTCACAAATATAAAATTAACAAGGAAAGAATATGGTAAGACAAAAGAAAAAGGATAAATATGTGCTAAGAAATAGTTGGGGAAATTTTAACTTAGATTAGAGGCTGAGGGTTAAAAGAAAAAGTATCCAAGGGTCAAAAATTAACCATGCAACACCTTCCAAGTCCATGGGTAGTTTGTGGGATTCCATGATGAATGGGAAATAGAAGAGTGAATGTAAGTTGTGTGAAAGAGGGGGTGTAGTATCTATACTAGATGTGTTCCTTGCTACAACTAATGGATAATCAAATAAATGAATTTTGTGTTGGGGATAGTGGTTGAATAATGTGAGTTAATTAGGTAGACTAAAATAGTATAAAATAAATAAATATCAGGGGAACGACATAAATGAGGTATTAATATTAAGCTATTCACTTAAAAAAAAAAAAAAAAATTTACCCTAAAATTTTGGTCACATTTGGTGCATTCTTTTGGTGTCCCAAGAGGGGCATTACAACTCCCAATCCTCAACTACTACCTCCTCATCTGGGGTTTTACCCGAAGTGAGAAGATTCTTTTTGTTTCTTGTGGAAGGCCCCACCATTTTAAGAATCAAAGCTAAAATTTAGGGTTTAGGATTTCAAGAATAATTTGGCCAAATATGAAAAATCTCAAAGAACAAACTCAAACAAAAAATTTATCCTTTTTTTCGAAAATGTAAAGAACTTGGAAAAATTCCTCTAAGGTCACAGTCATCTCCCCAGTCGGTAATCTAAAACACTGGATCTCGCTATACCATTGCTCAGCTAGCACAGTCAACAAACCATGGTCCAGGGTGATAGACGGCATCCGAGACACGGAGCCTAGCCCCACTACCTCGAGAAGTATAGACATAGCTCGTCGGTCTCTCCGACACATGCTCCCCTCTACCTCAGCTATCTGGCTGTAACACTCCCACATCTGTAATACTGACAGACGTCTCTGTAAAATGTCAAATCACTTGTCAGTTACTAACATTTCTTCTACAAATCTCTCTATTAGTTTAGGGTTAACCCAAAAATCCTAAAATTTTCTTCTAAAGTGTCATCTTTTTTACATTTTTTCTGTCTATCCTCCACCGGCCTGGGACACCTGTGCGCCCTTTTAGGTATGTGCACTTCCTTTTTGGTGTGTGTGCGTGTGTGCATTTATCTTCTGGCACTTGCGCCATCATTTAGGCACCTGTGTGCCTTTTTGGGTGTGTGTGCCACATATTTGGCATTTACACCATTATTTCTATGTCTGCACTTGCGCGCATGTGCCCCTAGTGCATGTGCCCTTATTCTAGTGAGTGTGCCCTCATTTTTGTGTGTGTGCCCCCTTTCTGGTGTGTTTGCGTGAGCGCGCATGTGTAGTGTGTGCGTGTGCACATGGCTATGTGCAATTTGTACCTGCGCATGTGCACGTGTTTTTTGCGATGCATACACCCCCAAAGAGACACCTGCACCCCCGACTCAACACCTGCGCCTACGCACATGCACACCAATGCAACCTCCTAACCCTAATCAATAAAATTAAGGCATTAATGATGAAAATTGATGAGAAAAGTTTCGATACTCACAAAGGGGTCGTCATCAGCGTGCCGCTGGTACCCTCGGACTGCGTCTGCTCACCTCACCCGATCCCATGCGAACACCATCATCCTTGTCGCTTTCAGAGCCTCATAGTAATAACTCAATAGTGTTTGGTTAAAATGAACTAGTCACGGTGATTTACCCCCCCCCCCAAGTGGGGTATATTAAGTTGTTTTTCACTGCCGGGAGGGCCTGAAGGCTCGTTTTGACTGTCGTTTTCTCCTCTGTTCACCGAGGAATAATTATTTTTATTAAATAATTATTTTTCTCTTATTTTTCACCATATTGGGGCATTTTTTGTTGTCCAATACCCCTTTCTTCTCCCTAGGGAAATTTTATTGCTCCTCGGCAATTTTTCTTCTTATTCACACTCTCGTAAATAATTATTTTTCAAAAATAATTATTTTCTTAATTTTTCCACTAAACAAGGACATTATTTGTTGCTTGTTCCTTCTTTCTTCCACCTAGGGCACTTTCTATTGCGCCTAGGCCCTTCTTTCTACTTCTTCTATTTTCTTCTCCTACCCACCACATTTTGGAAAACATAAAACAAAAACAATATATATCACGTCAAAAATCAAAAAACATGACAAAATTTTTCAAAAAAAAAAACCTACAAAAATGGTAACTTTCTTATTGCAGCTGAAACTTGTGTCTTGCGCATGGTATTTTCTCCATATCCTATTGGTTTGTTTCACATCTTCCCTGATTAATACGACTCGTGGATCACTGGATTCACAACCATTCACAAAGCTAGTTGCTTGCCTCGTATATACTCTAGGGCACATTTGTTGCCTGGTGTTGTTTCGTTGTGCTTAACGCTTTTTACTTAGACCAAATGTCCATTATGATTTCTCCTTGCATATATCCTTGCTCGAGGCATCATTTTTAACTCATGTTGTCAATCACGAACATGTGTATCTCTTCAGCTTGATAACAAAAACATTTTTACAACTGTCTTGACCATTGTTGGGTTGGATATGTGTGTTCATACTTGTTTTCCCTTTTAATTGAGCTTGTTTCCTTCTCGTATTACATTGCATTGTTGTGTGTTGTGTGGAGTTGGTATTTTCAGCAATGAAAAATTGTTCGTAGTGTGGCTTTTTATGTCATTCTACCTTTTTCGTATGCTTATATTTTTCATAAGGACCGATGACGTAGCTCTTATGGCAATATGATGACAAGAAATTGTTCCAACAAACAGTGGCTAGAGGCTAAGCTCTTCTCTCCCCTCCTCCATATTTCTTTTGCATCACTTTCCTCTCACCCCTAATCTTCCATCTCACCGGGGCATCCTGCCCCTTCCCATTCTTCTATCTATCTCTCACCTTTTTCGATCGTCGATCGTCACCCTATCGACACTCGAGGGTGCATCTCTCCTTCCTACTAATTTTTCTTCTATCCCTTCAAAATTTCTTCTGTCTACTATCTTTGAAGTGGCGTCACTTGCACCATCCCAAAGAGGGGAAAATGTAGACACCCATAATTACGCCTGAGCAATTTAAATATTTAAATTGCACTAATTATCTCCTTTCTTGCAAATGGACAATGTATTGTCAAAGGCGCTCATCTTCCCTCTTATTGTCGTTAATTAATTACACTACACTAATTAATTAAGTTTCCTATCCAGCTAACATCCTGATTAATGACCTTTCATTAATTATCCATCCCTTCTATCTAGACTAATTAATTATTATTAATTAATTAGATTTCCCTTCCATTTAACTAATAAATCAATATTTAATTGATTTAATCCCCTTCTAATAGCCTAAATCGTACTAATATTCTTCTAATTAGCTTCTATAAGCTTACATCTACCTATTAGTTAATTACATTTGATTAATTAAAACACCCCCCAACTCCCATGACTTGCTAAGCATAAATTAAACCCTTCTAAAGTAAGGTTACCTTAAATAAAGCAACCTTATCCATTCCTAATCATGTTTTACCTTTATCCGACATGCAAAGGGATGACGTGTTTTCTTTTCCATTGGACTATATAAGGAGCCCTCCTTCTACCTTTATACCTACACCTAAACTCCTTGAGAAAGCAAGTGCAAAGCATATGGAAAAATAGACTAAGAGATTTTCCTTGTTTTCTTGAGAGTTCATCATCTTGAAGAGTTAAGCCTCTTTCCTAAGTTCTTAGGTTATATGGGAGGTTTCAAAAGGGTCTTGTAGCCCAACTTTGACTAGCCCTCATTCCTAGGTTCTTGGAATACCCAAAGATAACCATTTTTTATTGTCATGGAGCCTATTTAGGTCCATTCATTTATTTGTTGTTAGAGAATAGAGGATTTATATGCTTAACATTGTTAGTTTCAAAGTCTTTTATATTGATGAATGTTAGCATTTAACCCTTGTTTAATTCTTATCATGATGGTGCTTAGTATGTTGTTTAATTTTTGCTAATTAAGGTTATTTAGGTGTTAGTCTTTACTTACATTAGCATTGGTTTAAAAATAACACATGCACACACTTGGGTCGTGAATCATCCACGGGTCGTATGGGAGGAAGTTAGATGGAGTGTATAGCCATCAACTTGCCAAATACAGAGCTATAGGATTCCCCCAAGCGGGTGTAGTTACGAGATGGTCTAAAAAATCTTTACAAAGACTCCATGTGAGAGGGAGATGTGGATGGGGATCAAACTGAGATGGTATTGGTGGTAGTTTTAGACTTGTCGCTATGTATAGTGGGTTTGATGAACTCAGTCTTGGGCTTGTTTGACTTAAGTTTGAGTTGGCCTTGCTCAAGGGCACAATTTTCAAGTTTATGAGCCATGGTGAAGGCTTCTTCAAATGTTTAGAAATATTGGATTCGTAATGTAGAAGAAGTATGCTTCACACATGAGTGTGAGAAGAGTTCGATGAGTTCAACTTATGGAAGAGTAAATGACAGTTAACTTATGATGCCACACTATCAAGTGACGAAATCTATGATAGACTCATCATCAAATTGTTTTATGGCATATAAGTTATTGATAGTGATTTTATGTGTAATATTAATCGAAAATTTCTCTACGAATAATTACACTAGCTACGTAAAGGAGAATAAGGAATGTTGAGGAATCCTGTTATACCAATCCAGTGTTGGACCGGCCAAGGACATAGAGAAGGTGCGAAGCATAAGTTCCTGATCATGTGTGATAAGGTAACATGTGTGTTTAAAAGCACATACATGTTGTTGGGGATATTCCTTGTTAAATTTGATAAAATTGGGAAGCTCCCAATGAGAATGGTAAGGTTTAATTGGAGCCGATGAATAAATGGGCTCATTACAGTTTTTTTTGTAAGATAATGTAACCTTAGGTCCCAATGTAATGGCCTTTAAACTAGCCAACCTATTCATTAAAGCATGAATAGGATTATTTGATGTGATGATAGATTAGGATTGTGGTTGTGTGGCATGAAAAGTAGCTTGATAAGGTGGTTGATAAGTTTTTGGATGTGTGGGGGTTTGGGTATTCGTTTGATAAGGATTAATATATTTCATGGGTTGAGATTGGATAAATTGTTGCAATGATTGATGTTGAGAAATAGGGACGTGTTATGATTGTTGAGATTGAGCAGGTTATTGTGGTGAATGATAAGTGGGGATATAAGTGTCAAGAGGTTGATATTTTTGGATAGGCATACTAGTGACAGTAGTAGATGAAATAGGGACAGAGTTAATATAAAGTGATGCAGGTGGTATGAGATCCACCAATTGAGTGGATTGATAGGATTGAGATATTTTGGGGGATCTACAACGTAGGAAGTCATAGATAGGGATAGAGGGAGGTCCAAGAGTTTCTAAAGGAGCTGGAGATGGGGGTGTAATTGGTCTAGAAAGGTTAGATTGATGAGAGACATGAGGATTGGTTCTAAGGTGGGGACAGTTTTGGATGACACGATCCTCATGAAGTGAGACCATGGAAACAAGGGGTTGGGTAACCAAAGGTGTGGTCTTAAATTTAGAATCTTGTTAAGAGAGATCATTAGATGAAGGAATGTCGTTGGATGAATTGGATTGTTGTGTTGTTTCAACTTGAGAAAGGGTAATAATAGGCATGAAATAGATGAACATTTGTTTATGTAATTTGTTAACAAAAAAATCAATAAATAAGTCTCTTATCATCATGACCAATTAAAATATGTGAAAAGAAAAAATTGGATAACAAAGGTGCCTAAGATAAGGCAATCTATATCTGGTTTTAGGTTTGTTTTGGCTAGGGAAGTCTCAGGTGGATTTATGTTTGGTGATGAAATCCCAATTGGTCAACTAGGTAAGGAGACATTTTGATGTGTTATTTAGATGTGTGATTTTTAGTTCATGTTTGATAAGATGTGAGATACGACAAGTTAAACTCCTACTTAAGCTATGTGATCAAGAAGGATGCAGAAAAAGAAGGCTCTTTTTAAACCAAATTTAAGTGTGATTGTTAGTGCAAAATCACAGCACCCCCGAATGGCCCCAGTGTGAAGTGGGAATTCGGTGTGATTTCACAACATGAGAAAATCTCTCAAGCTATGGGACTTGCAATACTTGAGATGGACCTCTGGAGAATGTTGGTTTTTGCTTCCTAATCTATCTGTCATAAGCTACTCCAGTGCAGGAAGAACCTATTCTATCCTAATCTAACCATTCCAAGGGGATAGAGAGAGAGAGGGTGAAAGAGACTACATTAAGTGGTGATACACTAGAAAAGGAAGTGGTTGAATCACAAACCTGACCGCCTGAAGTGGAGAGAGGTGAGCAGAGGAGATGGTGGACAAGATGCACCACAGACCAAAGATATATTTCACAGAGACACCACTTCAAAACCCATTACGCACAGCTCCTAGGACCTACAAATAACATTAGATTATGCACAGAATACCCTGTAATGATGAGAGGTAAGAAGAGACAACAAAATAAGCTAAGGATGGACAAATGCATCACGAAACAGATTCTATTACTCCAAAATGTTACACATTACATCATCAGTGGGTGAGAGGCAAGAAAACACCATTACAGAGCCATATGAGGAGGCTTAAACTTCGTATTCTACCCTACGGAAGAAAGAGAGAGTGGGGGCAACGGAGAAACAATGACCAACCTTTTGAATATGCCCCTCTATTACAATATATAGGAAGAATAAGAGAGAGGAGGGAAAATTTTGAATCTTGCTTCAACCACCTAGAGATACACATTCAATCCTACTTTGAAATCTCAACCACTATCAATCAATGCCTTTCTCAAATCTACCCCAAATTTTTCATGTTTGGTTCCCCGGCGGATCAAATCGAATCAGATCTGGTAGTTGGAGAAATTGGGCTCTATATTAATGGCCTGGTAGATGTTTTCCCATTTTTCACCCATCAAATCCTATTAAGAATGATATTTTATGTTTCTATGGTGTATAGGGTGTCGAGACATTTCCAAAAAGTCTTCTCCCACCCAAATCTGAGTCTCCAGTCAAAAGATATGGCCATTTGAAGATTTGGGTCATGGGCGCACAATATTTTAAAGAGTTTGTCATACCGGGTCCACATGGCAACCTAACGCACCTAGAGACTTAGACCCTACCTTTTACTTTTGAAATCATGCTGGAATGACACGTGGTGACTTCCACGAGCTCCTTGGGCTTCTTTGTATTTTTCCCTTAGTCTTTTTGCTTGGCGGGATATAAGTCTGACCCTGGACATGTGGAGACTTGGCGCTTGTTTGAAAACTGCCCCAAATTTTACCTATGAAATAGCGTCATGTTGACACTTGGCTCCCTCCAATGGCCTGCCTCTACCTTGACTATTCAACCCCAACTATGTCCCTTTTTGGACTCTGAGACATGTGGAAGGCCCGTGCTCATTTGAAAACCTACTCAGGATTTTACCTTTGAAGGAGCATCGTTAAGACACATGGCGCCTTCCGCCTGCACCCTATACTCACTCATTTTGGGCCCACTCTCCTTTTTGACCTCTTTTGGGAATTTTCTATGTGGAGGGTTGGCACAAGTTTGAGTTTTCCCCTTTGGATTTAATCTTTGGAGGTGCGTCGTTTGGACACTTGGCAGGTTTCATTGTCTCCTCCATACTTAGTCATTTTTTGGTCCCGTTTTGAACCATTTGTGAAGCCTGAAGACTTTGAATATTTTCCATTTCTTTTCCTTTGAGCCTCTAGTTCTTTGACACTACTCAGCTTCCTATACTGACCTTGTTATTCCATTTCTGAGCCCGCCTATAATTTTGTTGCTGGATTTGAAGCACGGGTTCACTTAACAGAGCCGTTTCTTGAATTTCTTCTTGCACATGGTCGTTTGATATTTGATAGGCCTTACCACTCCATTGTAGAGTTCATCTATTCCATTATTGTAGGATTTTAATGTGAAATCTCTAGATTCTTCTTGTGCGGGGTCATGGTTGATCAATTTTTTTGGGGGGTAAAATATCGATAACAATTTGGCAACTCGCAGGGGTATCTTCCTGCTAGATGAGAGGACCAGTTTCTTTGTTATATCCATTAGGTATGGAGTCAAGAATGATGGCCTGATACTGATCCTTTATTGAAATAGACTCCCCGACTACTTGCACTTTCTATATTCTTCCTAACCCTGAGCCTACCCATGCATCTGCACTCTCAATTTTCATAAGAAAATCTTAGAAATGGATTTTATGAGAGTAGAAAATTGTTTTGAACATGGGGCTTTCATCTATCCCTGAAATGGACTGTAGACATTTTTAACTGCATGGTGTTATAACCTCATAGCAACAAAACACAACAACACACACTATGTACAAATATAAAATCATACATGCCTGAAATGAGACATGCAGAGTGTGCAAGAGAACTTCTTCTGCTGAAAGAAAATCTACTCCTACTCCTAAACTAATTAGAGAGAAAAGGGACTCAAACAAATCCTACAACTGGTAAGGAGAAGTATCTTCCCTTTCTCAAGAGGGGAAGCCATGCAAATGATTTGACACTGAATATGGCTTCCTGTATGAGTGAAAAACCAACAATAAGTTGGTCCTCCACCCAGATCATCAAGGTGTCAGCTGGAAACAAGATAGATGCCTCTTTTAGTTGCTCTTCATTTGGATTGAAGAGGCATTGCAGATGATCCTTAGTACTTTGGAGCTCATCCTCATGCTTAGAAGAAAGCATGACTGGTTGTGGCTTTTCCCTTGGCTCTAATGGAGCTAAGTACCTAATTGGGCATGGTTTGATCCTTTGGATGTGCCCATTATTCTGATTCTTAACTCCAAAAATGGAATCTTCTTTTGGACTTTCTTGGATGGATGGCGTGAGAGGGATCATGCCATCCTCTTTCCTTTTCTATTCCTTTTCTTGTGAAGAACATGGAAGACTCATATCTTCCAACTTTAGTTCTAGAGGGCCATTATGAGACACAGGATGCTTGCCTTGAATGCTCTCCTTCATGGCAGTAGGCTCATGTGCTTGAAAGGTGAATGATGGAGGAGAAAATGATGTAATTTCAATGGGCTCTTCTTCATCAAAGCAATCCTCCAAGTCAGATAGATAATTTGTCTCCTAGTTATCCTGTTGCATATGTTCGACCTCCTCCATGGTGTCCTCCTGATCTATAACTTGCTAACCATGGTTCTCTTAATCCTCCAACATAAAGTTTGAAATCTCAAACTCTTCTTCAAAATCAGAGCTTGAAGGGGATGAAGTGGGAGGAAGAACTGAAGGTCCTTCTGTAGCCTACTCCTCACTTGGAGCCTCTGGAACCGTATGTTCCTCCTTCATCATGGGTTCATCAATCAAATCAGGGCCTTGAAATGAAAGTAAAGAATCTCCAATGATGTTTTCTTCATTGAGTGGCTTTAACACTGATTTGATCTCTCCCAGCCGATACTCTTCAATGGGGCTTGGAGCTTATTTTTCCTCTTCTATAACTGGTTGTGTAGCTTGGATTAGATCAGTATTCTCTTCATACATAGTGCCATTAGGGACACTCTATTCAGAGAAAACAGATTGTTGATCTTCTTCTTGTTATTTTTGTTCCTTCTCTGCTGCAAACCCATCCTCAGCCACCACTGGCTCTTCAACCTTGACCTCATATATTGGCTTGACCATAAAGGGGATCTTTGTAATCCCAAATTTAGTAGCCCAACTCTTCATATTTTCTATCATTTCTTCTCTATTGGGTTCTTCTGCTTGATGTTCTCCTTGGCTAGTTTTTGGAGTCTCTTCCCAACATGGACTTGGGAAAGCAAGAGGAGTGACAGGTTAGGGTTCAACGAGTTTTGCAATTGTTTGTGGTGGGGAGGGAAGTGGAACTTCTTGTTTATTTGGAGGGGATGACTATTTGGAAGGGAAAATGACAGAGGAACTGAGGTGGAATGGGAGATTAGGAGATGGAGAAAAGAAACCAACACTTGGAGCAGCAAGTAGGGGCTTGAGTCTTGATCATGCTGAAATGATAAAGACTGAGGAAGAGAAAATGAAGAGATAAGAGGTGGTGGACTTACCCATTGACAAGGCTATCTCGCACTTTTCTCATAAGCCTCAATTTCCTCAATCCACTTTGTAAGTTGAGGCAACACTTCAACCATGAAGCCAAGCTTCTCCTGAGGGTTGTAATGTCTTGGAAAAGGGCCTTCCCATGGACAAGGTGCCCTGGAACCAATCTTGAATTCCTTTATTTGTGTTATGTCCCTTGACTGAACCATGTCAGCCTCCATTTTTTGAATTTTCTCCAAAAGATTAGCATTCTACATGTATTTATCACCATTGTATGTGTCCCATTGTTCTTGATAAGCTCCATAGCCAAACTGGTTTTGACTATGCTCATATAGGTACGCATAATGGTTTTGGATTTAATCATACTTTTAATATGCAGGAGTTTGAAAGTACATTGGAGGTTGGATTCATTGCTGCAAGTGTGAGTTCCATGAGGGAAATGAAGTCATGATTGAAAAACTTCATTGAATGGGAGAAAATGAAAGAGATGGAAGAATAAAATAGATGAAAATGAGTGGAAATGGATGGAAAAGGTCTGTAACTCAGAGAATGGGATTTTGACCAGATGGAGTCGCCAGATGTGCTTGTATGTGCCTCAAAAGGCTGAATTTAACATGAACACACCAACCTACTAAATGAAGTGGTAAGGTGCTTCAGACTTGTCCCATCGGGTGTGCGAAAATTGTTAGTGCGGTTGCACTATGGCTTATGATTTGTTGTTGTAATGAGATAACTTTGGAAAGATGGAAAATATAACCTTAATGTCCCACCGGGTGTGCCAAAATGGTTAGTGTAGAATCACAGCACCCCTGAATGGCCCAGGTTTGAAGTGGGGAATTCAGTGTGATTACACAACATGGGACCATCTCTCAAGCTGTGGGACTTGCAAAACTTGAGATGGACCTCCAGAGAAAGTCGGTTCTTACTTCCTAATCTACCTGCCACAAGCTACTCTAGTGTAGGCAGAACCTATTCTATCCTAATCTAACCATTCTAAGGGGACATATAGAGAGAGAGAGAGAGGGTGAAAGAGCCTACACTAAGTGGTGATACACCAGAAAAGGAAGTGGTTGAATCACAGAACCACCCGCCTGAAGTGGAGAGAGGAGAGCAAAGGAGAGGGTGGACAAGATGCACCACAGACCAAAGATAGATTTCACACAGACACCACTTCGAAACCCATTAAGTACAGCTCCCAGGACTTGCAACGAGCATTAGAGTATGCACATAATACCCTACAATGATGAGAGGTAAGAAGAGACAACAAAATAAGCCAAGGATGGACAAATGCATCACGAATCAAATTCTATTGCTCCAAAATGTTACAGAGTACATCATCAGTGGGAAAGAGGCAAGAAAATGCCATTACAGAGCCATAGAAGGAGGCTTAGACTCTGCATTCTACCCTAAGGAAGAAAGAGGGGGGGGCAGCAAAGAAACAACGACCAACCTTTTGAATATGCCCCTCTGTTACAATATATATGAAGAATAAGAGAGAGAGGGAAAAATTTGAATCCTGCTTTAGCCACCTAGAGATATGCATTGAATCCTACTTTGAAAGCTAAACCACTATTAATCAATGTCTTTCTCAAATCTATCCCAAATCTATCATGTCTGGTTCCCCAGTGGATCAAATCGAATTAGATCTGGTAGTTGGAGAAATTGGGCTCTGTATTAATGGCATGGAGGAAATTTTCCCATTTTTCACCCACCAAAGTCTATTAAGAATGATATATTATGTTTCCATGTCATAAAAGGTGTCGAGACATTTCCAAAAATTCCTCTCCTGCCCAAATTTGAGTCTCCAGTCAAAAGATATGGCCATTTGAATATTTGGGTTGCGGGTGCACAATATTTTAAAGGGTTTGTCGTACCAGGTCCACATGATAGCCTCGTGCACCTAGAGATTTGGCCCCTAATTTTTCTTTTGAAATTACATCGTGTTAGGAAATAAGAGATAAAATATGTGAAATAATCCCTTACAAAATTGCAATAGTAGAAACTAATATGCAGAAAATATTACAGATCTCAAATAAAAGTGCAGAATAAATAATACAACATAGAGAGACAAGATTTAACGTGGTTCACCCAATTTGGGCTACGTCCACCAAGAATCACTTGCTCAAATTTTATTACAAGCCTCCACTCTCTCAATACAATACCCAGATCCATTTGGATCTATGCTCAACAAAATCTACAGAATTCACACCCAAATGTAAAACACATCTGCAATACATTTGCTTGTCTATGTATCATATGCATAAGACCATATAAATAGACAATTGCTTAAGCAGTTTGATACAAAACCGTGGGTATCAAAACCATGGGCAAAAACTGTGGGTATCAAAACAATGGGTACCGAAAAACCATGGGCCCAAAAACAGCCCATAATGGTTACCCATTACCCATGGGTTAATAAACCACCCATGAACATTTGCTTCGGGGGCTTCGCACCTGAACCCCCCTGACCCACTCACCGGTGAGCGGGACCACTGTAAAAATACCTGAGTGTAACACATAGAAGGTGTACCACACTCTAACATGAAATTAAGCTCCACAAACATAACAATCTCCCACTTGGAGACTGATTTCCACTGAGCAAGCTTCTAAACCCTTCACTGTCATCCACGAAGGCCAACCAAAGCTGAACATAGCTTTAGTTTATCCCTTGTGACCACCTTGCTCATCATGTCTGTAGGATTCTAACTGGTATGAATCTTCTCCAACTTCAACTTATCTTCCTCCAAAGTTGTCCTGATGAAGTGATATCTCAACTGTATATGCTTCATCCTAGAGTGGAAAGCAGAGTTATTAGCTAGGTGTATAGCACTCTGACTATCACTATGCAACTTACATTCGTCCTGCTTATGCCCCAACTCCTCAAGCAATTTTTGTAACCAAATCATCTCTTTGCTTGCCTTTGTGGTAGCAACATACTCAGCCTCCATGGTTGACAAAGCCACCAGCTTCTGTAGTCATGAAATCCAGCTCACTGTTGTCCCACCTACAGTGTAAATATAACATGTCATGCTCCTCCTGCTGTCTACATCTCCAACCATGTCTGAATCTACATAACCACGTAAAGTGGTGTCTGATCCACTGTAGCACAAAACTGTCCCCATGGTCCCTCTCAAATACTGAAGGATCCACTTTACTGCTTGTCAATGCTCTTTACTTGGATCACTCATAAATCTACTCACAACTCCCACTGCATGGGCAATATCAGGCCTAGTGCACATCATAGCATACATCAAACTGCCAACTGTTGATGAGTAAGGTACCTTGGACATCTGGCTTCTTTCCTGCTCTGTCTTGGGACACTGCTCCTTTGATAACTTAAAATGGCCTGCCAAAGGAGTCCCAACCGGTTTAGCATCCTGCATGTTAAACCTATCCAATACCTTCTTAATGTACTCTTCCTGAGATAAAGTCAGCTTCCGTTCCTTCCTATCCCGAGTTATCCTCATACCAAGGATTTTTCTAGCTGCCCCCAAATCCTTCATATCAAAGGATTCACTTAGCTATTTCTTGAGTACTTTTATTTCCTGCATGTTTTTACCTGTAACCAACATTTCATCAACATACAAACACAAGATAATATAACTTCCATCCTCAAATTTCTTTGTATATACGCAATGATCATAATGACATCTAATATAACCTTACTCCATCATGAAGCTATCAAACTTCTTATACCATTGACGTGGGGCTTGTTTCAAGCCATACAAGTTCTTCTTCAGTTTACACACCATCCCCTCTTTACTTTTGACCTCATAGCCCTCTGGTTGTTGCATATATAGTTCCTCCTCCAAATCACCATGGAGAAATGCAGTCTTTACATCTAACTGTTCTAAGTGCAAGTCTTCTGCTACCACTATTCCAAGAACAGTTCTAATAGAATTCATTTTTACTACAGGAGAAGATCTCATCAAAAATTATACCTTATTTCTGTGTAAACCCCTTGACCACCAACCGGGCCTTATATCTTTTCTTTCCTCCATCATCTTTAACTCTATACACCCACTTGTTCTGCAATGCTCTTTTTCCTTCCGGTAGCTTCACCAAATCCCAAGTCTGGTTCTCCGTGAGAGACTTATACTCCTCATCCATGGATTGCTCCCACTTCTTACTGGCATCTACCTGCATTGCTTTATCAAAGCTCTCTGGCTCTCCACTATCAGTGAGTAATAAATAATAAAGAGAAGGAGAAAAATGTTCAGGTTCTTTTCTTACCCTAGAAGACCTCCTCACTGTAGGAGTTTGGGGTTCCTGTTGAGTCGGTTCTTGAACTGATTCATGGGTCATTGTCCCATCCGGAAGATCCTCTACCATTGCATATTCTTTCTTGGATTCATCCATGTTTTCCTGCAACTGTTGCTTATACATGACTTTCTCATTAAAGACCACATCCCTAGACCGAATTATTTTCTTGTCCTTAATACTCCAACATTTAAATCCAAAGTCATCACCACCATAACTAATGAAAGTACATTTTTCTGATTTAGCCTCTAGCTTGGTCCTATCATCCTTATCTATATGAACAAACACCTCACATCCAAAGACTCTAAGAAATGAATAATCAACTTTCTTACCATACCAAGCCTCCTTAGGTATGCCTCCATCCAAAGAACTTGAGGGTCCTCTGTTTATCAAGTACACAGTTGTACTCACCACTTCTACCCAAAAAGAAAGAGGCAGTCCTACATGTAACCTCATGTTCCTAGCATGTTCCATTATTGTTCTGTTCATCCTTTCTGATACCCCATTCTGCTGCGGAGTTCCTAGAACTGTCTTTTACCTATGGATTCCATTCTTAGAACAGCATTCATTAAATTCATTGCTACAATATTCCCCTCCATTATCTGACTTGAGACATTTTAGCTTAAGACCTATTTCATTCTCTACCAAGGCTTTCCATTTAACAAAAGTGTCAAATACATCAGATTTGTTTCTAATACAATAAACCCAAACTTTCCTTGTTGCATCATCAATAAAAGTAACATAATAACTTGAACCCCTAAGAGATGATACCTGAGCTGGCCCTCACACATCAGAATGCACCAGCTCTAACTTACTCTCTTTCTTTGTAGGTTTAACCTTGAGAAACCTTACTCACTTTTGTTTCCCATATATGCAGTCCTCACAAAACTCCAAACCTATTTCTGTATATCCAGGAAAATTCTTCTTTATGATGTCCATGCCCTTATGGCTCATATGACCGAGCCTATAGTGCCATAATGTTGTATCTGCATCTGAAGCCACAAGATTACAATCATTTCTACTATTAGTGGATAAATACAAGGTTCCAACCTTCTTACCTCTTGCCACCATAAGAGCATCCTTGGTAACCTTCCAAGAGTCAACTGTAACTATCACAATACAACCATCACTTCCCAATTTCCCCGCCGATATCAAATTTCTCCTTAATGTACGCACATGTATGACATCCTTCAATAGCCATGTATTCACATTCTGCATCTTAACCTGAACAGAACCTTTTCCAACTATACTGCAAAGCTCATCATCACCAAGAAAAACATGCCCAAAATCCCCTTGAACATAATCAACAAAATAATGCCTATGTGGAGTAGCATGAAAAGAAGCCCCAGAATCTAAAACCCAAGATTCAGTAAAATTATGTAAAGAAAGAATCAAATCATCCTGTCATACATTACCCGATGCCACATTTGCCTCTATTTTTTCTTCTTGTTGTTTCTTCTTGTCCCGAAGCTCCCAACAGTCCTTCTTTACGTGCCCAGACTTTCCACAGTTCCAACATACAATCTTGCTCTTGGATTTTGACCTTGCCCGATCTTTCGATTTTCCACGGTTTCCTCTATTCTTCTGTCTCCCTCTAGTTTCCACTGTCAAAGCATTCCCTGAAGTAGAAGATTCCCTGGAGCTTTTTCTTCGCATTTCCTCACTTAGAATCACCCCTAAAACATCCTCAAACTTCAACTTCAATTTAGCTAGAACCAAGTTGCTTACCGCCATTACTAGGCAATTCCAACTTTCAGGTAAAGAGCATAGAATTAATAAAGCCCTAACTTCTTCATTGAATTCTATTGTAACTGAAGCTAGCATATTCACAACCGTATTGAAATCATTTAAATGATCTGCTACTGAACTATTCTCAGACATCTTCATATTAAAAAAAATCATTAAAAATATCTTATTAGAGGCAGAGGGTTTTTCATACAACTTCCCTAATGCATCCATCAGTTCTTTTGTAGTCTTTTCCTTTGAAACATTAAATAATACCAAAGATGCAAGACATAGCCAGATTGTTCCAAGTGCCTTCTGATCCAACAAATCTCATTCTGCATCTGTCATACTCGAGGGTTTTTTCACCTTCTCAACCAACGAAGTATAAAGATCCTTCTGATAAAGGTAATCTTCCATCTGCATCTTCCAAAGACTGAAATTCTGCCCATTGAATTTATCAACCCTAGATCTTCCATCATCTTCCATAGCTCCCACTCAAGATAAAACTTTCCCTACGATTCAACACTTCAGCAAACCAAACCAGGGTCTGATGTCAACTGTTATGAAATAAGAGATAAAATATGCAGAATAATCCCTTACAAAATCACAACAGTAGAAACTAATATGCAGAAAATATTACAAATCTCAAATAAAAGTGCAGAATAAATAACACAACACAAAGAGACAAGATTTAACATGGTTCACCCAATTTGGGCTACATTCACCAAGAATCACTTGCTCAGATTTTATTACAAGCCTCCACTCTCTCAATACAATACCCATATCTGTTTGGAGCTATGCTCAAAAAACTCTACAGAATTCACACCTGAATTCAAAACACATCTGCAATGCATTTTCTTGTCTATGTATCATATGCATAAGACCATATAAATAGATAATTGCTTAAGCAGTTTGATACAAAACCGTGGGTATCAAAACCATGGGCAAAAACTGTGGGTATCAAAACAATGGGTACCGAAAAACCATGGGCCCAAAAATAGCCCATAACGGTTACTCATTACCCATGGGTTAATAAACCACCCATAAAAATTTGCTTCGGGGGCTTCGCCCCCGAACCCCCTTGACCCACTCACCGGCGAGTGGGACCACCGTAAAAATACCCGAGTGTAACACATAGAAGGTGTACCACACTCTAACATGAAAATAGGCTCCATAAACATAACACGTCAAACTAACATGGTGACTTCTGTGAGATCCTTGGGATTCTTTGTATTTTTCCCTTAGTCTTTTTTTTTGGCGGGCTAAAAGTCTGACCCTGGACACGTGGAGACTTAGCACTTGTCTGAAAACTGCCCCAAATTTTACCTATAAAATAATGACGTGTTAACACTTGGCTCCCTCCATTGGAATGCCTCTGCGTTGACTATTCAACCTTGACTCTGTCCTTTTTTAGACTCTAAGACATGTGGAAGGCTCACACTCATTTGAAAACCTGCTCAGGATTTTACCTTTAAAGGAGCATTGTTAAGACATGTGGTGCCTTCTGCTTGCACTCTATACTCATTTATTTTGGACCCGCTCTCCTTTTTTACCTCTATTGACCATTTTCTATGTGGAGGGCTAGCACAATTTTGAGTCTGCCCCTTTGGATTTAATCTTTGGAGGTGCGTTGTTTGGACACTTGGCAGCTTCCGTTGTCTCCTCCATAGTCATTTTTTGGGCCCATTCTGAACCATTTGTGAAGCCTGAAGACTTTGAATCTTCACCATTTCTTTTCCTTTGAGCCTCTAGTTCTTTGACACTACTTGGCTTCCTACCCCGACCCTGTTATTCCATTTCTGAGCCCGCTTGTAATTTGTTTGCTGGATTTGAAGCACAGGTTCACTCGATAGAGGCATTTCTTGAATTTCTTCTTACATGGGGTCATTTCATCTTTCACAGGACTTGCCACTCCATTATAGAGTTCCTTTCTTTCCTGATTGTAGGATTTGAATGTGAATTCTCTGGCTTTTTCTTATGCGGGGTTGTGGCTGATCAATTTTGCTGAGGGGAAAAATATGGATAACAGTGATCTTTTGATGAGGACACACACAAGAAAAGGAAGTACGATGTAGAAAAGAGAAAATAAGGAAAAAGAGGAAAACCTAGATAAAGCTTTTCCTTTTTATCTAAACTTTAGTGAAGATCAGTCCAGCAACCAAACCAACATGAGTAAGCAAGAAACAGGGCCTCACACTGCAATGTTAGTAGAAGACAGAAAAAACGGAAAAAATAAAAGAAAGGGATCACCTAAAAGGGTGGTCCCGCCAGGTGTGCTAGAATTTTTTTGTAGTTTTCTCGTTCAATTAAAATTAATGAGTTAGTTACTAAAAAAAGTACACAACTCAAAACAAGGAGGGTTTAAGGTACCTTGAATGTGATGTGATGGATACGGGCGTAAAGTGAATGATGGATCCTCACTATAGCTGATAACCTACAAATAAGATAGAATAAAATGGGATTCATTAGGTAGATTTATGCGGGGGTCTCCTGAACAATGTTGGCTCCAAGAAATGATTAACTTCTTTTCACATATGTCAACCCCTGTGCATTTAGAAAGAGTGAAATAAAGAAAGAACAACAGATAACATGCAGAGACGGGAATATACTAAATTTGAGAAATGATTAAAATTGATCTAGAAGTTGATACAATTGGAATAACAGTAAATTAAAGGCTACCTAGTCTAGGTCAACGCTGACCAAGACTATGCATAGGTAGGTTGACGCCAACTAGATATAATGAAAGGAACCTATAACAAACCTTCAATCTCTTATGTGTCTTGATCTAGATTTAAAATATGGGTTGGGTCGATGTCAATTGGACTGGGTCAACGTCGATTGGACCAGGTCTATGCCGATTGGACTGGGTCTACACTAACTAGATCTGGGCCCACGCCAACGGACTGGGTCTACATCGACTGGACCTAGGATGGGTAAGGCCAAGGATGGATGGATGGAAAAGGTAACCTGAAAGAAAATAGACTAGAAAAGAAGGTTGTTGGAGAAGCTCTGAGTGTTACTGAAGCTGATCTGAACCTACAAAAGATTAGACACAATCAATACAAAGACAATCCAATAAAAACCTGAATAAAGAAACACAAAGATACCAATAAGTCTCATGAATGATTATCATGAGCGATGCAAGCACATTGAAACGATGTCTAGGAGATCTGTGATTGTTACAAGAATGCTCAGGTAAGAGAGAAAGCTTGCAGGTCACAAGGGAGGTCGAATGTTTACATGCATCTAATGATTATGGAGTGAAAATAATTATTTTTATAGGATCGACAGTGACTGGGCAAGGTCACCACCGATTATGAAGAAATTTTCCCAAACAGTGGGTGATTTGTGCTTTTGATCGGAATTTTGTGTTTTGATGAAGGGAAAAATCTTCTTTAAAGCAAACAAGCAAGAAGGGATGTGATATGGATGAGTTGGGGATAAAGATAGGTTAGAAAAAGCATAGAAAGGCATGGAGATGAAAATTTAGAATAAAAGCATCTTAAATGGAAATTTTGTTAGGGAATAATGGATGTTATTTAATTAATTAATTAAAAATGATCAATTAATGTTTATTAATAAAGATTAAAGGTGATTAAAAGGTGATGGGCATGGATATTGATTAATTAAGATTAATTAATTAATTTTAATTAATAAAGATTAATAAGGTGATGGGATGAATGGGCATTTAATTAAATTAAGGGGATGCATTTAAATAAATATGCGCACACAGGTGATTAAGGGTATAAATACCAAATTTATGTGTCTACATATAATTAATTGTTTTTCAATTCGGTACAACATCATCAACATATAATAACTAATACATGTCCACAAATGATTATCAAAATAACCACATCTTGTTTCAAGAATCATGCCTTACTAAAATATAATGTTTTTCATCTTTTCACATCAAAAACAACTGTATAGATTTCATCAAGACATAACAGTGAGCAAAGGTGTAAGACACATTTTTCTTCGTAATCAACATGAAATTTTAATAACCTGCATGGAAAAGATTCCATTGTACATGGTCAATTCCAATCGAATTGGCATGATAAGATCTATTTCTCCCATAATAACTTACGCCAACCAAAGGCAAGAAATAACAGTAATGTGATCACAGTCAACATACATATCAAACAGCATATCATCGGGTACAACATCTTTTTAACAATGATAGGCAAGCATGTTAGATCAAAATAGTCCGATCACATTGTGTCAACATACTACAACAATGCACTCACATACAGTCCATGCAACGAAATCCAAGAAGAATGTTATTCCAACATTCATCACAGAAAATTGATAAGACAACAGGGGTGTTACATACCTCCCCCCTTAAAATCATCGTCGTCCTGATAATTCACTCACATCATAATAGAATTTAAGCAAACCAATAATAAATCACTTATTCAATCATCACTTATCCAAATAGTATAATATGAACTTTAAGTTTCTAGAATTTCATAACAACATCATATTGGTTGTAATCAACTTTTTATTCAATCATTCAAGGTCAATAGTCTAAAATATGATCATTTTCTTGTCATCCTAGTCTCAAATGAATTAAATAATATCAAGTACATCAAATATTTGATAGAAAATAGAATAAATTATTCAAAAACAATTTTTTTAGTCATTCAAAATGTCAAGAAAAACCGTTGTTTTGATTTCTTCAAGACTGTACAGGAAATCTAACTGGTATCGTCATGACATTTTTTGGCTTTGGAGTTATCATCTCCTTCATTTTTCGCTTCTTTTTCATCTTGTCAGTTTGCAATTGCAGCCTGAATCCTCTTCTATGGATTGTTCTCCTTGTTTCTCAAGGGGAAATATTTATCATAGCAACCATTGTCACCACATTTGAAGCAACCATTGAAAGGCCTCTTGCTTTCAAACCCATCGTTCCTACCAACAACATTTTCTTGTTCATTCTTTTTAAATTTTACAATTATATGATTTCCACCATTATGAGTTTTATTCTCTTCCTTCTTTCCCCATGCCTTTCCAGGTGACAATGGTGAAGGAGTGTAATTCAATTTGCGCTTCTCATCCATGTGAGCAGCAATAACTTGGAGCTTTTTCTCCTGCCTAATTGCCTTCTTAAATATTGTTTCCATCGTTGATGGCCCATGGACAACAACTTTACCACCTATTATAGGGTTCAAGCCCATAATAAATTTCCTTATGCGTAATTTCTCATCATTTTGGTACTGTGGAATGTACTTAAGGATTTTGGTAAATTTCTCCCAGTACTCAATTACAGTCATATTACCCTATGCTAGGGTTTGAAATTCTAACATCTTTTGGTCATAATATAATTGCGGTAACAAATGTTGCCTGAAATAGACTTTAAAGTGGTCCCATGTTATGTTAACATCATTTACTCCCAATTCCACTTTCCGGCTGTCCCACCATGAGGATGCCTCATTGGAGAGCTGATATGCTCCCCAAACTACGTTGGTCTCTTCTAAAAATTTTATTATGGAAAATTAATTTTCCATTTCGCTGAGTCAATTCTTAGCCCCATCCCCCAAATTTTTATCATCAAACTTAGGTAGACTAATTCTTTTTATGTCTTTAGATAGCTCAGCTGTTAAGTGTGTTCTTACATCACGAGGCTAATTTGTGGTGTTATTGACGGTTCCATTATTATTTCTAACATTCAAGTTATAGTTTCTAGCATTAACATTATTGTTAGCGGCATCAAGCTGCCCCTCAGACTTCCCTACATCGTCACTATCATTGTTGCTCTCATTACCACCCACCTTTTGTTCAAGTACAACCAAACGATTATGTGTATCTTACAAGACAACAAGTATTTCATCTAATTTTTGTGTTGTGGCTGCTACGCCAACCAAAGGTGGGTTATTAGCATCACATCCTCTTGGCCTAACCATTTTTTGTTAGACAAAAAAATTAATTCTAGTCAGCGAATGGATACAATAGGTCCAAGAGCTACAACTTTCAGCTCTGAATTCAATTTTTATTGGTTGTAACAACCTTTCAACTAGTAAAAACTATCACCCAATCATGAATATGACATAATTGTTGTCATTACAACCAATCATATCATACAATATTAGGTTACACACACACACACACACACACACACACACACACACACACACACACACACACACACACACATATATGTATGTATATATGTGTATATATATACATACATACATATACACACACACACATATATACATACATACATACATACAAACATATATATATATATATATATATATATATATATATATATATATATATATACATATACATATGTATGTATGTATGTGTATATATATATATATATATATATGTCTATGTGTGTGTATGTATACACACACACACACACACACATATATATATATATATATGTATATATGTATATATATGTGTGTGTGTGTGTATCTACACACACACACACACACACACACACACACACACATATATATATATATACACACACACACACACACACACACACACACACACACACACACACACACACACACACACACACACACATACGTATATATAACATATGTGTATGTATATATATACATACACACACATGTGTGTGTGTGTATATATATATATGTATGTATGTATGTATGTATGTGTGTGTGTGTGTGTGTGTGTGTGTGTGTGTGTGTGTGTGTGTGTGTATACGTGTGTGTGTGTGTGTGTGTGTGTGTAGCAAAAAACAAGCTATATAAAACAACAACAAAAGAGGAAAACATTGTTTTCAATTTCCCACAAGTCTTCCTAATATGTTTTGTTTCATTACTCGCTTGTTTTTCCAGACCTTTGTCTTGTACAATTACCAATTTTATTTGCAATGCACCCAGTGATCTTCCTTTTCCAAATTTTTTTATCCAAATACATCCATGGCTTTCACCTTTTAGATATATTCATTACAAATTCATGGTCAATGAATACTTAAATCATCCAAACTATTCCTCTCTTTTCCTTTTAGGCTTGTTGTCTTTGCATGCTTTTGGGTACTGGTTCTCTTCCATATCAGCAAAAACATTGATTTATGTCATAACATACAAAGTTAAGAATTATGTCTTAATTCCTTTAATATCTCATTAACTTCAAATTCCGTGATGAGGCTCAGTCAACGTCAATGTCAGTGTTGCATTGTCAGTCATAGGTTTACAATTTTTTTCCTTCATATGTAAAGAATAAATTAGATTTCTAATTTTGTTTAAGTTAATCACTAGATTCCAAGAACTCAATTTTACTAGTATCAAATTAAAACAACTACATGAAGTTCTACTTAACTTACCTAATGTCATCAGGAAAAATGTTCCTTCATCTTAGCTTATTATTTACCACAACATTTTTTGTTGCTTGCTAGAAATCACAGCAAGTATTTCTTGTTGAAATCATTTTGTAAGTCTACATTTATTGCCACGTTGTTTCAATCATTTTTCTCAGTGTTGTAGGTGGAGAATAGCTAACGCTCTTGTATACTTTTCTCATTTCGAGTCAAAAATTATTGTAAATTTCATTATAGCCTAATTGGCCTTTCCAATCATTGCTTCTACAGTAGATAGTCCACTCCTTTCTACTTCATCTCCCTTTTTCAGGTTTTTATATCATGTTGGATTCAAGTTCCAAAATATATCATCATAATAGTTCAACAATCAAGCAACTTCCTTGTTGATTATCATCATTCAGTTCAAGTTGTTTAACTTGGCTAATCATGTTCACAATTTACCAATTGCTCCCAACATCCTTCTAGCTTAGTGTATCACGAAGGACTGTTAGAGTGTTATCTAACTTATTTACCGCCAACCTGAAACATAATTTGGTCTGGTTCGTTCTCCATAATACATCCTTCTCCCATTCATTTTATCTTATTAATAAAATCAAAATTCAGTAAGCGTAAGGACCCAATAAGTCCAAGAGTTGCAACCTTTAACTTTGATACAAAAATGTAACACCCTCTTTTTTACACTTCTTAACTAGGATTTTTTTAAATTTCTCTTTAACTTCATGCTTCACTAATTTAAATACCCAATATTTAAATTCTAGTATAAATCTGAAATTGAATCCATCCGATAAGTGTCATAAATCATGTGCAGCTAAATGAGAGTATACAAATCCTACTCGATCCCCCTCAAACACTCTTTGCGAGTGTGTTTACTCTTTACGAGCATGTATACAAAGTATATTAATGATTTCTTTCATCTATCAAGGATAGTCAAATATTACATTCTAACTGTCTACATGGAACTCAATCATTAAATCTCATCGAACATTTGACATCTTAGATCCTTGGTGACTTTGGGATAGTGTAATCAACAACTTACACTAATTTGGCCAAAGTTTCAGAGACATGGATGCATGCTCAGTTCTGTAACGTCACATTCATTGTTAGGAACTTGTCCATCACCTAGTTTAGTTATATAGATTCTCTTCCATCTTATTATGTTCATAATTTACAACTTTAGCATTCTTTTATGTTCTTTATTCATTACCGAGTTGATTCAGCTTCCTAATATTGACAAGTACATTTGTACTTAACAAATCAACCATGAATTACCTTTTTACTTCGCTCCATACCATCATGATTTTGTTGTTCATAGGTGGTACTCAACCATGTAATTATAGTTCACTACTGGCAAAAGGAAATAATTAATCTATAGGAGATTAAATACTTTGAGTTGATTTACGGTAACTGACCTACATAGGACCATAAGTATAATTCACTATAATAGTTAATAAGCTAATATCCATCTTTATGATTTGCTTTATATAACTTGTTTTCTTTTATTAGATTTCCTTTAACTATTCCAAATCACAATTATTGTAGTATTATTACTTCAACATACACATAATTATAAGGTTTATAATAGAAGATTTCATAATAGAGTAATAAGTAGAATATCACTGATTTATTAATCTCTTGCCAATTATATATCTCTACTTAATACATATTCATAGAAAACTATCAAAATTATCATTAATGAAATAGTAATGATTGCAATATAATATGCATTATCCAAGATAATACTTTATTAATAACCAGAAAAATTGCCTTTATGTCGTTAATATCACAACGAAGTTTAACTTTCACTTCTTAGTCAATTACAATATAGTTAATTACATTTCTCAATTCAATACAACATCATCAACATATAATAACTAATACATGTCCACAACTAATTATCAAAATAACCACATCTTGTTTCAAGAATCATGCCTTACTAAAATATAATTCTTTTCATATTTTCACACCAAGAACAACTTTATAGATTTCATCAAGACATAATAGTGAGAAAAGGTGTAAGACACATTTTTCCTCATAATCAACCTGCAATGTTAATAACCTACATGGAAAAGATTCCATTATACATGATCGGTTCCAACCGAACTGGCATGATAAGATCTATTTCTCCCATAATAACTTACGTCGACCAAAGGTAAGCAATAACAATAATGTGATCACATTCAACATACATATCCAAAAACATATCATCGGGTATAAAATCTTTTTTAAAATGATAGGCAAGTATGTTAGATCAAAATAGTATAATCACATTGTGTCGAAATACTACAAAAATGCACTCACATACAATCCATGCAACAAAAACCAAGAAAAATGTAAGTCCATTATTGAAGCATGTCAAAACCAAACACATTCATCACGGAAAACAGATAAGACAACATGGGTGTTACATATAGTGCGCATTAATTTAAAAAATATTTTCCAATAAAATGTGACACCTTGCAAGTTTGAACCGGTTAATTATGTAACTATATAATTAACACATTTATTAAGAAATTTTTAATTTAACAAATACTTTTAACCTATAAACATCCACCATATTAAGTTGTAAATGTCATCCACTAAAATGTTGACACGTGGCCTAGAATTTCTAATATATCTTGTGATAGTCAATATTTTGGTGTTAGTTACATTTTACTCTAGAAAAACTAAAACACAATCTTCTTCTTCACAATAATTTGAGAGCAACTTATAGATAGGAAAGAAATTAGTGACAGCTAAACTCCATTAGAATGACTTTTTGCAACACCTGATTAAAAATAATAAATCTTTGGCTTTTATATGGCATTAGGCTATTCTTATCAATAGGTGTTAACGAACAACCTTGCATGTCTTATGGTGTCCATCTATTTTTAGAGGAAAAGCCTAGCGGCCGCTAGCCTCTATAACTCCTAGGTTTCTTTTCCAGTGATGTAAAAAACTATCTCTATAGCTTGGATCGCTAGGATTTTTCATTAATTATAATCGTATCATATTGGTTATATGATCCATTGTGCAGCCAAGTCTAACACTACGTTCTCTTGAAAGGGATCTGGTAAAATGCTTAGCAATAGCTAAGCTCAAATAATTACAGAAAGGAATGATTATGTGGTAACTAGGCTAAAAAAAATCGTATTTTGAACATAACACTAGAATAACAAATCATAGTAATAGATAATAGTGGTTGCTAGGTATTTTCCATAATATATGTCAATGATAAATATGTGAGAAATGGTCAATTTTTATTGATGAAATCTATGGAGGTCTTTGCATAGACGGGAAGAAATGTGGTTATTAAAAATGTTTGCAAGGTTCTCATACAACATCATAGTGTAGAGACATGTCATCTTAAATTTCGTTGGGGCAAGCTGCATTATGTTATAAAGGATGAATTTAAAGTACTGTTATGTTTTTGTCATTGTAAAAACTTTTTTTCATATTAGTGACTGCTAGGCTCACATATTTCCTTTGTTATACACATCAGTGGGCATCAATGAAAAAGATAGGCAACCACTAAGCTCTACCACTTATTAAAAGAAAAAGATTAGTGACCACTAGGTTTAACTGATTCTTAATTTTGAAAATATAGATCAAACAACAATCCGTATTAAATAAAATGCTTAGCAACCGGTAAGCTTGAATACTTTCACATATGAATGATTTGGTGGAAACTAGGCTAAACAACTTCTTGTTTCGAACATAGTGCTCAAATAATAGATCATAGTAATAGATATTAGTGGTCACTAGGAATTTTCCATAATATCTTTAGATGATAAAAATGTGAGAAATGGAAATTTTTTATCGTCGCAATCTATTGAAGTCTTTGCATGGTTAGGGAGAAAGATGGTTATTAAAAATGTTGGCAGGGTGCTCATACAACATCATAGTGTAGAGACATGTTGTATCAAATATTGTTGGGGAATGTTATGTTGTGTATAATAGCATTACTTCCTAAAGGAAAAATTTTAAGTACAATTATGTTTTTGTCATCGTAAAAACATTTTTTTCAAATTAGTGATTTTTATCTCACACCTTTACATGTATTCTTCGTTATACTATAATGAAATTACTTTTATAATTCATATCATGAGCAAAAATATAACACCAAATAACACAATATTCCAGAATAATGATCTCAATATGCAATTAAAATAGCTTTGCCACTTCGAGGGGGCAACCTCCAAACCATACAATAAGACTCAAATGCTCCAAATGATGATGAACTACTACCTACAATCCCCTATATATATTATTCATATGTTATGACCATCACCAAGGCCAACCTAGTAAGCATGAGAAAGTATAAATGATATAATAAAATGATATGGTAAGCCACAAGTTGGCTACTCCTATCTTAATACAAGTAATAGGTTAAGGGCATAGCATGCCCTTCCCCTTCAAAGCAACATTGTCCCCAATGTTGAGAAGCTCTAGGTGCTGCTACAGGAATGTCATATCTTCCCATGTTGCATCTTCATTGTCCATATTCTTCCACTTGATCGGGTACTCAATAATAACCCGTGTCCTCAATCTTTTAGTGTGTGTTTGAAGGATGCATTCAGGTTCCAAGATGACTCTCCCCTCCTCATCGAGCTCAAGTAACATGGTTTGGGTTGATACTCTCTACCCAACTACTTTCTTTAGGAAAGAAACATGAAAGACTGGATGTATTTTGGTTGATTGTGGAAGTTCTAATTTGTATGCTACAATACCAACCTTCTGTAATACTTGATAGGGGCCATAATACTTCGGTGAAAGTTTGTTATCCTTTTGTTGTTATTTCAAAGACATTTGCTTATATGGTTGTAACTACACAAAAACCCAATCACTGACTTCAAAATGCCTTTTCATGCGATGTTGATCAACCTGTTGCTTCATGTGATTTTGTGCCACGACCAAGTTCTCCTTGAGACTAGAGAGGACCTCTTGTTGATACTGAATGTGTTCTTCTATTGCTCTAACCCGCAGTTTTCCTCTCAATGATGATGTAATGGATGGTGGATGGTACCCATAGAGTGCCAAAAAAGGAGACATTTTAGATGAAGTATGGAAGGAAGTGTTATACCACCATTCTGCAAGTGGCAACCATTGGACCCATCTTGCTTGTTTATCTGACGTAAAGCAATAGAGATATCCCTCCAAACACTTATTTACAACTTATGTTTTCCCATCAGACTGGGGATGATAGGAAGAGCTACGAGATAACTGAGCACCCAAACATGAGAATAAATCAATACAAAAATTACTAGTAAATATAGGGTCTCGATCACTTACTATAATCTTTGGTGTCCCATAAAGGTTGTTGCTACCGTGCTTGTAGCAAATGGGTGTGCCAAGGCAAAAAAAAGGAGGATATTTGGTGAGTCTATCCACCACAACCATGATGACATTTTTCCTTCAGATTTAGGCAATCCTGTGATAAAGTCCATGGAAACCTCTTCCCACCGCTGGCTAGGAATAGATAGAGGTTGTAGAAGACCTAGGGATTGAACTGTTTCACCCTTATTTGGCTGAGAAACCATGCATTCTACCACAAATTTTTGGACATCACCTTTGAGACCTTCCCAAAAGAAATATTTTTTGACTCGATGATAAGTCTTCAAGAATCTAGAGTGCCCCCTACTGGAGAAGAGTGAAGCTCAGATAGAATCCTATTTTTAAGAGTGGAGTTCTTACATAGGTATAATCTATCTTTATACCATAAAGCATCCCCTTTCAATACAAATTTTTCAAACATGCTTGGATCATTCTAGAGATGATGAATGAGGTTTTGTGTGGTTGGGTCATTTCTCCATTCGAACCTTGCCTCATCTATCCAATCTTCCTGCAATATGGATATAACACATAACAAGGCTGCAGTTGATTCATCTTTCCGTGACAGAGCATCAACAACTAAATTATCCTTCCGTTTCTTATAGATAATCTCAAAATCTTATCCCAACATCTTGGAGACCCATTTTTGTTGTTCTTCAGATGATAAATGCTGCTCCAAGAAGTATTTTAGACTATCATGATATGTCTTCACTTTAAAGTGTCTTCCTATGAGACATGGTTTCCATTGCTTTACTGCATGAAGTATGGCTAGCATTTCCTTCTCATAAGTTGTCTTGGAAAGATTCTTACCTTTGAATTGATGGCTCAAAAAGGCAATAGGATGACCTTCTTGCACAAGAACTACCCCCATACCCACCCCTGATGCATCACATTCAACAATGAATGTTTTGAAAAAATATGGAGTAGCCAAGACTGGAGTGGTGCAGATGGCCTCCTTTAGTTGCTCAAATGATTTGGTTGCATCCTCACTCCAATGGAAGGAGTCCTTCTTTAATAAATTTGTGAGAAGTGTAGTTACGCTTCCATAATGCCTTACGAATCTTCAGTAATAACCTGGAAGCCCCAAAAATCCTCATAGATTCTTTAGGGTTTTTGGAACCTTCCACTCCATCATGGCTTTGATATTATTAGGATCCACTTTAACCCCTTCATGAGAGACAATGTGACCTACATATTCAACCTTCTTGAGTGCAAAATAACACTTAGAGGGCTTTGTATAAAGTTGATGTTGCTCAAGGGTTTCCAAAACCTTATTTACATGATGCAAATGTTCCTCCCATGTTTTGCTATAAATTAATATATCATCAAAAAACACTAAGACAAACTTCCGCAGGAATGACTTAAAAATAGAATTCATCAAACTTTGAAATGTATAAGGTGCATTTGTGAGTCCAAAAGGCATTACCAGGAATTCATAATGGCCTTCATGTGTCTGAAAGGTTTTATAAACATCCTCATCCTTGATTTTGATTTGATGGTATCCCGAAAAAAGATCAAGCTTTATAAAATAAACAGCAACATGCAACTCATCAAGCAAATCATCAATTACAGGAATAGGAAACTTATCTTTGATTGTGTACATATTAAGTTCCCTATAATCAGGACACATATGCCACATGTCATCTTTCTTCTGTACCATCACTACTGGAGAAGAATAAGCACTCTGACTATGATGGATGATTCATGCTTCCAACATCTCTTGTACAATCTTTTTGATTTCACTCTTTTGCACATATGGGTACCTATAAGGTCTGATGTTAGGCGGTTTACTTCCTGGTAATAACTGAATAGCATGATCATGATCTCTCTTTAGAGGTAAGCCCTTTGGTATATTTTCAAATACAACAGAGTGTGCATCCAACACTACTTGCATATCTGATGGTATAATGTCCTTAGAATGATGAGCCTCCAATGAAAAGTGTTGTGCCACAAATCTCTCTGCACCATTTTTTAGCATTTTTTGCATCTAATGAGAACTTACTATTTGTGGAGACTTTTCTCTTAAGCCTCTTAGCTCAAAAGTCCTTCCTTTAAAGTGAAATTGCATGAACAAGTCTTGGAAGTTCATCTCAATGGTTCCCAAAGTGGTAAGCCATTGAACCCCTACCACAATGTCTGCTCCTCCCATAGAAATGGCATACATGGGACTATTTAGTATGTAATCTCCCATGGCAAGCTTAATGCTATGGCATTTTCTAGAACAATTAACAGTACCTCCATCAGCAATCATTACTTGACATTCAGGGGCTGGATAAATGAAGTAGTTTAGGTGCACTACTAACTTATAATTGATAAAGTTATGAGTACTTCCTGAACCAATCAACATTGTGACCCTCTGTTTTTTTAGGAATCCAACCACCTTTAGGGTTTGGGGGTGCTAATACCTGAAATTGCATGGCATGAGATTGTTGGCTAAGGATCTCTTGACTCCTCTGGCTCAACCAAGACCTCTGACTCTGAATCTTCATCCTTCTCTTCATCTTCACTAGGCCCATCAATGTAGAACAACTTATTTTTAGCACATTTATGTCCTGGTCCAAATTTACTGTCATAGTTAAAATATAAACCTTTTTCTCTTTTTTCTTCAATTTGTTGAGGTGTCAATCTAACTGGTCGAGGGAGTGTTGGGGCCAAGGTGTTACAATCTCTGGTATAATTGAAATGTTGTCTCCTACTTGAAACAAATTTATCCTCTGCCCTTCTTGTCATAATCATCGAATCAGAAACCTTATGAGGATTAAACATACACACCTCATGCTCAATTTCATCCTTAAGACCCCCAAGAAATAGGTCATTCAAATTCTCTTCAATAATATTTTCCACCCACAGCGAAAGGTTTTGGAAGTGATGAATGTAATCCTAAACAGATCTTATATGTCTCAACTTTGCTAATTGGCTGAAGTAATTATCTGAAACACTAGAACTGTAGTGTAATTGCAACTCTTCAGTGAACACTATCCATGTAACATTGAGACCACTATTCTGCCTTTAAGCACATAACCATCGATACCAGACGAATTGGTCAAGTTCAAGATATAAAGCTGCCATGGTCACCTATTGTCCTGGTGGAATCTGATGTAGTTCAAAGAAATCCTCCATTTGGTTGATCCAATTTAGTGGATCCTTTCCATCAAACTTACGCATCTCCACTTTTGGAAACATAGTACGGGCTTGCAGAGTGCTCGTATTTTGATTGTGCACACTCAAATATCCACTCTGGCTCATGTGTCTATTGTGTTGACTTGAGGATCCACCTTGATTGACATAAGTATGATTACCCATCATATACATACTGAATTTTTGCATGAAATCCTCCAATCTTTTTCCAATCCTATCCAAATCTTCTTTGTTGGCCACCTACGATTTGAGGTCTATCAGGTTAAACTCAAGTTGGCTTACTTTATGGTATGTCAAAGTAAACCCTAACCCTGAGGAATCTATAGTTATATCTTCTATCTCTAACTCCTCAACTACTATCTCATCCTTTTCTAGTGTTTTACCTAGAGTGATGGGATTATTTTTTCCTCTTGTGGATGGCCCCGCCATGATGCCCCAAAATAGTAGGATGTAGGGATCACAGTCAAATTTTAGGGTTTCAGATTTCGATATGAATTCGGCCAAATATAAAAACTCTTAAAGAACAAACCCCAAATAATTTTTTTTGCTTTCCGAAAATGTAACGAATTTGAAAAAAATATACAATTTACACCCTAGGGAGCAATTTTATGAAAAACCCAAAATTTGTAATAAATTTTGCAAAATAAATCAAAATATTCTGAAATTTTCAAGGAACCTTACTTGAAATGTTTCACAACTCTAGTAAAAATATCTCCCACCAACTCACTTTTTTCGCAATATATGTTGGAAAAAAAATTAGCGTTTTTGCCCTAATTTTGGCCCAGATCACAACTCTGATACCACTTGTACTGAAATTACTTGTATAACTCAGATCAAAGCAGAAATATAACACCAAATAACACAATATTCCAGAATAATTATCTCAATATGCAATTAGAATAGTTTCGCCACTTGGAGGGGGCAACCTCCAAACCATACAATAAGACTCAAATGCTCCAAATGATGATGAACTACTACCTACAATCCCCTATATATACTATTCATATGTTATGGCCATCACCAATGCTAACCTAGTAAGCATGAGAAAGTATAAATGATATAATAAAATTATATGGTAAGCCACAAGTCGGTTACTCATATCCTAATACAAGCAATAGGTTAAGGGCGTAGCATATACACATCGGTGGGAATCAAAGAAACAGCTTAACAGTCTCTAAGTTCTGCTACTTATTAAAAGGAATAGATTAGTTACTGCTAGGATAAACTATTTCTTAATTTCAAAAATAGAGATCACAAAATAGTTTGTAGTAAAGAAAATGCTTAGTGACTGCTAAGATCGAATACTTACAGAGCATAGCTCTCAAATAACACATCATAGTAAAGGATTTTAGCAATCACTAGGAATTATCAATAATATATTTTGATGATAATTGTGTGATAAATGGACATTTTAATTGTCGATATCTATGGAGGCATTTGCATAGTCTGGAAGAAAAATGGTTATTAAAAATGTTTGCAGGGTGCTCATAAAACATCATAGTGTAGAGACATGTTGTCTTAAATGTTGTTGGGTCAAGTTGTATGGTTTATAATAACCATTATGTCCTAAAGTATACATTTAAAGTATAGTTATGTTTTTTCATCGTAAAAACATTTTGTTTAGATTAACAATGGCTAGGCTCGCACCATTGCATCTTTTCTTCATTTTACACATCATCGAGAATCAAAGAAAAATATTTATGTAAGTGACATTTCGTACTCTAAAATGCTATGGATGATTTTCCCTAGTCGGTAAAAATAAATTATTATTAACAAAATTCGTAGGGTGCTCGTACAACATCATGATGTGGAGACATGTCGTATTAAATGGTGTTGAGGAAAGCGGGATTTGGTATAATAGTATTGTATCGTATTGGCCAAAATTAGAGTTTAATTAGGATTTTGTGTTTGTTAGCACTCTTTTCTTAGCTTAGGGACCGCTAGGGTAAGACCTATGCATATGATCTTCATAATACACATTGGTTCAAATTAAAGAAAATGCTTAGCGACCACTAAGCTAGATTAATTATTGAAAGCAATGGCTTCAGTCACTAGACTAGTTTTTTGTTTTCAAAATAACGATCAAATAGATGAAACATATGCATCTATTCCCAAACCACCACGTAAAAAGTAAATTATTTAGGTCTTTCAATTCATTTTTAGTTTCGAACATGCATTTGATATCAATCATCTTTATCCACAGTCGATGGGGGGTGCACGTTGGCATGGAATTGATAATAGTAACACCACCAAAATCAACACGCCAATGTTGTTCATCATTTTTTCCCACATATAACAAGAAGATTTGGGGAGGTGAGGGCACTAGGAAATGGGTTATGAAACATACCTTATTTTGGGTGTAGACTCCTACAAGAGAATATTCCAATGGAAAATCAATGGTTTTCCTAGTCGAGTATTTCCTTTTCACTCGAATCCTTCACTATGTGATATGAGCATTGTGTGAGACCCACATAGAAAAATTTGAGAATGGTAAATGGGAACTACATGCCTTCAATTTCCTTAGTTAACCCTTTCTAATCGACAATACATCCAGGAAACCATTCGGTGACTAATCAAAAACTATATTTGTGGGAAATGTAATAAGGTTATAGATTTATCTCCATTTACAAGTCTGATTTAACCCATAATGATGTTGATTTTAGGACGACTATTAGCAAGAGATTTGTTTAGCATAGTTCACTGTAACTTTCTCTACAACCCATTTCCCCCATGTGCATCAAGTGGTTGAGGAGAAAATCTCTATTAAATTTGCATTTTGGAAGATTTTGGAGGAGAAAATATGTTGGGAATGGGTAAACTCTGTCAGTTTTTCCTTTTAGCCACCATATAAAGTTTTAGATCTATGGTTTTCTTATGTATATGTGATTTTTCTTTGTAGACACCAATATTAGGCTTCTAGAGCTTCCAAGAGCTTGACATTTCCCCCATGTCCATCAGGTGGTTGAGGGGCAAGTCTCTATTAAATTTGTGTTTTAAAAGATTCTAGAGAAGAAACTTTGTTGGAAATGGGAAAAGTCTGATTTTTTTTCCTTTTGGCGGCCATACATAGTTGTAGAGCTCTAATTAACTTGTAAATTTGTGATTTTACTTTGTAGACCCCATTATTAGGCTTTTAGAGCTTCCACAAGCTCAAATTTTTTCAGTAATGCTCGGTTTATGGCTCTCAATGGTTTGGCATTACATTTTTGAGCTCATGGTTCAGATATGTACTTGGATAGTGTTTGTAGTTTGCAATCTTACAACAGTCATGCTTATGGAGGTCACACTGTGAGTTTAGTTATTTTTAATTTTTTATACTTCCAATATACTATTAAGAATTGTGTTTAGAGTGAAATTTACTATCTAGATGATAGTTGTGAAAGACTTTTAAATGTTTTGTTGATCTATGATATGACATGAAATCCTAAGGACCTCTCCAATAATGAACTTTCTAAACTCATTACATGATCTGTGGGGGCTTTGGAACATCTTCTGAAATTGTAATTCTTGCCCATATAGGTTTTATAGAGCATAAACAAGAATTCTAGATTCTATGAATGAATATTATATTGACTTCGTGATTCATATCAATTACAAATTCAAGGAATTTGAGCGAAAATAGATTGAATAGATTTATGCCTAAGGAGTTTGGAAATCTGAGGAGTATAGTGGATATGTACGTTCTTTATAGTGAAAAATTGATTATTTAACTCACAATGTCATGTTTTTGGATCTATATGCTATGTATTTTCATTTAAAGGGAAACTGTAAGTTAATGTGATTTTTTTCAATGTAGAAATCTTTATGTCAATAAATTAATAAGTCTTATTCCTCAAGAGCTTAGGTAGTTACATAACTTAGTCTCACTATATGTTCCTTTCAACTATACCTTAAATATAAAATTTTGACAAGTTTGTGTTAATGTTCAAATAATATTGGAAATGAATCATATGGAAGATACTAAAATATACCATTTTATCAAGGAAAATGCAATCGAAATTAGCCAATTGTTTCAGCCTTGCTACATTGTGAGGATTCCTTTTTCCAAGTTTCTTTGTGAAATTTTTAAAGAAATGATTTACAAATTTAATTTTCTTTCCCTAATAATAAATGATACTGGGATACGGTTTATTTCCCCAAAAAAAATTGTGGCCTAGGTATCAAAGATTGGTCTAAAATGAATAAAGCTATGCTAGCCAAAATGATTTGGAGATTGTTAAAGGAAGATAGTGTCTAGACTAGTATCATAAGATGTAAATACTGGCCTAACTTGACTACTAATAAATGGTGCTTTTGTACCCAGAACTCTAATGCTTCTTCTTGCTTCTAGAAGTCCTTAAATTGGGCTAAACATGTGTTGTCTAAAGGATGCAAATGGCTTGTTGGAAATGGTCGCACCATTAACTTCTGGGAGGACAACTGGCTGGAGATTGTTCCTCTCAAGACTATCTTCCCTACTATCTACAAAGACTCTATGTCCAAATATGGGACTAAGGTGAGAGATTATTTCAATTTGGATGATCCTTTGGGTCAGTGGAAAACAAAATATTTAGATCATTCTAATAGCTTAGAGATATCTTCTATTAACAACAAATTAAGAGGATTTATTATTAATAGAGAGATTCATGTTGAAGATAGCTTATACTAGTCTAAGGAAGAACATGGTATTTTTGTCCGTCAAAAGTGCCTACCGCTCCTTCTTTCATGAGTAGAAGATAGGTGATAATTTTAATTGGGGAATCATATGGATCAAAGAATTAATCCCCAAGATTAATATGTTTTGGTGGTTGGTAATCCATGATAAGATTCTAACTGTTGACAATCTGAACAAGAGAAATTTCCACATGGTTAATAGATGTGTTTTGTGTGAATTGGATTATGAAGATGCCTCGCACATGTTCCTTAACTGTCCTTTCCTTGATTCAATTAGGGAAACCATCCTTAACATCTTTGATGTCAACTGGGTCTTCCTGGACTCCATAAAATTGTTGTGGATCCAATGGACTAGTCCTTTTAAGAGCCAAGGTTTGAAGTTCTTGTGGATTTTATCTATAATTCATTTGGCATGGGAAATATGGAAGGAAAGAAATAGGAGAATCTTTAAAGGGAAAAAAGAGTCCCATGTTAAAATTGGAGCCTGCTGTGTGAGATCCATCCTAGCTAACTTTTCTCTCTTGAACTCCCAAAAGAAGTCTTTCTCTCAGCAGGAATCTTATTTCTCCTTGAAGTGGGGTCTAGGACCTTCTACCCTTAATCCCCCGGGTCTAAACCCTAGACTAAATGGATGGGTCAAATCTAATAAGGACTGTTTAAAATTAAACTTTGATGGCGCCTCCAAAGGTAATCTTGGGCGTGTTGGCTGTGGTGGGGTCTTTCGTGATTATGAAGGAAGTTTTATTCTTGGATACTTCTACAATTTGGGCACTAAAAAAAAATGTTACTGACGTTGTTGGGGTCTTTTGGGGTCTATCTATAGCTCTTCAACACAACTTTGTCAATCTAGAAGTGGAAAGCGTCACCCTGAACATAATTAACAGCATAAATAAGTAAGGTCCCGTATTTATTGCTAATTTTAACTCTATTAAGAGTATTAAGTAAATGGCCCATTCTTTTAATTTTATCTCCTTCAAACATGTGTATAGGGAAGAAAATGTCATGGTGGATTTCTTTGCTAATATGGAGGTTAATGGGCATGATTTGACACTTTTGAGGGAGATGGAAATTCTTGATCCCAAGGTACAGGCACACTTATTAAAAAACACTAATACCCACGTATAAGCTCTCTTCATGGGGGGTCTATCCTGTCATGATTTTTTGTTGTATGATGAATTTACATTTATTTCTTAATCAAGAGAAGATTAGGGTTGTGATTTACACGTATTTTTGGAGCTTTATCTGGAAACCACTACTGTAGAATCATTTTGTGATGTGTGAGTAAGCTCTCGGTTCTCTGGTTTCTGGGTCATTTTTTGAAGAGGCCTTTATTATTTAACGGTATGGGTGTGGATCTCGTCAAGACTGAACCTGTTGACCTCGCTGGGGTCACTCTTGATGTTATGTCCCTGTTTGATAGCAAGGATTTTACCCCTTTTCTGAAAATATTTGAAGGGCACTACGAGAATCTAATCAAAGACTTTGCTAGCGCATGGAAAGTGACCAAAAAAGGTGTTGTTGAGATGAAAGGGATCAGTCTAAAGATCATTGTGGATTCAGTGGCTAAAGTTATGGGCGTTTCGACTATGGGGAGGGAGGTTTATAAACTAAAGAAGGAAGCCTCTGAAGAAGTGAATATGTTTCTTAAAGGTAATGAGAATCTCACCTCCCATTTTGCTGGCTACCTTAGAATGTCTTTACCTAAACCATTTGACAAGGTGGCTCTCACCTTAATTCAATTCTTAACCATGTAAGGCCGCCACAAATGTATCTATGCTTACCACCTCCCAATGCTAAACCATTTTAAATGGGGGCAGGATTTTAGTTTCCCCTATTTCTTGTATCATTCTCTGTGTGCCTCTATTTCATAGTTTAAATCACGTAGGATCTTTTTCCCTCTCCACCAGGGCTTCATCCTTGCCCTTGTCAAAAGGGCGACCCTAGACATTAAAAAAACTGGTGCTCTCAAGCTGGCTTTGGATGCTTATGCGGATGGTTCGGAGTCTGATTCAGAGGAGGAGGAGGATTCGAGCGATGATAAAGATTCTCTGGATGGCAACTTGAAAGAGGATGACGTGGAGGTGGTCGCAGCTTAAAATCTTTAGGACCTGAAATCTAAGTAGACCCCGAGCAGTAAGCCAAACACTAAGGGTGAGTCTAGAAAATAGGTGCCCCAACTCCTATAAATGCTCAATTAGAACGGCACTATGAAGCTATGGGTCAAGTTGGCTTGATCAAAGGGGACAATCACTTGCCTAGGATGGTTTTTGATATCGATGAGCTCAAGGGGGACATGCGGCTCACTAAGAGCTCGGTCTGATTTATTTTTAATGATTGGCACAAGATGAGGGAGCAGGTGTAGGAAGCTGTCAGCAATGGGTAGGATGGCGAGATCGAGATCCTAAAGGCCAACTTGGGGGCCATAACCAAGGATATGGATCAGGTTAAAGCTATCCTCCATAGCTATATGGAATGGAGCATCATGGTTGTTAAGTCAACTCTACTACACCTTCAAACTCTGGAGCAGCTTGTCAATTCTTATTGTGTTGTGGATAGTCAAAGAAGGAAATGGAAGGTGACCCTGGATGGTTTAGACCTAGGCTCTTTGGATGTTAATATTAATGCTCTTGCAAAATAATGGGATAAGGTGCCAAAGGGGCTTTAAAAAGCCTACAAATGACTTTGGTGCGGGGTGTTCTGTTTTTCACTATCTCTGTCTTTGGCTATTAGTTCCTTTAATGTTGTTAGTTTCACTATGGTTTTTGTTGCTGTTAGTTTCACTATATGGGCTCCTAAGTGCCCTTATTACTATGAAATTTTATACTATGTTGTTTTGATGATATTATAATTTAGCTTAATCTTCTCTCATGGATATTTCTTGATGTACGGGGTAGGGCCCCCTTAACCCTCTTTTTACCACTAATAAAAAAATGATATTGTAAATGGCTCTATTTCTTTTACAAAAACCTCTCCTACAACAATTTGTCTGGGGAAATTCTTGTCATTAAGAAATTTTCAAGTTTTCCTCCAGCAGGTGCATATATAACCATAACTTTTCTCTGTGGACCAATTCAAATTTGTTTTTTAATGGTTTTTAGGTATCGGAGATTAAGTGATGCAAGAAATAGTAGTTGTCTTTTAAATAGATTTGTACCATTTAAATCATTTGTTTGGGTTCAGTACTACTATTGTACATAAATATAGCTTTGTATCATTCAAATCATCAAAAGGTATTTATAAAAGGCTCTGCAAACAAAAGGGATCAAGGTGATAAAAATAACATGGATAGACATGATTTCATACTGTATAGATTATTAGACAACAAATCAGAAAGTAGTATCTTATAGAATTTATTTATTGACACATCCATTTGTTACATTTAGGTTCTCCAAGGTTGGTCATATTTCACATGGACATGGCTCTTCACATGTACGATGACATAATGAGAATCACATAAAATATAAATGAGAAATATATAATTAGTTATGGTGCTACGAGCACTGTTTATAAATGTGTTCTAAAGAATTTTAATCCAATTGTAATAAAGAGACTGTACAGCACTACCCAAAAATATTGCATGAATTTGAAACTAAGATGGAAACAATTGGAAGCATCAAGCATCAAAATATTTTGTGTCTGCATGGATATTCGATTTCTCCATATGGAAACCTCGTGTTTTATGATTACATGGTAAACAAAAGTTTGTGGGACATCCTACACGATGAGTAAAATGATTATTTTATGAATAAAAATGAATCTGTACATTGTATATTCATATTTTGAAATAGAAGAATACAATCAATCTCTAAACTTTTGATTAAAATGGATTGTTGAAAAATATAACAAGTTTTCTATTAATTTTTATTTTAGTATAGGATCATCAAAGAACATTAAGCTAGACTAGGAAAATTGACTAAATATTTCTCATGGTGTTACAAAATGATTAATATATCTTCATCATGATTGTAACCCATGCATTGTTCACAGGGATGTGAAGACTTCTAAAATTCTTTTGGATGATAATTTTGAAGCACATTTGTTAGAATTTGGCACTACCAAGTGCATTTCCTTAGCCAAAAATCACACCTCTACCTATGTTATGGGTACCATTGGTTACATTGACCCAAAATATGCAAGAACATCAAAGCTTAATGAGAAATCTGATGTATAAAGTTACAGAATTGTTCTTCTGGAGTTGTTGACGGGAAGGAAGTTATGGACAATAACTCAAATTTTCTTCCATTAGTAAGATTTTTGTTTGTTAATTTTCTTTCAGAGCTTATAATGTACATTGTTTAAGTATTTTTAAGGTTTGTTGTCTGGAGCATGGAGTAATCAAATGTGGATGGAGTTGTATTTGACATTAGCAAGTGAACCCATATTCTATAAAAAATAGATAAAATCGTAGTCATGGAAATTTTTGATACAAAATTTGTAGCAACCTGCAAGAATCTTGGGATTGTAAGAAAAATCTTCCAGTTGGCCTTTTTTGCACCAAGAAACAACCCTCTTATTGACACACCATGCGTGAAGTTTCTAGAGTTCTAAAGTCAATGTCGTCAATGCCTGCTCCTACTCCTAGTATCCAAACGAACCAACTGACCCCTAGTAATGATTATAGGAGGTATTTAGATGAATATTAAATAGTAATTATAGAGATGTTCCAGAGAGCACAAACAACACTTCTGATGGGAATTGGTTTGTGAGATTTAGTGAGGTGATTTCACAAAACATTGTTTGACTGGAATGATACTGGGACGATGTTGTGATAGAAAAAAAATGTATCCCCACAAGTCCTCTCTATCGCGGGGTTTGCTTTTCTCAATGGATGAGATGATTTTCAAGTAAACAATGACCAATTTTTCCTGTAACAACCCAACTTTTTTTCCATAATAATTTAGACCACTTGGAACTCTAAAAAAGATAAAAGTGTGCCTGAATTTATTTTTGAAGGGGTAAAATTAGATTTTTGGCATTTTTTTCCTTTTCCACTTGCCCAAGAGTAATGTTTTCGTCAAATCTAAATCAATCCACTTATGATACTAGCAGTAGTGCACTCTTATGTTGTTGCCTACTTGTAAATACTAGTCTCTACTTTGATAGCACTTCCACTACTACTTGTATCCAAAGCGGTAGTCTCGTTCAAGAGGCAATAAATGTATTCATGTTTTGTGTAAATAAAATTGTCCACAAAAGGTGACCACTCATCATATAAGATTTGCAAATGTATATGTATGAATTTGTAAAAAATTTGAATTGTACAGATATAACCTTACAATGTTTAACATATCCCAATAAATCAAATAGCTTATACCATTTAGTGTTCACATTGCACTTTACACATGTGATTACTAGTTTATAACTATTTCAAGTTATCTTAATGTATCTAATAGTTGAGAATATTAGATGAATTTTTAGGGGTTAAGACGGTATCAATGCAACTTGTCATATGTTTTTGTGAGATTTTGACATGAATATTATTATTTTCCTAGGTTTTTGATATCACTGGTTGATGGCGGTGTTGGTACTGGATTCCAATCAAAGGGAATGTATTTTTTTGGGCACTTTAGTATGCAAATAAAGATGATGATAGATTAGTTGTGTTACTGTGAGATACATCTATCATCACAAAAATTAGAGCATGATGGAATAAACTTTGAGTTCGTAGGCATAAAAAGTTATTCGTTCTCCAAACCTATGTGCTCAGTGAAGAGAAAGGAGACATGGGGTAGTGTATGTACCTCTAGTTTGAACCTACAAAATATATTCATATTTACTCAATTATCTAAAACATGAATCATTGATTTAGATTTCATAATCTTTGAAAATGATATTCCAATCAAATTCCTAAAGAACAACAAGGTCTTGGCAGTTAGATACCCATTGAATCAACCCAAGAAGATCTACTCAACTTTTAAAAGGCTAAGAGAATAGGCTACAAGAGGGAGACTTGTCAATAAAAATAGTAAAAAAATGTAATTCCACATTAAGGGGCGTGTTTCAAATGTATCCCATTCTAATGGATCAACATGTTTCACCTTTTTCTTAGATTATTTCTTTGGAGTGTTGACGAAACAAATAGGGCAATGGGCATAGGAAGAATACCTGTTCAAATGTTGGTTGATGGGTTGTTGCGTGCGTATGACTTCCGAATCCATAGCTGATCATGAGAGCTTCCTTTTGGCTAGGAGGAACTACCTGTAATGCAAAGCAAGACCATATGAAGGAATTAAACAATATGGGCAGTGAACTGCCTAACATATGCTAGATCTGAGAAGCGTGATACTTCTTAGATGGTTGTCAATCCACTGTTTTAAATAATTTAATGTTGTAAACAAGGTAAATCCTATTGTAAATTGAAATGATTTAGGTATCTCACTTAAAACACAATAAGAAAATAGATCTAATCTAATAGGCTAAGCTAGAATAGAATCCAAAGGTCAAACGATTAGTTCTAGGTTCTGCAGGTTTGACAGAGGTCTCGGGTAGATCACAAGTGGATGAGGGTGAGATGAAATTAATTGGGTATGTCTTTGCTCTGGGCTGTGTGGGAAAATACAGAGATCGATGTCGGTCAGGGGTAACCGACGGTGATCAAGTGTGACCGGTGCCAGTTACTGTGAAATCTGGGAATGTCATAGAACAAGCTTTAGGTCTCTTTCGTGATTACACAAAGGGCTTTGGTTAGTCGATACGAGGTATTGGGTGACTGAGGTAGGCTTAGGTGAGGCTTTAATGGGTATATGTAGTTAAAAATGTTGGAGAAGGTCAATAGGTGGCTAGGTAAGCAATAGATGACAAAATAATGATGAAATGAAATAAACTAGAGAAGTATGACATTATACTTACTTGGATTATGGTCTAGGATGCATGTGTGTGAAGGATGGAGGTGTTGATGAGAGGCTTGAAGGCTACAAGTGATCACCAACTGAAGGAAAGCTTCTGCATGAGCCGCATGTGTATTGCTCGTTGCTTGGTTAGATCAGATCATTGGGATGGCTGTACAGGAAAAGATGCTTGATCTCCTTCCTTGTATGCACAGTCTCACTGGAATTTACTCTCTGAAGATGTGTTATCTCTCTGAGATGCGATAATGCTCACCAACCTCTTGCTTCCAACTTCCAACCTTGAGAATAAGGTTGTTTTGGGGTTAAAAGGGTAACCGACGACAATTCCAGCTTAATCAGCGATGGTTAGGGATAACCGGCGTCGGTCAAGGCAGGATTTCCTAGGTTTACTAAACTAGGGAGATCCTCTTGATTTCCCCAGATATCATGTCGTTAACTCACAGATTAGATTGGGAGCTTCTTGTGAGCATGCAGGAATGTGGTTAGAGGGAATGTAGGCATTGATTTTTAGGGTTTGGGTAAGACTCAGTTAGTTGTGGCAACTTAGTAAGAACAGGTCTTAGGTTGAGTTGGCTTGTTGAGGTGTCTAAGTGAACTGTATGTGTGGATATTATTTAAAATAAGATATTTAAATAATAAATATAGTGAGGATAATGAATTAATTTATTTAAATTAATATTTGTGGGGTGAAACGGGTCATGGCTAGGTGAATGTGATGAAGGGTGCTTATTTGTCGAGGGACCAAAGGGGAGTGTGACCTAATTTTAGTGTCTACATTTTGCCCCTTTTTGTTGCGTAGCTTGTATTGGTAAGCGACGCTTACAAAAATAAGATTTGGTTGCCCCATGTGTGGTTGAAGGTGATCTCCCTCAAAACAGGAACTGACGAGGCCGAAGGCAAAATCAGTGAGTGGTTTGATAAAAGGTAAATGTGATGAAAAGGTAGGTGGGCTCAGGGAAAAAGGGTAAAAGGTCTCTCGGGCCATTCTAGGTAATGGTTCAAGGTCAAAGGTAGCAACAGTTAAATGCATGCACACGTATAAACTGCAACACACTACCAGGTTGAAGAGCAGGCAAACCCTACATCATCTAAGGTCGATAGGTTTATCCAAACAAGGTTGAAGTGAATCTGGTATCCAAGGTATATGATATGGTTAGGAAACATAATGTAGGTTAGGTGCAAGAACGTTTAGGTATGTTCCGGTACACTAAAGGTAGGGTCAGGATAAATGGTCATGGCAATAGGCTAGGTAGGGTCATCAGGTCAATCAACACAGGTAACAATACCGCAAGGTATAACAAACACATGAGGTCAAAGGTCACTAGCGATGGTCCAGGTCCAAATATTGAGGTCATGACGCAAGTAAGGCTAAGGTAAGGGTAAAATAATGAGTCCCCAAAGGAGGACAAATGGAGGTAGTAAAGGAGGAGGTCAGAAAAGGTAAGGTAAATGAGTTGGGCAATGGATCAGGGTGAGGGGTGGGGTAAAAGGGGCTTAATTGAGGGAAATGTGTAGGTGAGGATGACCGATGGTAGTCATGGAAAATTGACGTCGATATAGGAAAACTGACGATGGTGAGGTAGGGCATGGGACCGATGCCAGTCAAGGGAAACTAATGTCGGTTAGGTCGGGTTGGTTATAAAAACAAAAAATCCATTTTTTTATTATTCATTTTTTATTTGGAAAGTGAGAAAAGATAAAAAGGACATAAAAGAGATAAAAGTGTCCGAAGGAAATGGGACAATGAGCTAGTAGTGTGATTGGATGAGGGTTGGGTTGGTGAGCAACGGGTCCATGGGATCAGGGTGAGAAATTTGATTGGTTGGAGGTGATGAGTAGCTATTTGGTGATGGAAAGGGCTGGAGAGGGATCTAGTGGGCCACCGGCACAGCGGCCAGACGTGCCACCGAGATGGCAATAATGCGACAAGGTAAGCACCCAATGTGACATTGTTGATTAGATAGATTAGGAGCTTGGAGTATGGTTATTTAAGGTTTTTGTGGGTGTTTTTTTTTGTGGGTGGGTAAAAATAAAATTTGGGTATGGGGAGGATAACTAGCAAAAAGAGGGAGGGGAAGGATAGTAAATGTTATAGGTGGGATGGGTACAGGTCCAGGTGTAGTTTAGGTCATTGTAGGTGGGGTAAAAGGGAAAGGGGGGTGATTTTAGAAAATGGGGGTTTTGGGAAGTCACAGGATTATCTGCGATAGTGACCGGCATCGGTCAAGTTAGGTCGGCGTCGGTTGGGTAAAACCGGTATTGGTCACCAAACAGGTGACTGATGCCAGTTTCGTGGTAACCATGATCGGTAAAGGTTAGCCAGTATCAGTCACCAAATAGGTGACCGATGCTGGTTTGAGGGTGACCGAAGTCGGTTAGGATGAACCAGCACCGGTCGGGATTTGAGGCACAAGGGTCCAAAAGTGATGTGGGCTAGGTAGTTGAGATGGGTAGAGTGAAAATAGGGTGGAGGGTAATGATAATTGGTGAATATGGTCATGGTAAATGTGGATTAATGTCATGCTTGGATTGGATGCAGGGGAGATCACAGTTACATATGTGAGACAGGGTTCCACCTCTACTGGTGAAATTACGTGGTGTAGTGACCCCTTTGGAGCTCCAGCATGTGGAGGTAGTGGGCTTGAGTGGGATTCGTCACTACCGACATGTTGTTCGGTAGCCCAGCTTGATGGTCGCACTCATCGATAGATGGGATCCCACGACCAACACGTTCCACCTTCCGATGGGTGAGATGAATATCACCCTGGAGGACGTGTTCTGGATTTTGTGGCTACCCATATTAGGTGCCTAGGTGTATTCTATCTCCTCTGAGGCCTCAGAGGAGTTGATTGGGACAGGTTTTGGTGAGGGGGCAACTGATTTGAGATTCCATAGTGCTAGTTTGAGCTATGGAGAGATGTACCTAGCCCGTCTGGATGAGATGAGGCTAGTGGTTTTGTTGATGGAGGCAGTGTGCTACTATGCACTGCCAGATGCAGAGGGTGGATGCTTTCCCCAATCACTGATGGGGGTACTCCATGATATGATGGTGCATGAGACATGCTTTTCCTGGGCACCAGCATTCTTAGTGTAGCTATACAGAGAGTTGTGGGCATATGGGCGGTTGCGCAGGTTTAGCCTGTGTTGTACATTTATACTACACTAATGGGTTTACTAGCACATAGTGTGTGTGTGACCTATAGGGATGCCCCGAGTAGATGCATTCCCAGCGTGATTTGTGCGGGTGGGATATAGGAGATGGGTGTCGGTGATACGAGAGTGGAGATCGGATAGGTCGACACATGATGTGGCCCATTTTCGGCAGTTACTGGAGGGGTTGTCTGGAGTGGACATTATCTAGAGGCCATATGTGGGATTCCCCTCATATAGGCATATGCATGAGGAGCTAGCTGAGCTCCAGCTAGAGAGGTGGATACAGGGTCGTCGTGCCGGGGAGGATGAGATGATCCCAGTAGACAGAGTCTGATGGAAGTTTGGGCTCTTACAGGACATTCCTCTGCCCTTCCCATAGTATCGGAGAGATGACGTGGAGAGGCCCTTACCTCTACCATAGCCTACAGTGCCCACAGGGGAGGAGGAGCAGCCAATGGATTGGTGGATAGATGACGCCAGATGTACAGACAAATATAGGCAGTGGTGGGTGGCTCAGTTACAAGCCATACCACCCAGACCGAGGCAGCTAGACCTAGCTACCATTACAGTACAGAGAGACACCCTATAGGGGCAGGTAGCTACGTTGATTACCCAATTAGGTATACTGCAGACCCAGCTGGAGGGCTCGGAGGTGGAGGTAGTAGAGCTATGCATACAGGTAGCCATCCTGTAGGCCTAGATGGAAGATGGAGGAGATGGAGGAGATGGAGATGGTCAGGGGAGATTGTCAGGTGGCAAGCTTACAGGCTCAGGTGGCAGGTTTACATGGCCAGTTAGTCACAGCCCAGGCATAGATTGGGGCCTTACAGGCAAAGGGGCAGGGGGCACCACCACAGGCACCGGGAGAAGGTCCCAGTTCACATGCAGGCGCAAGGCAGGTATAGGGGCCAAGACCTATGGGACCACCACAGACCGTGCTTGTATCTAGGTTACAGGATGCCCTAGGTGAGGTAAGATATTATCAGGACCAACTTATGGCGGCTAGGATAGATTTCATATCCTATGCCGAGTACAGGGCACAACAGGCATCTAGTGAGAGGACGAGATCCCGCACTCATAGTGTGGAGAGCACAGGAGGTCAACAAGCTCTGAGGCTTGATCAGGGAGAGGCCACCAGTGCACGACGACTAGCTCTAGGTGAGGTGCCAACAGGGACACAGGAGGCCGAGGGTACAGGTGACACAGAGATGGAGGACATCTGATGAGATGCCTGATATGCAGTCACTGGATTTTTGATGTAGATCGTTATTTGTTGATCTATATACCAGCTTGCATGCTGAAGATAGTTGTATTTTTTATCACATACTAACCTACGTGCCAAAGATAGTGAGGATGTACGAGTGATTTGTATATTTTGAGCATATACCGGCCTGTGTGGTGAAGAGATTTTGTATTGATTCATTCTTTTTTGTATATATGAGACTGGCCTACATGCTGATGACATTTTGTATTGTATATTGGCCTGCATGCCGACGTTTCGAGATGATGACCATGATGAGATATGCATGTATATTGAGATACACATTTATTGATTTATATGATGAGATACATGGTATTTTGTGATTAGTTGATGTATTTATGAGATATTGGTTTATGGCTTGTGTTAGATGAGATATGGATTTGTTATTTTGATGTGGATGGAAATTAGGTGAGTTAGGCATGATGGAGTCAGGTCAGTTTAGGCATGGATCGAGTCAGGTTATAGGCATGGTTGAGTCAGGTTATAGGCATGGATGAGTTAGGTTGGTTAGGCATGGTTGAATCAGGTTGGTTAGGCATGGTTGAGTTAGGTTTGGTTAGGCATGGTTGAGTCAGGTTATAAGCATGGATGAGTTAGGTTGGTTAGGCATGGTTGAGTTAGGTTGGTTAGGCATGGTTGAGTCAGATTGGTTAGGCATGGTTGAGTCAGGTTTGGTTAGGCATGGTTGCATTGAAAGTAGTTGAAGTTGTGATTCATTATTGTTTTGCAATGAATGATACTATGGGTCATATGTGAGATGTGGTATAATCCATGCATAGTGATGATAGAGAATTGGTAAGCGTAATAAATGTATAAAATATGTAGCAAATTGTTATGTATGTGGCTTAATTTCCAATTTTGTATATAAAAGGGGAACTAAGTGAAATGTGATGTAAATGGTGAGTTAGGCATGGTTGATGAATTGTTTAGGGTAGAGAATGGCCAAGCTAACCTCCAAGGGCCCCATGCCCTCGGAGTGTTGCCTACATAGTCCGATGAAAAGGGACCTCAGGCTGATGTAGTTCTCCCATAAGCTAGGGAAGAAAATGAGAAGGTGTGAAAATGAGTCGATAGATTTTTGGGCATGTTGTGGGTTTATATTTGTTAGGTGTGGGTAGATTCATAGGTGAAGTGATTGTGGTGAAAGAGGAGATTACCCCAAAGGTAAGCGTCGAGGACCAAGTCCTGTATAAGGTAATCAAAATGTAAACAAAGATGGTTAAAAGATAAAAGGGGGCAATAAAGCCACCTGATTGGGTAGGATCATACCGAGTAGATCATACCTTGGAGGAGGTGATGAACATAAGACCCTAAAGACATTGCATGATTGACATGTTCTACGATGAAAAGTAGTCACATGATCACCAAATGTCTAAGTTCCAAGAAGTCCCTTGAGGCAGTAGGAAATGAGAGTGGGCATGGTTCACATGGTGAAGAGTAGGTAATTTTTAATTTTTATATGGTATGAGGTAGCAGGCCCTTCGGGCAAGAGGTCCTAGGTCACAACGGGAAAGTCCATGACTAAAAAGTTTTTTATTTTTACTTATAGTTGAGATAGACTGATTGATGCGGGAAGTCTATATGGGAAAAATTGAACTCCTTGAGGTCTTCATGAAGCTGATCAATGCGGGAAGCTTCAGTTGCTCTCATTTTTTTTAAAAGCTTTACATATTTGTCCTTTGTGGGAGCAGTCTATTTATAGCAGCAATTGGTCAAGAGGAAGATGTCCTTTTGAGGGAGTCATCTTTTTATTAGAAGTTTGACTCAAGGAGTTTGGTCCCATTGTGAGGTCTTTGTAGTCATGGACAAGACCAAGGTGAAAGATAGGACTCTTGTTCAAAGGGCAAGGTGAAACGACCATGGGATCTCATCTAGAGGTAGACGAAAATTATCTATGAGAATCATGTTATGTGCAGTGTCGTGGTACACATATTCAAGGGAAGATAACAAGTGACGGGTACTCACATGATTCTAGTTTAATCGTTAGGGAGGTGTATGGAGTGAATGGCACTCAAGGGACGAGCCTGGAGAGAGACAAAGGGTGAGTTAGGACTACGAGTCAACAATAAAATGGTCAAAGATGCAAGGCGTTAAGGGGCTCAGGTTCGGGTTTACCCTCAAGAGAAGATAAATGATAAGCACCTGATCCATAGGTATGAGTCACGATGTATGGTCCAAGCCAATTAGGAGAAAATTTTCCCCGTTTACTTTTTTCTGCTTTGGTTACATGTTGATTTTCTTTCAGGACAAGGTCACCGACTTGGAAGGTTCGTTCATAAACATGTTTTTCATAGGCACGTTTGATACGTTGTTGGTAAACTTGAAGGTGATCCAGAGCATTAAGACGACATTTGTCTAATAACTCTAGCTATGCTAAATGGTCCTGACGAAAGTCATCATCAGTGAGCATGTCATGGAGAGAAATATAGAGTGAGGGGATCTGGACTTTGAGAGGTAGAACAACCTCTGTACCGTAGACCAGAGAAAAGGGTGTGGCCGCAGTGGAAGTGTGAATACTAGTGCGGTATGCCCACAGGGAAAAAGGAATGTGCATATGCCAATCCTTCCTAGTATCATCAACCACTTTCATGAGAATTTTGTTGAGGGTTTTGTTAGTGGATTCAGCTTGGCCATTTAAGCTAAATCCTGAAGGTGTCGCAAAGTTTTTGCAATGTTTTGTTTTTGAATTGTTTTCCATTGTCAGTGATGAGGCGATGGGGAACACCAAAGTGACAAATGATGTGGTGGTTAATGAACTCACATATTTTCTCAGCTTTCGTGGAAATGAGTGGGATGGCTTCTACCCATTTTGTGTAGTATTCGGTAGCAGTGATGATCCATTGATGGCATTGGGAAGAATGAGGATTGATTTCTCCGACAAGATCCAAACCCCATTGAGAGAAGGGCCAAAGGTCACGAGTGACCTGTAAGGCATGACTGGGTGTATGATGAAGATTGGAATGTTGTTGCATTTTACACAATGTTTGACGTAGTCACAACAATCATGGTTAAGGGTCGGCCAGTAATAGCCTAGGCGAAGAATACGCTTAGCAACATCAAGGCCACTAAAGTGACCTCCACATATGCCATCATGAACCTCCTTAATGGTATAAGGAATTTCAAAACTTGTGAGGCATCGTAAGAGAATACCATCAAATCCACGCTTATAGAGGAGTCCTCCCAGGATAACGTAATGAGAGACCTTTTTAAGGAAGGCGCGTTATCTGTTACGGGTGAGATCAGGAGGTAAGATGGAGAGAGAAAGGTAGTCAGAGTATTGTTTATACCAAAGGTCACTCAGGTCAGGGGTATTGGTTCCGATCGAGTAAACATCGTGAGGTAAATAAGAAGGTGAATGGAGGTGTTGTATGGTGACAAAGATTTTGGAATCGGCGGGTGAAGTGGGTATTTGGGAAGCTAAGCAGGCCATGGTATCTACAAATTTGTTGGTGGAACATGGGATGGTTTGAAGGGTGTAACGATCAAAGGTGGTCAAAAGTATGTCTACATGATGTTTATACTTTTGAAGTATCTCATTACGACATTGGTACATACCATTGACTTGGTTTATGACCAATTGAGAATCACCAAAGATGTTGATTGATTTGACATCTAGGGCATAGGCAGCTTGGAGACCTAGTACGAGTGCTTCGTATTCGATAATATTGTTGGTGCATTCAAAATCTAGTTTGAAAGACAAAGGCATGGGTTCTCCATCAAGAGGAATGAGGATAATACCAGCCCCACCCCCACGCTGACACTTGGAACCGTCAAAGAAGAGTGTCATTTGGTAAGGGGGTTCGTCCAGGGAAAGGGTAGCAATTGACTCATCTGGAAAGTCAAAATTAGAAGGTTGATCCCCAGAAATAGGTGCGTCGGCCAATTGGTCGGTGATAGCTTGGCCCTTGATGGACTTTTGATGAATGAATTCGAGGTCAAGATCAGCTAAAAGCATAAGCCATCATGCGGCATGCTGATTTTGATAAGGTTTGGCGTACATGAAGTGTAAGGGGTTGGTGTTGGTCACAACATAGGTTTTGTGGTTGAGTAGGTAATGATGGAGTTTGGTGGCAACGAAAAACTAAGGCTAAGCAAAGTTTTTCGGGATGGGTGTATTGGGTTTCGTAGTCTAAAAGAGTACAGGCTGATATAATAAATTTCCTGCTCCCTGTGTTGTTCATCGTGATGAGCGAGCATGGCTCCCAAGGAGTGATCAGTAGTGGATATGTATAGATAAAAAGGTTGATCATCTTTAGGTGGGATAAGTATGGGTGGTTGGAGAAGGTATTGTTTTAAGGCCTCAAAAGCTTTGTGACAGTCATCATCCCATTTAAAGGAGACATCCTTCTTGAGCAGATGATGAAATGGTTGGCACCGATCTGATAATTGTGAAATGAAATGGTGAATAGACTGCAACTTACCTTGCAGGCTATGGAGTTGTTTAAGGTTAGTGGGTGGAGGCATTTCAAGAATGGCCTTGACTTTAGCAGGGTCAACTTCTATACCACAGAGGGAAACGATAAATCCCAGGAGCTTTCCTGAGAGAACCGCGAAGATGCACTTCTTAGGCTGAAGGTGGACACAATATTTAATGAGGCGGTCAAAGATGGTTTTGAGGATGGCAAGGTTCTCAGAGTGACATTTAGATTTGGCCAAGAGATCATCCACGTAATCTTCCAATATGCGATGCATGATGTCATGGAAGATGTAAGTCATAGCCCGCTGATATGTGGCACCAACATTTTTAAGGCCAAAAGGCATGACTCGATAGCAGAAGGTCCCCCACGGGGTGATGAATGAGGTTTTGTGTTGATCTTCTGGGGCAAGCAAAAATTTGATTATAACCCGAGAAGCCATCCATGAGTGATAGCATCTCATGACTAGTGGTGAGGTCAACCAACTGATCAATACCAGGTAAGGGAAAGTCATCTTTCGGGCAGGCTAGGTTGAGGTCATGGAAGTCTGTGCAAATGTGGAGTCCCCCTGTTGCTTTAGTAATAGGGACAATGTTAGAAATCCAATGAGGATAATCAATGGGTAAGATGAAGGAAATGGAAAGAAGGCGTTGAAGTTCTTCTTTGACGAGAAGAGCAATACGAGGGTGCATTTTCCTCAGCTTTTGTTTGATGGGTTTGGCATCGGGAACGGTTACGATATTGTGGACCACTATGGTGGGGTCAATACCAGGCATGTCTACGTAAGACCAAGTGAAAGTGTGGTTATGATCTCTGAGAAAAGAAGTGATGGCTTCCTGTTCAGCAGCATCTAAAGATTGTCTGATCTTTAGGATGTGCGGGTCATCCTGAGTATGAATGTTGATCTCGATAGTCGATTCATTCAACATGGTTTACATCTCAGAGGGTAACGACTGATGAATATATGAGTCTTCTGCACCAAGGTAGGTGAGTATGGATTCATCATCCTGACATTGAATGACGTTAATTATAGGTGTGTCATCATCGATCATCTCAGGATACAGGAAGGGAAGAGTGGAAGGGGCCTCGCCCTCGTGTTGATAAGTCAGAGGCCCCAAGGAAATGGTGTTTATGAAAAAAAAAGTTAGGAGGGATAGATTCAGGATCCATCGACTCCATCGGTGAAGGTGGTGATGAAGGTGGAGCGGGTGAAGAAGGTGGAGAAGGGCTAGTGTCCTTAATGAGTTCAATGCGGGCCTGTTTGGTAGGTGGTTTGGGGAAGCCGATACCACTACGGTCATTATGTTTATGGGTGGTACATGGAATAATGGTATGGTGGCCTTGCTCATAAAATCCAAAACCAAAACCCTTCCATGCACATTGGTGCAGGAAGGTGTGGGTGAAACGGTGATTGGTAAGTGATTGGAAGTCAGTGGAAAATGGGTGGGTTTGTGATGGTGGTTCAGGTGTGTAAGTGGTTGTATCAAGTCCCCCATAGGTGAGACTAGTACGAAGGTGGGGAGGACCATAAAGGAGACGTTCTCCTATACGGTGATCATAGCGAGGGTGTTGGTGAAGGCTTCCATACTCTTGTGGAGTAAGAAATGTGTTGACACTATATAGGCGGTACTCCCCCAGAGTGAGGCATTGAAAAACACCTTCCAAGGGATCAGTGGTTGGTATGTAGGTAGTTGGTATGGATAATGTGTCAGAGGTCGATGTGGAGGTGGAGTTAATGGATTGGGAAGCTGATGGGTCAGCCATGGAGGTTATGGCAGTGGTAGGAATGGAGGAGGTATGTGCAGTAGAAGCAGTGGCTGTACTGGTAGGTGGAGGTGTAGGTGAAGTGGTAGTGGTCGCTGGAGGTAGATGACTTGATAGGTATGAGCACATCATTGGGTCGGTAAAGCATGTTGCATGTTTTAAAAGGTGATGGGTCAGCTGGAATGGTATAGGTGTGTCCTTCATGTTCAAACTTTACACAATGATGCAAAGTGGAAGGAACGCAACCCATGACATGGATCCAGGGTCTACCAAGCAACAGGTTATATTGGAATTCCCCCTCCAAAATGTAAAACAATTCGGGAACAGTGTGGGGGCCCATGCGAATGTGGAGGATGATGGTGCCTAGTGTAGAGGTGATAGCGTCATTGAATGAACGCAACATGACCGGGTGTTTATGCATGCAATTGTCAGGTATGCACATTTGAGTGAATGCATGGGATGAAATGATGTTAATGCTAGCACCCCCATCAATCATCACACGGCATACCCGTATGTCATCGATGTGGATAGAGATGAAGAGGGCTGGGTCTGGGTCATCATTTTGGTGTGGCATGATCTCTTCCTCTGAGAAGCTAAGGGAGGCCACTTGGTGAACAAGGTGGGGTGAAGATGAAGGTGGTAATTTGGTGAGAGAGGCTACATGATGGGGTGTGATAATGGAGGCTACGGGTGTAGGGTCATTAGGTAAAACCTCAATTGATTGAAGAACCTCCATGAGAGCTTGATGATGGGATTCTGAGGTTTGGATGAGGTCATATAAGGACATTTTGAGGGGTGATTGGTGTAATTGTTTGAGCATGGTGTGATGTGTGATGCCATTAGAAATGGGGTACGTGGGGCCGTGGATAGTTATTTTAGGTATGGGTGCAGATGGTATGTTGGGTATAGGATTGGTTGGTGGGTCAGTTGCCTTTTCTTTTCCCTTGTCCTTCTGAGCACGTGTAGTGACGTGTATCATGTTGATCTGAGGGGAGTTGGAAAATGGAGAAGGTGTAGGGTGAGTGGTATAACGACACGACGGGTAAAAACCTACCGGAGGAGAAAAACCCTGTGAGGTCAGTTGGGTGCAATGACATTTGGGTGGTGGCATGGCAAGTTCTCTGATGTGAACCATGTTAATTTCAAATCTTGGGGATGGCTCTAGGAGAGGTGAGGGTGGAGGTTGTGGTCATTGAGTGGGCAGTGTGGGAATGGGTGTTGGTGAAGCAGGATCCTCGTCGAGAAGGTCATCATCGTCAAAGTTGGTTTCTGGTGGACACAATTGGATAAGGACGGTTTTCAAGGCCTTGCAGTTCTCCACATCGTGTCCTTGGCACATGATGGTATGCACAAATTTTAGTATCGTCAAACCCTTTTGGCTTGGGTTTGAGGGGGTTGTAAGGTCTGAGTGGCGGTAATGTGATGACAGAGGTCTCCAGGAGGTTGGTTAAAATTTTGGCATAAGACCCTGCTAGTGGATCACAATGGGAAGTAAACGTGGGTTTGGGTGTAGGTGTAGGTGATTGTTGAGGAATGGTCTTTAGAAGAGGAGGGGGTCGAGCCATGGGTTTGGGTGCTGGTGTGGTTTTAGGTGTTGGTCGTGTTTGTTTAGGTATGGGTATAGTAGATGGACGGGTAGGAGGGTGTGTGGTCATTTTGACTACCTTATTGTGGGGTAGTGGAGTTTTGTTTTTGGGTTGCACCTTCTTGGGTAAAGGTGATGTGGGTGTATGAGGTCTAGAAGGAAAATCCGATGGAGGAAGAGGGTGAGTTACCCATGGGGATAATGGGGGTGCTGTGAAGGTAGATGATGCGGGTCGTGCTTGAGGTGTGCGAGACAGCGACTGAAGTGTAGTGGGTAGTGAAGCAATAGCTGAGGGTATCAGAGGTATGGGTGGTAAAGAGGCTACAGGTGTAGGTGTAAGTCAGGTTGGGTGTCTGGGTAGGTCAGAGGTTTGTGAGGAAGGAATGGGCTGTTGTGTTTTTGGTTTATTGATGGGTGGAGGTTTCTTGACCATGTGGGAAGCTGAGATCCTAAGACGGATGGGACAGGTGCAGGTGTGATTGGCGCAGCCGGGGTATGAGTTCTATGGGTTTGGTGCTTCTGTTTGGGTGTCAGAGTAGGTATGGTGTTGACTTTGGAGGATGTAGCTAAATCCAGTTTGATAGGTGGATGAGTAAGGCTGGTGGTCGGGGTGACCCCTAAAGTGGTAATGGGTTTAGTCAAAGAAAATGTTGTAGGTATGGGTTTGGGTTTAGGTGTAGGTTGAGTTATGGGTAAGGGTGTGGTTTGAGCTATAACAGGTGTCATGGAAGGGGTTGTGATAGAGGTGATTGTGTTTGGTTCAATTGGTCGAAATGTTTTTGGGTAGATTGTGGAGGTATCAGCAAGGGATCTCTGCATCTGTGTTGAGACGGGGAGTAAAAGGTGCCCCCATAGTAGAGCCCTATCCACATAATCTAAGTGATCAGCCAAACGTGAGAACGGAATGTCTGTAGGTGGAGTTGGTGAGGACCTAATGGAAATTCCCATAAAATGTGTCTTAGAGATGGGGAATTGGCTAGCTTCAGCTTCCGTGGGTAAGAGAGCTGAAAGTAGGTCTGTAGGATTTTGGGTGGCTGATGGAGAATGCTCGCCAAGAGGAAAAGGTATCTCAACTGGGTCTATGATAGGTGGTGGAGATGATGGGTGCTCCTCTATAAGTGGAGGAGGTAAGGGTGCTCCTCTATGGGTGGAGGAGGTACTGTAGCTAAAGGATCTCTAAGTGGTGAAGCCATGGGTGAGATGGTCTCAATGTTAGTGAAAGATTCCTCCGTAGGTGATGAAGGAGATGAAAGGTGTTCCTCTATTGGTGAAGGAACAGGGGAGGTTGGTTCCACATGCGGAAGGAGGATTTTGGGCTAGGATCTCCTCTATGGAAGGAATATGGGGTAATTGGGAGGTGACAGGTGCATCATTAAAGATAGCGTGAACCTCGCGGGTATGGGTATCGTGAGTGGAGGTCTCACCGGTTTGATCAGATGAAGGGGCATGGTTAGGAAATGGTTTCTTGAAGATATGTAGGTTTTGGTTGGTAGGTGCATTAGGATTATCCACGGTTAACTCACCTTTCTCGAGCATTTCTTGGACAATATTTTTGAAAGTGATGCAGTTGCCATCACTATGACCCTTTACTCGATGATAATTATAGAAATCATGTTCTTTATACCATGCGGGCATGGGGCGAGCAGGGTCAAAACCAGTGTGTGGTTTTATGGGTGGAAGAGTGATGGCTCCGGCTTTGATAAGATTTTCTAAGACAAAAGAGTAAGGCTCCCTGATTGGGGTATATTTCCACTGCTCTTGTCTGAATTGAAAAGTCTGGATAGGTGAGAGATTAGATGAAGGGGTAGCCTGATTTGACGGATGTGCTGGGCCGGCCTTAAGTACCACTGCGTTAGTGGTGCCCTTAGCTTTTGAATAATTGGTCTGTGGTTTGGAAGAAGAAGAGGTATCATTCGACTTGAATGCGAATTCTTATTGCGTAATTGGATTTTCTTCTCTTCGATGGCCCGAATCTCTAACTTTCGTGCCATAGTGAATGCCTCATCAAATGTTTGGAAGGTTTGGACCTGCAAGGTCAGTGAGATATGCCTAGCACAAGCCCATGTGAAGAGCTCGATGAGTTCTATTTGTGGCAGTTGGAAGGTAAGTTGGTTGATCAGGCTTGCCAGTGAGTGACAAAATCTGTGATAGATTCGTCCTCATACTGACGTGTGGAATATAGATCAGTCATGGTAACCTTCTTGATGATATTGATAGAGAAATGATCCAAGAAGGCTTGGGCTACCTGATTGAATGAGAATATAGAGTGTTTAGGTAACCCACTATACCAATCTAATGCAGGTCTAGTGAGGGACATGGGAAAGGTTCTCAAGAGCAAGGCATCATCATGAGTGATTAGATAACACCCATGTTTGAATAACCGCAAATGTTGTTGTGGGTCTTCTTTGCTATTGAAATGATTGAATTTAGGCATTTCCCAATGCATGGGGTATGAATGGATAGGAATGGATGGGTGAATGGGCTCGTTGCAAATCTCGTCATAGGTGAGAGTGTTGCGGGAGCCAGAAACCGATGCCTCCAATGTCTGCATCTTGTCCAACATCAATTTAATTAGGTCGTTGGTGGGTTGTGATGATTGGATGCCTCCTATAGCATGAGAGGGTTGGTTTTGGGCATATAACAGGGGTGGCACTCCAGTGTATGGGGCTGCCATGTAGGTTGATTGAGAAGAAGGAAGTGAAACAGGGGGTACGTACCCAGTGTGTATAATGGATGAAATGGGAGGTTGTTGATAGTATGTATATGGGGGTGGAAGGGTTGTGGTAACCCTAGTGGCAATAGGGGCTAATGATTGTGGAATGGAAAGGACCACGTTCTGAAATGGGGTAGGGGTCACTGACACTAGAGGTGGTAATGTAGCTATGGGTATGTGTGAGACATTAGGGGTGGATGAGATTGTGTTTGGGGTAGTTGTCGAGGGTACGGTGGATGTAACGGGTGCCACGGAGGTAACAGATGTGGCAGTCATAGCGGGTATAGGACCTAACTGTGAAAAAACTGGGGGTAAGGTAGATGCGGGCAGCACGGAGCCAGATGGGGCCGATGCGGGAGTGGGTGTGAGAGTCGGGGGGATAGATACGGGCATGTCGTATATCAACTGACCCGAGGCATCTCGAGTGGACGAGTGGGAAAGGTAAAACTGCAAGGCGGTAGGGTTTTGGTCAAGGAGTCATGCGAACTCCTCATCTCCGGTAGTGATAGTAATAGGCTAGATGGGATCCATGGCTGGTGATAAAATGGAAGGTGGTGAAGGACTAGGTGGGAGTGGTTGACAACTGGCGTGAAATACGAGTGCGCTTGCTTGTCTTCGGGTCAGCACCATGTGAACCAGTACTGATCAGGTAGGGCTGCTTCTCTGTAAATGACACAGAGAACAACAGGAACAGGTGAATCTGGTGACAAAAAGTAGATTAAGTACCAAATGGTGGCTGGAATGTGAAACAGGCTAACCGATGCCGGTTAGGGAAAACTGACGCCGGTCAGGGGTAACCACTGCCGGTTACTGTAGAAAATGGACAGTGAGTGAACAACAAGGCAGAAGGTAAAATCTGATAGGTATGCCAAATCTGATGATGTTTACAACATCAATGGGAATGATGACAGTGACAGGGACTATGAAAAGTGGAAAAAAATGAATGAAAATGTCCTTTTGAGTAGGTTAGCAAAAGGACCTGGAACCGACGTCAGTTGGGTATAACCGACGACGGTCAGAGGTAACCGACGATGGTTACTGTGAAATTGAAACAGTGATGAAAGAAAAGTGGTTGTGAATTAAAATCTGATGTAGAATCAGACCCAGAATTCTGAGAATGATGATGATATGGCCCAGGCACACTCAGGTGAAGCCGGAATACACCAGCTGTGATGAGGAGCATGCAAGGATGAACAAAAAAGTGAAGAACGTGATCTCTCACCTCAAAACGCAAGCCAAGCAGAAACACTAAGAAAATGTGATCCTAGGAGTGCCTTTTCTATTATGTTTGTTTAGCTTATGCTATTTAGGGACTGACACATGAATTGTGAAATAGATTTTTTGGTGAGGATGGCTTCCTACAAAGAAGGAGATCTAAAAGGTGAGGTTTCAGGTATGTTATGGTGGGGGCGGGCTTCGCTCTGAAGTATGACTCGACAGAGCAGCGAGCTGGGTGCCCACTGTGTCGTGATCGTGTGATCACCTACAACTTCTTCCAGGTAGGATGTTGTTTAAGAATGTATGTATTTTGAATTTTTGTGAGGTTTGGTAAGACTCAGAGAAAGAGAAAAGGAAAGAAGTGCTTTTCTATGATTCGTTTGTCAACCATCAGCTGGGCATGACTTCCAGTGTATAGGTTGCCCTCAATTAATGTGAGCTAATGCAATAAATCAGAATGGAATGCACTTATTTTTAAGCCCAAATCGAAATGTGAAATTGGATGACACAATAAGATGAAGAGGAAGAGGGATGCTCTTTCACTACAATGCAGAAAACATGAAGAAATGATTCTTTTTAATTACACCAAAAGAAAAGTTTCCTTTAGAGAAAATAGAAAGAAGAGGTGGGTTACCAAGGAAGAAAATTAGTGTGTATGCTTTTCAGAAGGGAAACAAACACACAACTTTTCCTAGGAATGAATGAAATGCAAGGAACCCTGGATGGGTCCCACCGGGCATGCCAAAATGTTTCACCTTTTTCTTAGATTGTTTCTTTGAAGTGTTGATGAAACAGATAGGGTAACGGTGTAGGAGGAATACCTGTTCAAATGTTGGTTGATGGGTTGTTGCGCGCGTATGACTTCCGAATCCACAGCTGATCATGAGAGCTTCCTTTTGGCTAGGAGGAACTACCTGTAATGCAAAGCAAGACCACAAGAAGGAATTAAACAATATGGGCAGTGAACTGCCTAGCGTATGCTAGATCCGGGAAGTGTGATACTTCCTAGATGGCTGTCAGTCCACTGTTTTAAACAATTTAATGTTGTAAACAAAGTAAATCCTATTGTAATTTGAAATGATTTAGGTATCTCACTTAAAACACAATAAGAAATAGATCTAATCTAACAGGCTAAGCTAGAATAGAATCCAAAGGTCAAATGATTGGTTCTGGGTTCTACAGGTTTGACAGAGGTCTCGGGTAGATCACAGGTGGATGAGGGTGAGATGAAATTAAGTGGGTAGGTCTCTGTTCTGGGCTGTGTGGGAAAATACAGAGACCGATGTCAGTCAGGGGTAACCGACGGTGGTCAGGTGTGACTGGTGCCGGTTACTGTGAAATCTAGAAATGTCACAGAACAAGCTTTAGGTCTCCTTTGTGATTACACAAAGGACTTTGGTTGGTTGGGATGAGGTATTGGGTGACTGGGGTAGGCTTCGGTGAGGCTTTAATGGGTATATGGAGGTGGAAATGTTGGAGAAGGTCAATAGGTGGCTAGGTAAACAATAGATGATAAAATGATGATGAAATGAAATAAACCAGAGAAGTATGACATTATACTTACTTGGATTCTGGTCCTGGATGCCTATGTGTGAGGGATGGAGGTGCTGATGAGAGGTTTTGAAGGTTGCAAGTGATCACCAGCTGAAGGAAAGCTTCTGCATGGGCTGCATGTGCATTCCTCTTTGCTTGGTTAGATCAGATCATGGCTGGGATGGCTATGCAGGAAAAGATGTTTGATCTCCTTCCTTGCATGCGTGGTCTCACTGGAATTCACTCTCTGAAGATGTGTTATCTCTCTGAGATGTGATAATGCTCACCAACCTTTTTTTTGCTTCCAACTTCCAACCTTGAGAATAAGGTTGTTTTGGGGTTAAAAGGGTAACCGATGGTGGTTCCGGCTTAACCGACAATGGTTAGGGGTAACTGGCGTCGGTCAAGGTGGGATTCCCTAGGTTTACTAAACTAGGGAGATCCTCTTGATTTCCTTGGATCTCATGTTGTTAACCCCGTGGATTAGACTGGGAGCTTCTTGTGAGCATGTGGGAATGTGGTTAGAGGGAATGTAGGCATTGATTTTTAGGGTTTGGGTAAGACTCAGTTAGTTATGGCAACTTACTAAGAACAGGTCTTAGGTTGAGTTGGCTTGGTGAGGTGTCTAAGTGAACTGTATGTGTGGATATTATTTAAAATAAGATATTTAAATAATAAATATAGTGAGGATAATGCATTAATTTAATTAAATTAATATTAGTGGGGTGAAAGGGGTCATGGCTAGGTGAATGTGATGAAGGGTGCTTATTTGTCGAGGGACCAAAGGGTGGTGGCATTTCTTGACTCACAAAGAATACAATTGTGGCACAATGAGTCTTTTGATTGATGTAAACTATACGATATTGGTTCAATGCATCTTTGAGGACGTATGATTGTGTTTCTCACAAATATTTTTCTTGTATTGTGTTAAGGATTATTTCATTTTCTTGCTCATGGAAGTAATAATAAACAATAATGAACTTAATGTTGTGTACAATCTAAGAAAAGAACACTTGAGTTGTTACAATGCTATGATTGAGATAAGCAAACATAACATTATTTCTACCAAAAATAAAATCACCCCAAAAAATGAAATACCAACTGGCACAAGTTCCTTATTTTGTTGCAATAATTTCACTATTATAATATTTAAAAAGGTCATATTTTGGGAGAATCATAAAAAATAATTTATATTTCGGGGTGAGCACATAATTTTACTGTAATTTCCATTAGAAATCAAAAGAACACCACTAAAATTTGAGGCCAATGCCAATTTTAAGGATGCCCATAATCAACATTGAAAGTATGAGCTTCAAAACTTTGGAAGTGTGAGGCTTGCACTTTCAAAGCTAAGAGGCTCGCACTTGAAAAGTTGTGAGGCTTGCATCTTCAAAAGTGTGAGAATCACACTTTGAAAGTGCAGGCCGCAAACTTTGAAAGTGCGGGCCACAAACTTTGAAAGTGCGAGGCTTGTACTTTTAAAGTGCGGGGCTCACACTCTCAAGTGTAAATCTCACACTTTTGAAGTGTGAGCCCCACACTTTTAAAGTGCGAGACTCGGAACTTTGAAAGTGTGAGTCTCGCAACTTTGACAATGTGAGACTTTGAATTTGAAAGTGTGTGGTTCACACTTCAAACTTGTTATTGCAAGGATATATTGTTACTTTGTTATTTTTTTAATTAATACAATAGGCTCATGACTTATAATAGTTAGCGACCGCTAACCTTGCATCGAGGCTCACAATTTGAAAGTGCGCGGTTGGCACTTCGAACTTGTTATTGCAGGGATTCATTGTTATCTTTTATTTTTAAGTTAATACAACGGGCTCATGACTTATAATAGTTTATGACCACTAACCTTACATCGAGGCTTTTGCACTTTCATTTAATACAACGGGCTCATGACTTATAATAGTTAGTGACTGCTAACCTTACATGGAGGATTTTGCACTTTCATTTAATACAACAAGATCATGACTTATAATAGTTAGTGACTGCTAACCTTACATGGAGGATTTTGCACTTTCAAAGTGCAAGGAAATTTCTAGCATCACCTTTTCAAATTACGAGGCTTGCACTTTGAACTTGATTTTGTAGGAATTTATTATTATTATTTTTTTATTAATCCAATGGGCTCATGCCTTATAATAGTTAATGGGCTGCTAACCTTACATACTCCCAACATGAAAATCTAAAAAATAGTGAAATTGGAATCCAATAATAGCGAAATTGGAATCCAATAATAGAGAAATTGTAATCCAATAATAGTGAAATTAAAATCCAATAATACTGAAATTGGAACTCCAATAAATCCAATAACGATGATATTGGAATCCAATAATGAAAATATTGGAATCCAATATTGTTACTAATGGAATCTAATAATAGTAATAACGGATTCTAGTACAGACAAAAATGGAATCTAATATAGGCAAAAACAATGATAGATTTCTTCCAAAGCATGTAATATTGGAGTCTAGATTCACTGGAATATGTCTAGATTTAGTGAAATAAGCGTTATATACACAATATTTAATTGTTCTTTCCATCATATCATCATTATTCATTAAATTTGATTATTCATTTAATGTGATGGCATTTACCAATCTTCCATCAAGGTCTTAAAGGTCTTGAAGTTAGTCTTATATTTTTGTAGTCTACACTTGGAAGATTGGGCACTTAGGATTCCCAAGCATAGGAGTTACACTGACTATGGTTTCCTAACCGCTAGAGTCTTGAATAAGAGTTTTTCCTCAATCTTCATCTACTTTCTTGTGATCCCCCATATTAACTATCTCATAAGGTGTTGCTAATTGTAGGGGAAGATAATGTGTCAATGGTATCTACATTCATGTAAGTATGTATAACCTATCCTTTCCTTTAGGTTCTTTTAGATTTGGATGATTATTTTATTGGTCGTGCATAGATTAAATTATAGTAGTAATTATTGATCTAGCTTTATAACCTACCCTTTGATATTTATAATCTTGTACAACATATCAATCCTTACAATCCATGTTCACAACCCTAGTATTATAATCTTTCTCTCGTCACAATCTAATAACAACCTTGTTATTATTGACTTATTATCATGACCTAGTTAGATGTCACTCCTCGATTCTAGATCTAGGTTTTAGAACCCTATATATTTCTTAAAGTGTGGAAAACTACCTACTAGTTTCATGTCTTTTACAACCTACCTCTGAATCCAAGTCAAACACAAGTAAGCATGTCACTACAAGCATAATAAAGTAAAAAATTTTCCAAAGATAGTTGCATCCACACACACACACATCACATCACATCTCTAGGTGGAGAACTATGGGTGGTTTGAGGTTTCTTCGGAGTAGTGCCAATGTAAGTGGTGTATGAATTGCACTTCAACCCAATCACGGACATTTTTTTATGGGTATTTACCCATGGTTAGGGTTTGATGTTATTTCAAGTCTTATCAAGGGATTTACACATTTATGAGACCTAGGGTTTCAGAAGAAGACATATTACCACAGCTTGCATAAGTAAATAAAGCTACATAATCCAACATCTCATCGTACGAAACCACCGAACAAGTGAAAAACTTCTAAATGGTTATGTACATAATTAATAGTTTTGTCCCCTTTCATCTTACACCTCTAGAACTAGAAATGAAGCATCTACAGATCATTTCCATTCCTTTCTCAGAAGTTGGACAGTAAACATCTACTAGTTCCATGTCCTTAGGTAAGTATTTATAACCCCACCTTTAATTTATGTTATTTTAGATTTGGATAATTATGTTGATTGGTTATGCATAGGTTAGAGTAAAGCAATGTATTCTTGATCTATTACTTTTTTTTTAATCTATCCGCCCTTATCTTATAAACTACATTTTAGGATTTATATTTTTTACAACATATCGATCCTTACAATCCATGTTCACAACCCTGATATAAAAATATTTATCTTATCAAAATACAATAACAAACTTGTTATTTTCAACTTATTATCTTGAACTAGTTTAATGCCCCTCCTCTATCCCAGACATAAGATTTGGAACCCTACGCATTTCTTAGAGTGTGGACAATCTCCTACTTGTTCCATGTCATGACCCACACACACACACACACACACACACACACAATATTTGGTTATTCTTTCCATCATATCATCACGATTCATTCAATCTAATAATGTTTACCAATATTCCCTTATGGTTTTAAAGGCCTTGAAGTTAGTCATGCTTCTATTTTTGGAGTCTATACTTATAGCATTTAGCAGTTAATATTCTGATGCATAGGATTTGCACTTACTATGGTTTTCCCAACCTTTTGAGTCTTAAATAAGAGGGTTTCATCAGTCTTCTTTTATTCAATTGTGATCCCCCACATCAACTATCTCATAAGGTGCTACTTACCCTAGGGGAAGCTAATGTGTTAATGGTGTTTACGATCAAGTAAATATCTATAACCTCTCTTTCCCTTTAAGTTATTTTATATTTTGATGATTTTTTGATTGGTCGTGTATAAGTTAAAGTAGAGAAACACATTTTTTTATCTATTACATTATTTATCTACCACCCCTTGCCTTATAACCTACCCTTAGGATTTATAATCCTTTACAACACATCAATCCTTACAATCCATGTTCATGGCCTTTGTACACGAATCTTTATCTCATCACTATCTAATAACAAACTTGTTATCATTGACTTACTATCGTGACCTAGGTAGATGTCACTCCTCTATCATAAACATAAAATTTGGAACCATGTATATTTCTTAGAGTGTGGACAATAACCTATTAGTTCAATGTCTTATTCAACATGCAATCTATGATGCACATATTTAGTGTGGTCCCTTTCATTATCATAGTCTATATTACATAGAGATACAGAGGAAATTTTATTAGGCTAGTTTTTATTTTCATATCCACATGGAAATGAGAGACCCCATATCCAACCTCTCCAATGTGAGCATTGAACCGCAAAGAGGGTTAACATGAAGAAAACATATTTTATGATAGAGCATCAATATAGAAGAGTGTTCTAAGTACGTACAAAATTTCATTACATCATAATGATGAGGGTTGTTCTGTAGTTGTACACCAAGTCTTAACAAAGGGAAGAGAAACAACCATACCTTAATGAAGAATACCATCCTTATAAGAAATATATTAACATTTAGCTACAATAGAAAAATCCTTGGAATGTGCACATTTAACCCATCCATTATTGGGAATACAATCCTCCCCACCCACCTCAACCATCAACTACTAAGCATGATGACAACCCTAACATTGCAATGACTATAGAGATATTAATTGAGCTAAAATCAAGCAACTTGATATAAATGGTAACTAACCCTACTAAATTTTTTTATTTCAACTTTAAAATTTATAAAAAAACATGCATAAAAATAAGACATTTACATTAAACAAAAGTGATGACACTTACTTTAATAAAAGCACCACAATACAAAAGGAAAATAATTTTTGAATTCAAAGTTCAGAACCATGAAATAAATGAGAACACATAGTTACACATGGTTATGGAGAAATAAGAGGAAAGAGCCCAAAGTTCTGAAAAAAGGTATTGACATTGTTGGCGAATCTAGGAAAGGATGGTTTTGGGACGGTAGAAAATGTAATTTTTTTCCAAGTTGTCAAACTTTTGCATATATATGTTACCCTCATGGATGTTCTCGCTCAGCAGCACACTACTATTTCTATTTAGTTACGCCGTCATATTTTTAGATGCCAATAAACACATAGCCTTGTCACTAGTCAGGATCATGAACAATGTCTATGTATGAGATCTCCTACACGTTGTCAGATGTGTTCGAATGTAGGTTTATGTCTGGTAACATGCCACCATTTCTAGAGCCTGAACACTGCCATGATAACGACAACGACTGGCAAGACAAATGGTGGTACTGAACAACACATTAATTTTGCTACCATCCAAAGTTGTATAAGATTTTTATCGGGTGACAACATATATTTAGGTTTTCATCCGATGACACTTTTACATAATAGCTTGACAATTAAAGCTTTATCGCTTACCTTTTTCTCTTATACCTTTAAATTTTTGGCTTAAACTTTTGGATTTTTCATAGGCTTATTCACTTTTACCTTCAGTTTCGACTCCAGATCTCAAAATTAATGAATTTTGGAATTATATTGTATTACTATATTATGGCGAATTAATCATATATAATAGTATATTATAACATAATGACAAATATACCAACATTGTTCAGCCCTTAGTGGAAACAGTAAAGTGAAATTAGGTTCAATTTTTTTTATGATCCATTAAATTTTGGTGATCCTGCTACTGTATGGTAGTGAAAAAAATCACCAATTTAAAACTTCAAAAATCCTAATATTCATACATGTATGAATATTTGCCCCTAAAATAAACTCTACAAGATCTTAAAGATTATAGTGGCCCATCTCATGTGTTTGGTTATGGCATTCCTACTTGGAATTATGTAACCATGTATAGGCAATCCCCAAATACACAACTACTATAAGAAAAATGAAAAATGTAACCCAATAACTTGATGTAATACCAAGGATAATGGAATCCACTTTCTACATTCTCCTTCACCGTGTTCCTTATTTATGAATCCCTTTTTGTATCCCTTTTTTTTGTATAACCCACTTTATATTTTCTTGCATAACCCACTTTATATTTTCTTGCATAACTATTTTCAAATAGCTAAAAGACCTTCATTAACAAGAAAAATAAATGTCAAGAGAGTATTAAAATCCACTTTTTCCTCTTCCTACAATTGACATCCTCTTATTATTCTCCATTTTCTTTGTCGTCACTAGACAACTCCTAGTTTTCATGATTAGGGTTTTAAGTAAGAATTCCCTATAAAGTTTAACGTCATTGCTATCTTCTAAGTTGACCCTTTACCCACATTATTTTCTAAATAACATTCAACTCTAAAACATGTTGCAAATTATAAGATTACATTGGTCATGTTAGGATACCAAAATAATAAGTCGTCACTTATTATTGCCACATGAAACACTCAAAACATCAAATCCACATCTCATGTGATATAATTAGGCAAAGGTCCATCAATTAAAAAAACACAAAATACAACACCATGTCGAGGCTATCCTAATACAATCAAGTCTTCCCCTTTAATGGAGTTATTCACGTTTTTTACTAGCTTTAGTGTCAAAAGCCCTTAATTGAGATTGTATAATCTTTTGACTTCACCACACAACCCACAATATGACTCATGAATAAAAATACCACACACATATCAAAATGAAAATAAGTCACAAATAGTAATGAATATGTTACATAAATAAAATGCAATGATTATCAATAAATGCTAAATAAAGTGAAATAACCAAAGTAAATCATAACACTAAAACACCAACAAATTGAAAAGGAATAAATCAAAATTGAGATTTTTTGCCACCTTTTTGCAATGCAAAGGGTGCAATCAAACTAACACACGAAGCTTTTGTACTTGTGTAACTATCTTGTAACTCATATTAGCATCAAATATGAATAATAGGATGTAACTGAATAATAATAATTATAATACATCATATATCAATTGTTTGGGATCCACTATTATTTATTAAAAAATTGTCATCTTACTAACTTGTTGACAATCAAAACATTCTAAACCATAACAACTACAACATTATGTTAGTATAACAATAACACATATATGTTGAACATAATTCGAGATTGATTCAAATACTCATAGTCTATGTAATATATCATCAAATAGTAACTAGGAAACAATATGCCAATTGCCCATAATGTTGCATTCCTTAAGGAACACAATACAATAAATAATTCAAAATTGTGGAATAAAGTGTTCATCATACGTTGAAGGCAATGAAATTTGCATGGGACATAAGAGAAACAAGTTTCAATTGAATGACACAAGGAAAACATGCCAACAACAACCTAATTTGGACCAATAATCAATAAACATTTAAATACATTATCATAAGAATAATTCACTAGTCCCTTGCAAAAATTAGTTGTCTCGATAGTGTGTTTGCTACTAAATCTATATTCATAATTACAACATAATTTGAATTACATATATCACAATATAAGTGTTGTTATTACTTAACATCCATATACATAAATTAGAAATTTAAAAACTTAACAATACATTGTCCATTTCACACTCACTCACACACACACACTCACACACACACACACACACACACACACACACACACACACACACACACACACACACACACACACACACACACACACACACACACACACACACACACACACACACACATTCTAATTTATCTTTTAAAGTATCATTTAATACAAAATTAATTTTTTTATAAAAAATATTAAAAAAACCCAAAGAAAATAAAATGAAACCTTAAAAAGTGAGGGAATTAAACATGCAGTGGTTGTAACACTCTTAAAGGGGGGTTATTTGAGGCCACAAAAAATAACAAAGTAGAAAATTATGAGGACAAGTAAATTTAAGCAAGCCCACTAGAAAATACAAGATTACTAGAGCATGCAAAATTAATGCGAACTCAAAAACATAAGAGAAAATAAAACACAAATTTATTAAGAAACCCATACCATTTAACGAGTATGATCCATGCCATCATTCTTATTTATTTGCTATTAACATCAATAAAATTACATAATTAAAGTATATACATGACAATTTTATCCAGGAGAGAAGGAAGTATTGTACATGTCTCTCTATCCCACACAATGGGGTAGCTCATGTTGTGGCTAACATGCTAAATTGGAGGGTTTGATGCATCTAAACAAATATAATGGTGTACAAAATTTAGAGCTCACTACAGTGGAAGAGGAATGCCAATAAGTTATCCTTAAGGAGGGATATTTGAGCCCCTATAGGGAATTCTATTTATTTTGGTCTCTCAAGTGTGTGACACTTAAATGTGATTTGTTAGGTATCTTAATTCTAGGATATCTATTTTGTGAGATTTCTTTATTTTATATCAATTTAGTTCTTTTTATGTTGAATGCATTTTCCTTATTAGAATGCAATTTGCAAAATATGACATTGTGTAGATATTAGGTGGTTCTACATACTTTAGTCATTGAAGAATGAATGAATCACAATTATTACATAATTGGAAAAATATTCTTGGGAAAACTATTCTCACATGTTAGGGAATAATTATACACGTGACTTATGTTGGCATTGAGTTCGGTTACTAGATGGAATCTTGTTTCTCGGGGGAGGGAAGTAGAAAAGCTTGGATAACACATTACACGATACTTCCTCAACACGCACAACCTTCGGTTGTCATTACTCCAAATTACCCCATCTTCATTATGGTAAAAATCCATTAGAAGGGATTCTGTTGGGTCCATTTGGCCTCACCAAATGAGATCATGTGCAATAATCAAGCTTACTCCATTATTAAAGTGGTTCATAATGGAATCCATGCTGAAACACACATTTTCTGGATTAGCATAAACCTACTAGTACTAAATCATACCTATATTGTTCACAGTTCTATTGTTATAATCCCCTTCATTTGATAACAAGACTCACTATTTATGACAGTCTATTTATGGGTAATTAGCGACCCTAAATCCGACAAAACATGCTTCTTACATGAATGCAGAAAGTTGATTAACAAAATAGACTCAATGCATGGTAGGATATCAATACCTCAACACATTTTTATTGGCTTCCTAATTAGACAAATTATTAGTGTCATCTGGGCACTATGTGTTGGCAATAAAATACATTGCATCTATACAAAATGTGCAGTTACACGCGTAACTCAAAATATACTTTATAATTCTCAACGTTAGGCCTAGATTCAAAATTTGCAAAATATTTTAAAAAATTATTTTGTGTCTTTCCTTAGTATATTATTACTTACACCGAAGGCATTTTCCATTCAAAATACAACTCGCAAAATCTAACAAAATGTAGATATCAAATGGTTCGTCATGCTTTGGTCATTAAAGCACATCTGAGTTAGAACTGTCCACATCTACAACACTATTTGGTTGTTGATGTGCATAAAAAAATTATTCGGTGGTGTGTGCTTCCAAATCAATAGATTGAATCCCTGTAAATGCCTCTTTTTCCTTGAACTCCAATAGACAAACTAAGTAGTCAAGGACGCCATCCAAGAATTAGCCTCCTTTATGAAAATGTGTAGCGGAACGAATCATTTGGCTGACTGTTCTTACATTTCCTTACGCATTACACAACATGGGATGGTTGCTCAAAATGTTTTCCCTCTCCATTGCGGCAACAATCACATTTTACTCATATTTCCTTATGTTAAAACTTCCAGATAATTGCAAGAAACAAGGCCGCTGCCACATTCACATTAGAGAACTCGCCAACGGAATTTTTTTTGTTTTCCTGCCCATTTTCAATAGGTTTACTTGGATTTTATGATTATTAGAAGTTCTCCTGTAAATCATGACATAGAAAACATCAATTCAGATTAAGTTATATCTTTTTTCATTTAAAATTTTGAGTGCTATTCAAATATAACAATTGAGATTTATAAGTTTCCTCCTCTTCACGAGCTTATGTCTACACCCAACCATATAAACTTATTCTCAATCTAATTATAATTTATAATAGAATAAAAAAATCAAAATTCAAGCCAATCTGTCCTTTTTTTAAAAGTATATTTGAGGTCTACTATCAAACTCAGTCGCTGACCAATTCATTCATATAATAAAGAGAAGTACAAGTTTATATAGAGACTTTTGAATAGATGGTGAGAGTACCATGTACTATTTGAGTATAAAGTAAAGGTATTTATTAGTCCATCTTTAGGCCAAAGGTGTCCATATTAGAATCAATAGGCCTAATTTTGAGACTTGTTAGATCATGGATGGATGCGATGTATTAGGTCATTGACGCACAACCGTATCACAATTGTCCACGTGGATGAGTGTGAGTAGGGTTTACTCTGCTTGTCGATGTCAACTCCAAATCCATAATGAAAATTCTTATAGCTGATATTTGTTGTTCCCTGGGCAAACATGGAGAATGACCTAAAATAATGGTTTGTAACAAAGACGCATAACCACCTGATTGCCCATGTTTTGCGGTTATCAAACAACTACTACATTGACTTGACACGGGACACTGAGTCCACTATACATATCCCTATCTCTAAAGTGTCCTGGATATGCGCACATGAATTACCCTTAAATTGAATTGTGATCTAAGTACCCACAAATCACAAGGGATGACATTGCAAGTATCAACTTGCAATACACCCCTTTGTCCTTCAAATGATTGACAAAAATGGTAAGTGGTCTAAATGTCCCTGGCCATGAGAAAGAAGAGTTTTGCATAGGTTCCCCCAAACATTTTCCCCACCCCTACACTTCTCCTCCCTCAAACTCCTTCATTTCCCTTATTCCTTATGTATTGTTTCGCTCCCTTAAATTAAACTTCTTCAACATATCCTCTTCGACGTCCCCATTGCACACTTCACATGTGATTGCTAGTTTTTTAATTTCAACTTTAAGATGAATATGTTACGATTGACTAAAGTGGGCAGTTTAGGTGTTTATTGTAAAGAGATTCAATTTTTCCCTGGCATTGAGTAGTTGATTATAATATATTGGGTAAGTATACATTTAATTCGTCGGTAGACGTCACATTTGAAGTTGCTTTTGTTAGAAAGTGTCAAAATCCAACAATGTTTTCCAAGTAGTCTTTTTCCGACAACATTATTTTCACTTGTCAAAATAAATTACATTGGAGGTGTCTCCTTTGAAGAGAGCCTTGCTGAAAAACATTAAATTCTGACAGGGTCTTTCGTGACGACAAGTAATATCAAATCAAAATAAAGGATCGGGTAAGAAACAAATATTTCTAGATTTAAAGCTATTCTTATCCATAGTCATTTATAGCTTCCATTGTCAAATTGTAATCAAAGTCTTGCTTTACTGTTGGATAAGTAAATAAAGTAAATAAAATATGATCCGCTTTGATTCAGGTTACACAATTTGGTTGGAAGAAAATAGTGAACAGAAATCAACTTGGATTTGATTTATGCACTTTTATGGCCTAGAGTAACTAGGTGCAGTGAGCGATAGCAAAAACTGTTCAGGCCTTGGTCATACCTCCACAACATTGATCCGCCTATATTTCACAGGGATGTGAAATCCACTAATATTCTCCATGACAAAAATTTCACAGCAAAAGTTGTAGATTTTGGACTTTCTCGACTAGAACCTGTGAATGTCTCACACGTTACCACTGCTTCGCAAGGCACGCTCAGGTATGTTGATCTAAAGTACCATCAATGCTATCAGACACCATAAATTTGTGATGTTTACAACTTTGGGTTTGTTTTGGTGGAGCTTTTCTCTTCTAAATTAGCAGTGAATATAATTAGAAAAAGAAATGAAGCCAACCTCGCTATTATGGCTGTAGACAGGATAAAAAGTGGAGCTTTGGATGAACTGGTAGATCCACACTTGGAGAGTTACACAAACCTTAAGGTGAAGATCATGGTTGGTGCAATTGCAAAGATTGGCCCTTGTATGCCTTGCAAATGACGAGGATGTTAGGCCAAACATGAAGCAAGTTACAGGTCAGCTTGAGGAAATTAAACATCTACACAAAACATATTTCGATGAACATGCAAAATTACCGATCAAAGAATATGCCAAATTTTAATATGTGTTGTGCCACAACTAACTCTGAATTATGTACGGGACAGATGGCCCAGCATAGCCTCGAGCAAAAGTTCATAATTCTTTTTTGGCGTGGATTTAATAAGTCTGTTTATCAATGTTGAAACAAAAAGTGAGGAACGTTATTGATTGTTTATTCTGTTAGTGATTCTAACAAGGAGATGTAAGGTTAATTGGGAAGGGAAGGGGGATAAAATAAAATAAATATTATGTCAAAAACATATTATTAACCAAAAACATTGTGTGTCAAATCAAAATTATATGTCGATATCACTCTTACATTTAATGTAAACTAAAAGGATTCGCTGGGAGTTATGTACTATTTATATGTCTTACTTGGGATATGTTCACCGGATTATTCTATTTCTTTTTTCTTTTTTCTTTCTTTGTTAGGCCATACACATACATCACAAGTTTATGTAAGGAGTGACAGTCAATACAGTTGTAATAGAGTAAATGTTGATTTTCACTAAGTGCACAATTTAGTTTTCAGTTGGCTCTTTCCCAACAAAATCTTGAATGGGTTTAGGTAGATCCCTCGCACAAAAAAGTGGAACCCTTGTAACGTTCACGAAAATATCGGCGCCGTCTTCTGATGATATATCACACTCATAAACAAGTTTGGGAAGAGCTAGCGTGACACAAAGTATGGAAGCAGAGGATGTAAAAAAATGTATGTGTGTATGTTCAACTTCGTGGTAACATCGAAAGTGGCGATGCAGAAAAAATCTGTAACTACGGTAGAGACCGGGGAAGATGAGGATCACAGAATATTTTCAACATGCAGTGCCACTTTCTTCATGAAGATTGAAATGCAAGTTTCAATGTTCATATGGTCCCCCTCCTCGTGGTAGGCAATGGTGGGAAGTTTTGTGAAGCAGATGTCAAGGGTGGAAGAGGCCAACAACCGGGCGTAACTCACTTGCTTCACAAAGTTGCATCCATTTTGTGGTTATTACGATTACATAGAAGCCGTGGTATGCACAAAGCCGCTTTGCAAATTCAATTGAAGGAATAAAATGTCCAACTCCGTCGTAGATTGCAACTCATATGCAATTGCTAGTATATAAATATTTGTATTCTCTCTGGTGTAATTTGCAACTCCAAGTGCAATTGCTAGTATTAGAATCTATTTCACCTAAACTATTATGATTAGAGGTGATACATTTTGTCAAAATGAGTAAGAGATAAAACTCAAGCATGGCCATTCCACACATGGGTTAAAAAAACAAGGTTTTAACGCAATTTTAATGACATTAGTTTATATGTTCGGGGATGCCTCCTTGCTATTATACCACATTCAACATGTTAACCTCATTATAAGCCTATATAATGTTTATGGGAAGCCCGACTATGTATATTGAAGGGTACGGTGGCGAGGTGCTTCGGCCGCCCAGTTAATGGAGGCCGAGGAAGGTCCCCGGGCCAATCTGCAGAGAATGCACGCTCGAAAGGGTTGTTCTTCGCCTCGAAGCGATCTGGTGTCCCGCTCTTGTGGGACTGGCTGAGACACGTGTGGAGCCATGTCCAGACCTCGGCGAAGCAGCTGGCCATCAGTTACAGTGATGCACCTGGTGGAGATCCACTGATGATCTCCTCCAACAGAACGGGGCCTACGTCCGCCGTTATCCATTTTTAATACTAACATGCCCTGTTTCTTTCTATTGAGTAGCTGAGTAGAGATGAACGGGTATGGAAATATTTTTTCTTTCTGAAGCCCAGTATTTGGGAAAAGTTGAAATCGTGTTTATTAATATATGGATATGGAAAAAATTTAGACAGATGGTTTTCTTCGTTTTCAATTTTCTTTTGCAATGCCGAATGGTTGGAAAGAGCAGCGACTGTGAATATTAAAATGTGGTTATGGAAAAATTTCAAATAGATGGTTTATCTTTTTGTTGTCATTTTTTTCAATTCTTTTTTTCAGTGCTCAGTAGTAGGAAGGGTTGAATGTGTGAATATTAATATATGAAATGAAATGAAAGATTTTAATGACGTTCACGAGACTGAAGAGTGTGTGAATAACAAATTTTTTAAATGAATAATTTATTTATTTTTATGTCGCAATGACCACTACTTGAGATGAAATTGTAGGTACTCATACTGGTATTTGTGTTTCAGTTTGATATTTTTGATTTCTAAGATAAATGCTTATTAGGTTTGCCTCCATAAAAAATATTGTGGCGATTCACCTGACCTACTGGTCCAAGCTCCACTGAGAACCGTGGCAATCCGTCAATACTCGTGTCATTTTGTTGTCTTCCCGTACTTTAGCCTAGTCAACACTCCCAGGCTCTGCAAAAACAGGGCTTTGAAATGGGGTAGTCATATACACCAAAGCATTATGGAAAGGGATGCTCAAATGTGGAAGCAAGCAAAGGCATGTCAACTGTTGGACAAAATGTCCCCAATACAATCTGGTCAGCCGTGCAGTGATAAAGAAGGGCTCGTTTTAATTGCATGTTCCCTGGAAGATATGTATGAAAAATGGGCAAGAATGTGAACTGTTTGAAAAAATGCCTTAAAAGGTATTTGGTCTCACAGACTGCAACGATTTCAGGATACGAAAAAAAAAAACAAATTGGGTTTGTTGAAAAGACCTTATTTTGAGGTTTTTTGGTTCAGTTAAAACATTGCCCTTCTTTTATTTAAATTTTGTCAAACAGTTCATGTGCCTTTACTATGCTTTTACAATTACATACATCTTTGGAAGGGCACTTGCAAGATGGATTCACAATTTTTTGCTAGATGGATTCTAGAAGTTTTTAATTGTTGCAAGAGGGTTTCCAAGAGATGTTAGCTCCCTCAGTCAGTAAATGGTTGCAGGAGGGGTTTTGGATTGAAAATTGCACGAAAGAATGGAAAAGATACTTAGTTGCCTTGATAATCATACTATAATCTTAGACTTGTTATTGTTATTTTAGTGTGATGATGGCAAAAAACTACGAGACAGCCAGGTCTCGACCTAGGTAGCACACCGATATCCTGGTGGCATTGATGTATCATTACAATTATATGTTTGCTTGAGTTTGTATCCAGGTTCAATTTGTGGAGATTTGCACGGGTTCTCTGAGAAATTCAGTGATCCATGTACTTACTTACTTCTTTAATGATAATCCAATTTCTAGTCATGTAACTCCACAGTTTTTTAGATATTTTCCCCCTCGGCTGGCTAATTATTTACAAAATTCTAGAATTTACAAGTATTACTTGAAAATTCTCCATTGTTCTCATTAACACCTTATTTATCCGTTAAATTTCCCCCCCTTTTTGGGAACCTAACTTAGTTACATTCAAAGCCTCATAGGATACTTAATTACCACAGTGAATGTAAAAGGATACTTAGTTATAGGATACAAATCAACTCCCCAAAACCAACTGAGCTCACACAATTAATTCCATCTCAGGTCGCTTACTTTCTGACCGAGTTACACTAGGCAGGATAATAGTTAAACTTTACTTGTATCCTGCCTCGTCAATTTGGGGAGTTTGTATCTATTTTAAATTTGTGCTTCTCTTGGCAGTTAACTTTGATTTGCGTTGAGTTGCACGACTTGGCTGAGATATTTAATCATGCAGGTAATTTCTTGTTTCTAAAATCCAAATTACAAGTCATGTACTTCTAGGCATTTTCTAATGGCTATGTTCTGTATTCCCAATTGGCTAATGTTTTAGAAGCAGTTTTTGAAAGATGATTAAATATCTAAGATTTGCACTGCACAATATTCGAGATAAATTTTCTGTCGTAAAATGTATTCAAAGTCATATTCAAATTTGGATAAATGTCTTTGTTATTGAATTTTGATAAATTTCCCGGTTATGCCAAAAAAAAGACCAGTTTTGTAAATGACATGGATCTGTGTAAGGTCCTCAAACTGACTTGTAAGATACCATTCCTGCTACATGTTGTTTGAGGCAATCCCTCGTTCATTTCTGGGTTGGCATTATCTTATGTTTTGTATTTTTTACTGCATTGAGGTGTGGATATGCAGCACTCGTCTAAAACAACACTTCTCTAAGTTCTTTGTGCTGAGTTGTCAATATCCAATTTGGTTTGGACTACCAAATCTTTGAGGGGTGCTGAACAATACAATTTTCTAGATATTGCTATTAAAAAAAATGATTACATATGTGTTGGGAGTTGAATTGCTTTTCGGTTCTTGTTAAGGGGCTTAAATGTTTCGTTAAGCTGAATAATGTTAGACCTGCGAAAAAAAGGGAAACAATTAAATAAGCCATCACAAACCAATGCAAATAGTAACGAGTGGAAATAAAAGAGGGTAGGAAAAATAAATTCAGGAAACATGTATATACCTATTTTAACAAAACTATGGACTGATTTAAATTTGAAATCAATTTGTTAAGTCAACACTTGCCAAAGTCGGAAGTTTTCCAATGAGACAACACATATACTCTTGTGGTAGAAGGCATCCTGAGTTAGGAACAATGAAAAGATCAAAAGGAGATTCTGGGTGCAACAAGGTTCCGAATGCGGATCCTGGGGGAATGCATTGAGAAATTAAGAAAATCCAAGAATGAAGGAGTTGATGCCCCCCACAGTCTCGTGGATGCTATAGAAGGGATTCCTTGTACATTTTATGATGACCAAGGACTTTCACATACAACACTAGAAATCATTGAGCAATTTAAGCAATTGGTTAAAAAGGTGTCAACTCCAAGAGCTACATTCAATTTCAACTCGATCAAATGACTTGTCAAATATCATAATACTTTTGATAATTTGACTAAAGAAATAAGGAAACTCTAGAATGTGCCTACATGCATGATCGACATCGAAATGGAATGTTAAGCAAGTTACATGTACACAAGCAACCTAGATGAAGATTGGATCGAGGAGGTTTTCTCAAATTTTAATGCGTATTAAGAAAGGATCCAAATAGTGAAAGAGAAAGCTATTGATGTAGAAAAAGACTCTGGAAAATAGCTGCGAAAGGAAGACTCATGATTTGCAACAAGTTAGGTCACGTCGAATGTGCAATTCTAATATCTTGATTTTTTATGATTGTAAAATTGCACATTCCTTTTTGTAAGTTGCAAATTTACTTTGTCAATTTAGAGAGTCCTTAGAAAGTTTGACTTTTGTCTCTCATGCATGCGCAAATGGACTTTGTTAAAGTACAAGCTTCTATTATTAGAAAGCTTGACTTTTTCTTGCATGAATGTAGGTGTAAACTAGAAAAAAAATTCTTCTAAATATTGGTTATCAAATCATTGTAATGGACCTTTTGATAATACATAAATTCTAGAGAAAATGAGAATGCAAAAACTTTGTATTCAACATTTTAAAGCGGAGAATAAAGAGAGATTTTCAGACTTTGTTTATTTACCTTATCATTTTATTTATTCTTATGTCAAATTCACGATTAATCTTAATTTTCAAAATTTATTTATTGGTGAATTGTCATTTTTGTTAACTATACTCGTGTGATTAAGATAGGATCTGCTTTTGCTTACTGGAAAATACAAGTCCTCCCTCTTTTCTTTTCTATACATTCTTCTTCCTTTTCATTTGTTTTTTCCCTCTCACTTCTAGTTTCCTTTTTGAAGACGTTACAATCCTTTGGGATGCAATCCCAAACCCCCTAGAGATAGATTAGCGTAGATATTGTATATACTTGTTTTCATACAATTTGGTTTTCAATAAAGGGTGCCTCCCCATTATAATAGAGGAGGGATTTTGACCTGAAAGATCCCTAAATGGGTCCCTCTTGTTTTCCAACAACTCTAGGTCAATAAAAAACACCAAATACTGATCTATGATAATTATGGCAATTACCGTAATGCAGATCTGGATTTATTTGAGAAAATGCGACTAGGGTTTTGTAACGACCCAAAAAAAATTCTTCACACACGAACAACACAGTAAAAGACGGGATATTTTTTTTTGACTTGCTTCCACACATAACACGACACAACATGTCGTCACAAAGTTACAACCAACTCTGGGAACCACTTGTTACGGGGATGACCACAAGGTCAGCACGGAAACGTTCACACTCAAAAGGATAATACACTTTTTCTTTCTGACATGACAACATAGAAGTCCAACCACAGAACACACACAGCGAGGGCAAGCCACAGTAAGAAATGATTGAAGGTTATTTATTTTGATAAAACACCCTTAAACTCATGTCTTATGTTTTCAGATAGATTCAAGTATGATTCGTACAAAACCATCTTACCAACCGAGTTATTTTCTTATACACTGAAGAGTAGTTCACTTAAAGTCTTCTCTTTTATGAAAATTATTTGTTTTATTTATTTATTTGATAAAGATGGTAATATAATTCCACAAGGCCATCTATTCACACTTACGTTACTAGAACTCGTTCCTGCCCTTATGACAACATTGGTTCGCGTTCAACAAACTTAAGAGAGAATTACAAGGCACCTTGGATAAAGTTAGAGGAAGAAGGTCAATTGAGTTCATCCTTGAGACATCGTTAGTAATTACCAAGATTTAATTGGAACTTGAAAACTTAACCAAAATTATTAAAGATTTCACTTAGGGTTTACTAAATGAGTTTTATAAAAATAAAAATTTTTACCATCCAATGGCTAAGAGATAGATTGCGTGGTTTCTAAATTGTTTTCTCCTGCTTATTAAATCTTATTATCTTCCAGAACTAACCAAAGATTTCCTTTAAGTTCGTTTAAGAATTTCACCATGAAAGGGATAGTGTTCACTAGTGTAGCTAGGGATATCAAGTTATATAATGTTACTTAACAAAGGATAGTTTCATCTTTGATCACTTATGGAATTACATGCTCTCAAGTTGGTCACCTCTACACTAATTTATTTGCAATATAAATTTTAGTTTAACTTCTATAAGTATTAAACAACCCATTTTATTTTACTTATAACACAATATTACTAAGCCTTAGAAAGGTTTAACTCAACATTTAATCGTAGGGGTAAAGTTTAGCATTATTCATTTACGAAAACGAAATAAGGTTACATCAACTCTTAGAATACCGATAATCCATTAAGGTCACTCAACAAGTGGTAAACAAATTTTCTTATATTTTCCAAGATAGACAGACAATTCAAGGTTCCAAAGTTAAGACGACATAATCCACGATACAAAATATTAAGACATTGATCCTTTTCTAAATTTTCCATTAGATGTTATCAATAGTTGAACAATATAAAAAGGATTCATGCAAAAGAACTTCTCAACTGAGGTTGATGTAAAAATCTACAAGTCTATCCCTCATCTACTCGCAAAATCCATTTGCAACAAATTTTTCCACAAGAGTCAGTTCGCGAGAACTGAGCAAGATAAGGCTACACAAAACCACCATAACTATGATCTAACAATACCACAAAAGGAAGCACTTTATTACAAGAATTGGGTCAAACCTCTAAACACTATCAACACATCAAGTTATAATAAAGTCTCCATCATGCCAATCAAAGAAGGAGAAGACCTTGTACTTCAGTTAGGAGTAAAAGCAACGAAAGTATAACAATCGTATGAGAATGGCCCTTGGCCCTATAAGGAGAAAAATAAACAATCTAGCAAAAACAGAATTCCCATCAAGTAATTAAACAATAATTACAAGATTGAGATTTGATATATATACCAACCATCTAGAAATTTATCAAGGTACCAAATGCATAGGCTAAAATAATATATTTCTAAAAGAACAAGAGTTGATCGGCCCAAGAAAGGGGAACCACGGGTTTCAAAAATTAACACAAAAAACCATGTATAATTGAGTTTCAAACCGGAAATCAAAATAGAGTATACACACAACAAAGTTTTGAAGCGAAGGCAAAGTATACTAGTTTTGACCATTAACTCCAAGAGATTTTCCAATCATCCAAGAAGGGCCAATGTCTTACAGGCTAGTAGCAAACACGCGAGAGAAGAAGGGAGTTCCGTCAAACAAGAGTATACAATAACGTCATCAACAAATTTTATAACACTAAAGATTTGCAAACCTCCACAACAATTCTAATGTTTGGTTAATTTAAAATAAATTGCCTATTTCCCAAAACAACAATATTTTAAGGCAACCCTTGGTAACACAGTCAACCATCACACATAGATATGAACATATTTCTAAGTGACATTATCAAAACAAAACCTTCCGCTATGAATCCATAAGACTATCAAATGAAAGATGAGTTTTTCCCGAAGATTGATCACATTTAAGGAAATTTCCATCACAAAATAATAAGGTAATTACGTGCATAAAAACCGGCCAATATTAATTAATAGCGTTAACACTACAAAGGAGAAATAAAGCAAGTTAGGAAAAAATAGAAGAGCGCCATCAACAATAATTCCAAGAGGGGGATTAGACCAAAACTATTCTAGTGTCAACAAGGTACTGGATTCGCACAATGAAACCTCAACCTTAGTTGATCCGAAAAGCTAGTTATGGTTCAAGTTGATAGGGATGGTCAAGGTACTTCTTGAGGATGGCCTTAAAAGCCTAGAAACAAGATGAAAGATAATATAAGAGTCTAAACACACGAGACGGAAAACACATTGCACACAAACCTTTTTATTCTAAAAGTTTTAATACCAAAACTCTAAGCTGACTAGCCCAAGCATTGATCACACTAATCCTACAACCTTCTTTTCTCGATGCCAAAAGGTCATCCAAGGGACTTGCGAAGGAGCTAACAAAAAACGTCAAAGACAAACTTGGGTGCTAGGGAGGGGCTTCATAGTTATCGTAAACTTACTTCCATGATAACGAAAATACTAGTTTGATCAACATAATAACTTGCAACTCAATCGTAGAGAAGAAATATTACATAAACAACAGACGAAGGTCTATCACTCGAGCAAGAGAAACATAACACCCAGAGGAGAGGGCACACGCATCCTTTCGACCAACATACTGACAAGGATAAAAGCTAAAACAAGAAGGAACAAGCAGAAAGGGGAAATCTCCCATCATGACATCCAACTGACAAATCAATGCAAGGAAAAAGTGGTTCGATTTCACAATAATTTTAAATAAAATAACAGTGGAAAAGTGTAGAAATATCTTGCCTTTTTTCTCTAGATTCAGAAGGTTTCATGGATACCGCCGGGACCAGCAACAATAATCCTCAGGTCGAATCCTCTCTTTAACCCAATAAACCCGCAAAAAGGAACAGACTGTAAGCTGAACAGAACAGACTGCTATCTTTCCTGCTGCCTGGCTAAATGCTGTTGCGGGTCGCTGCTGTGGATCCCTGACAAGAACACACCTCGCAGCACTCAATGAAAGTGGAGGTAACACGCCTGCTTCACTAGCTTGAAGCTCCATCTAAAACCACGCGCGCAGGGAGGAACCAGGAAGAAAAACGCCATGACAGAAAGATTTTGCTGGCCTCTCTGCCCATGCAACCAAGTCAAAAGACAGACTGGAATAGGTGCGGACATCCATCCACACGCGCAGGGTAAGAAGAGGAGGATTTCCAACAAGAAAAAACCAACAAGAGCCGGATCTAAACAGCTGTCACGTTTTCCAGCAGGTTCAATAATTGCAAAGTAATTTGTGCTTTCATGAATATTCTGATATGAAACAGATCCACGCCTATGAGATTCTCTTCCATGAGTTGCATAATAAAACAAGTAAGGTCTCAATAGAGAATCTTTGCAATAAACTTCATCAGGTCTCCTGGTAACACTCTCACTGTCACATAGTCGATTTTGATAAAAATATCTTGAAGGAGAAACCCGAATTTGAGGATGCATTTGATACTGAACAGATAACAACATAGTTGGACAACTTGCTTGCTGGAAGCGCTCAAAAAGGTTTCTGCCATACTGCAACATGCCTACCACCTGGCTAATCACTGTTGCAGGCTGTTGCTGTGGATTCCCGACCAGAACACACCTCGCAGCACCCAAGAAAGTGGAGGTAACACGCCTACTACGCTAGCTGGTAGCTGTGCGCGGCCAGCAAAAGGAAACAACGCTCCTTTTTCACCCAAAACGCCTCAGGAAACAACAAATAAAAACCACGTCCATACTTTTGTGTTAACAGGCCCTCATCCACGGGGCAGAGCAGAAGAAAAAAGGCACGCGAGACGGAAAGATTGGATTCACGTTGTATAGGAAAGGGGGGGAAATACGCAGCAAGGCAAGAGACAGGAAAAACCACGTATCTCCAGCGGTTTCCACGCTCCCTCTTCAACAGGGACAGTCTGCAAGATCCGTGATACAAACCAGTCCACGCGACTACACAAACAATTAAAAACTCCATCCATTCTCCCCACGCGGCCAGGGCAGGAAGAAGGAAGGCGTCTAGGATCTGCGCACCAACATAAGGCGTGCGGAGGTTTCATTGCGGCTAGGAGAAAACAACACACACACGCAACAAGGAGAAGAAAACAAAGTAGAAGAATGAATCCAACCCAACCAGGTATGCGGCGAGCAGGTAAGAAGGAGTACAAAAAGTCCTGCGCAATCACCCACCATCCACGCAGCTAACAACAAGAAAATCTGGGAAAGATTTGCTAAAACAACTAAAATTGAAGTATGAGGCCCACTACCAAAAAGGGAAGAGATATTTCTTACCCACAGCACGTGGGATAAACCAAGCAGAAAAGAAATAATTAAAGGAGTAGGTGGCCTTCATTCCCACAAAACGTGCCCAACACACATCCACCCATACGCATTGAACAAAAGAATCAAAAAGAGATCCAGGTGAAGAAAAACAGGCCTCCACCGACTCCCATCTCCCTCATGCAAGGTAGAAACATGATGGCCATTACGGTCTGCAGGGTAGGTGGTTGGGAGGAGTCCAAACGCCATTTAAAAACCCCCAACAAAATCCTCCCCCTCCAATCTCACGCAAACATCAAAGCTTCGATTTGAAGAAGTTAGTTTAGGAGGAAGACGAACCTCCCTTTATTTCTATTATTTATTTATTTTATTCTATTTTCTAACACAAAAAGGTTCCACAGCTAGGTATCTTTTAATAATTACATCTAAAAGTAACTTGTAAATATTTTAATATTCCAATAGAACTCTTTTTAACAAACGACATTAAGCATTCTATAGATCGAAGGCACGACAGACGAAAGAAGAAGAAAGGGTGCTAAAAAAAAATAACTTCGCAAACAGGGTAAAAGTCACCTAACGATAGAAAAGGGAGCTCAATTCAGCATTCAAAGACACGAAATAGGACAAGGACGTAACAGCGAAAGTCGATGCCGAACAGGGCATTACATTTAAGATAGATCTTAATGCAAATGACACCCAAAAGATATATTTTCGATTTCAAATGATTACCGAAATATTTAGAAACTGAATCATGCAAAAAAACTGAATTTATTGCAGCCAAACAACCAAGAAATCAGATCTGAAGTCTGCTTAATATTCTGCCGGAAAACCCTCAAAATATACTTCAGAAAATGATGAAAATACAGCGATTTGGTTTTACAATATTATGGAGAATATTTGACAAATATTTTTGAGGGAAATACATCTGAAATTGCTGCCAAACTACCCACAATAGATCAATCCAACTGCTGCTCAAAAACCACTGAAAATACCTTAAAAAACTCTTCACAAACACTGCTGAAATTAACCTGGAAATCTGAATAAGAATGCTGGAAATTTCTGAGTGAAATTCCCTCTCACTCCCTTGGGGTTTTCGTCCACAAGAGGTTTAATTCACAAGGGTTTTCATCCTTGGAATTTCTGATAAAAGCAAGAGCTCTTGACAATGAAAAATCTGATAATAAAAATATGGATGTCTCTAAGCAATTTGACTTGCCCATATAAAGGAAAAACAACCCAACCACCACCTCTAAACCAGCCAATCACATTCTTTCTTTTCCTTATGCTAGTCGCATTTTTCCCTATGGGATTAATGACACGTTTCCCTATTTATGACTCCCATAGGCAAGTCACACTTTTCCTCCTCTAATACAATTAATTTTAATTGTATTTTGATATTGACATTTTTAATTTATTAATAAGCTTTATTATTTATTATATGTGCAATTTATAATGTTATTTTAAAAACATGAGCATAATATAATAAAATAATAAAAACTTAGTCACCCTAGAAACCTCCTTTGGCCATTGGGTAGACAAAAAGGGCCAAAGGTCTTCGTCCAAGCTCATTCGGAAAGAGGGGACATTATAGTCTTCCCTCCCCGAAGTTGCTTGCCCACAAGCAACTACAGTAATGTTGGGTGCTGAAGAATAGACTCACCCTCCCAAGTGGCATCCTCCAAAGGTAAGTCTTTTCAACGAACCAAATACTCTCGAATCACCTTGTTTTGCAACCTTCTCTCCCTCCAATCCAAAAGCTCCTCAGGAACCAAATCCAATCTTCCCTCATCATCCAAGGGTGGTAACTCTACTGAAGAAGTCACATGCTACCCCAATGCCTTCATTAAGCAAGACACATGAAAAACATTGTGTATCTTACTTTCAGAACTCTTCTCACTACCCTGTATGGACCATAAAAACGAGGCTTAAGCTTTTCTGCTCCACTCCTCTTAAGAGTACTTTGTCTGTAAGGTTGGAGTCGTAAAAAGACCATATCGCCCACGTCAAATGATCGCTCAGTCTTATGCTTGTCTACATACACCTTCTGCTAATTTTGGGCATGTTGCATATTATCCTTAAGGGTTTTAAGGATATCTTGGTTGTCCTATAAGCACTCTCGAGCCTTGGGAGCTCTACTGTCTCCAAACGCCATATCCACAAAGGATCTCGCGTCATAACCATACAAAGCTCGGAAAGGGGTCGTACCAATGGACATATGGTACGTAGTATTGTAACAATACTCGCACAAATAAAGCTACTTAACCCATGCCCTCTGCTGTCCTGAAACATAGTTGTGTAGGTACCCCTTAATCCAATTATTCACAATCTTCATCTGCCCATCAATCTGCGGATGATAGCTAGTGCTCAGATTCAGCTCAGTGCCTACTAATCTAAAGAGTTCCTGTCAAAATGTACTCATAAACCTATTGTCTCGATCACTGACAATATTCTTCGGGAGCCCATGCAACCTGAATATCTCCCTAAAAAATAAATCAGCCACTTGTGGTGCCTTAAAATTCATAGGAATGGAAAAGAAATGCCCATACTTAGTCAATATGTCAACTATCGCATAAATGCAATCATAGCCCTACACAATTGGTAGTCCTGTAATGAAATCCATAGATATACTCTCCCACCTCTGCTCTAGAATAGGTAAGGGTTGTAATATACCTGCAGGGAAAGTATGCTCAGACTTGTTTTGTTGACAAGTCACACACTCTCGAATATACTGTAGAACATCCTCCTTGAGACCCTTCCAAGAGAATCTCTCTCTAACCTGCCTATATGTCTTGAAATAACCTGGATGTCCTGCTAATGGTGCATCAGGGAGTGCATGTAGAATCTTTCCCTCAAGTTTAGATTGAGGTACCAAATAAATTCTACCCTTGTAATAAATCAAATCAGAAATTACCTGGTAGCGCTCATCCTGAATTTTTCCATCCATGATCTCACATGCCAAGGTGTTCTTTGAATACTCGACTACCAATTGAGACTTCCAATCTGTAGAAATCCACTCACAGAATATAGGACAGCAATATGGGGCCTCCTCGAAAGTGCATCAGCCACAACATTCTTCTTCCCTTTGACATACTCGATGTCAAAATCATAGGCCTGGATCCTGCTGACCCACTTTTGTTGCCTCTCATTGAGTTTCTTCTGTTCTAAGAAGTACCTCAAGCTATTATGGTCGGTTCTCACTACGAACTTCCCTTCCACCAAATATTACCTGAACTTCGCCAATGCATGCATGATGGCGAGCATCTCTTTGTCATAGGTGGAATACAACCTCTTGTTCTCCCTCAACTTCCTACTCTTGTAGGCAATGGGATGACGGTCCTGCATCAAAACTGCACCAATACCTGAGCCCGAAGCATCACACTCTAAAATGAACAGTTTGGAGAAATCCGGAAGAGCAAGGACTAGACATGTGCTCATCACCACCTTGAGCTTATCAAATATCATTTGTGTCTCATCTGAATGCCCCCTTCCGTGTGAGATCTGTCAATGGTGCAGCAATATCTGAATAACCTCTCACAAATCTCTGGTAATATCTGCATAGCCCTAGGAATCCCCGCAACTCTGATATCTTCCTAGGTGAAGGCCAATCCTGCATAGCCTGTATCTTTTCCTGATGGACCTTGACCCCATTGGCCCCAATGACATGCCCAAGATACAATATCTCAGTAAGTCCAAACTCGCATTTGGACATCTTAGCAAATAGAGACTGAACCTCCATAATGCCAAGTACCTCATCTAAATGCCTCAAGTGATCCTCCCATGTCCTGCTATAGATCAAGATATCATCAAAGAAAACTAGCACGAACTTCCTCAACTACTTGTTGAAGAGATGGTTCATGCATGACTGGAAAGTGGCAGGTGCATTAGTGAGACCAAATGACATCACTAAGAACTCATAATGCCCGTAGTGACATCTGTGAAAGATCCCCAAATGGGTCTCTCTTGTTTTCCAACAATTTTAGGTCAATTAAAAGCACCAAAAGTTGATTTATGACTATTATGGCAACCACACTAATACAGATCTGAATTTATGGAAGAAGTGCGACTAGGGTTTTGAATAAAAACTAGTCGCTTAAAACTAAACCCAAACTGATTTGAAGATTTGTGCAACATTAAATATAACTGCTTCGGATGTTTTCTAGCAATGGCAATTAGTTTAGATGATGAAAATTCACATAGAACCACTACCAGCATTATCTATTCTTGCCATAACAAGTTCAGAACTTCAACAGTTTATTATAAAATAAAAATTGACCTTTTTGAACATATAAACAAGCTGGAATTTTACACAGGAATCTGCAGACATTGAGGGACTGAAATGATACCCTAAACTCCACCAAAAATACTGAAAATAGATTGGTTAAAGCCACATAATTTAGAGTAATGAATGACAACGTTGTTCAGATCTAAAATATCACCTGTGCAATACAAATCAGCTCCATACATGGGTCGCTCCACATGTAGAAATTGTAATAACAACTGCTGTCAATAAATTCTTCAACCCTATATTGCAAAACTCAACAGCTGAGAATGACTAGAAATCCTTTGCACGCTCTATGGAAAATCCTGTGTAGAAATTCCTCCTAATCTCTAAGAGGGTTTTCGTCCTCCAGAGGCAATATGCTAAGGGTTTTGTCCTTAGAATATTTTATACAAAAAGCACCAGGCTTAAGATTAGATTCAGAAGTGATAAAATGATTATATCATAACCTGCCCAAGCCGCCCCTCTCCTTTTTATAGGAAAAATATTACAAAGTCACCTTTCCATCTTCCAATGAGAAAAGAGTGCCAAAATACCCTAAAAGCATGCCCATAACCCAGTCACACTTTTCTCCTTGGGCAAATAAACATTAAATAATATTTTATTACTTTCCTAATGTCTATTTTGGCCCCCCATGTCAAGTCGCATTTTTGGCCTAGAGTGAAATAAAATCACTTTGGCCTTTTAAAAGACACTTTATTAAGTCATAATGCCAATATTATTATAAGTGCTTTATAATAATTATTTTTAAATCAGCACTTTATAATAATTTTATGACTTAAGTCACCCTTAATTGTCTCCTTTGGCCGTCGGGTAGACTAAATGGGCCAAAGGTCTTCGACCAACTATCCATGAAAAAGAGGGACATTACAATCTGAATGTTGTCTTGAGGATGTCCTCCTCTCAAACACGAATCTGATGGTACCCTGATCGAAGATCAATCTTCAAAAAGTAAATGGCCCCATGCAATTCATCCAAAAGCTCATCAATACAAGGGATGGGATACCTGTTCTTGATTATCTTCTTGTTGAGGGCCCGGTAGTCAATACACATCCTCATTGTCCGTCCTTCTTCACCAACACCACCGAAGAAGCAAATGGGCTAGAACTAGGACGGATATGCCCCATATCAAGAAGCTCTTTGATTGTCCTCTCTATCTCATCCTTAAATTTCTTAGGATGACGATAGGGTGTAGTGATCACTGGCTTGGAACCCTCCTCCAACTCTATAACATGCTCAAACCCTCTATCTGGCGGTCTTCCTGGAGGAATGTCACCAAAAACCTACCCATGTTTATCCACTATGGTCTGAATATCTGTATGCCACTATTGCCCATCATCTGAAGAAGATTTGGATGAAATGAAACATTGGGTTGCCCATGCAACCTCTCCATGTCTGATGATAGACTCCATCTGATGCGCTGAAACAACTCTAGGACCACCATCTGAAAGGGCTCGTAGCACAATCTTCTTTCCATCTGCTATAAATTCCAACTCCATCCGTCTAAAATCCTGCACATATCTCCCAAGAGACTGTAGCCACTGAATACCTAAAATTGCATCTATCTCCCCAAGCCCAACTATGTAGAAGTCATCTGTTAATGTGTAGTCTCATATCTGGATACTAAGTTGTGAAACTCATCTAGTGCAGCTCAGAGCAAAGCCATTTGCCACTCGTACACTGAACCCCTCAAATTCTTCAACCTACAGTCCCCGCTTCATCACAAACCCCTCATCAAGGAAATTGTGTAGTGCCACTATCAATCAAGCAAACAACTCGTTGGCCCTTAAGTACTCCTTTCAAACGAAAGGGGTAGTACCTAAGGACTCCAGAAAGTGAAGCAATAGTACTTGAGCCTAATGTATCTCCCTCTCCAAGCTCTACCTAGTGCTGCTCCTCATGTGCGTCGTGATCATCATCACTATCCTTTGTATTTGCATCTGTTGAAGACTCTGCCTCCACATCTGAAATGACCTCAATAAGATGCACCTTGCCTTTCCCAAGGCAATTGTGTCCAGGCTCCCAGTGGTCCTTGCAATAAAAACAAAGTTTCTTCCTGCTCAACTCATTCCAAGTCTCCTGATCCATCCTAGGAGGGGGAACACTCTTCTGCTTATTAGTGGAACGTTAAAACGGTTTGGAGCTCATGAAGGGCTTCTTACAAGGCTGGTAAGAAGTGGGAGATGTCTACAAATCTAATGTTGTTTGAAGAGCATCATGTAATGTCCTAGGCCTAAGGGCCTTGACCAATCCTCTTAACCTGTCATGCAAACCCTCAATGAAAAACATTACCACACGTCTCTTGGGCATCTCTGGCACCATCATTGCAATCCGCTGAAATTTGTTGATGTAAGAATCAACAGGCCCACTCTGTCGTAGTTGTGCCAAATCCCTGTAATAAAGTTCCACATCTTTGTGATCAAATCTAGTAATCAATTTCTCACTAAACTCCCTATATGACCGCAGTAGGTCATGTCTTTGTGTGATAAGCCCATGGTGCCACCAATCGTATGACACTCCCTCCACGTGTAGAGTAACAAACTGAATAGCCTCATGTTCCTGCATAGGTTTGAGAGTGAGGTATGTATCAAGCTTTTGAATCCATGCCCTGGCACTAATCTTTCCACTATTATCAAAAGTGGAAAGGGTCATCTTGCTGGTAACCTGCTTCAATTCTCTGTTATGTTGGGCCCTAGGTCTCTACACTTGTCTAGCTCTCAAGCTTTCTCTCTTTTGAATACAATACTGGTGAAGGGGAAAGGCATTTTGTACCTCCTCCGGTAATGCTCTCCACTCATCATGAGCTACCATCACATTATCCTGAAAGACTGTGTCCTCAAGTGGGTCCTCAACTAATGGTGGCTCCTCCCTTTGTAGGAATCTAGGCTGCATAGGTCTATTCATAGTCCTCATGGATCTCCTCTCCTCTGTATGTCTCCTATCACGTGGAGGGGAACCTCTCATGCTACCCACCTTGGTAGGTGCCTTATTGTGCCCTCTGTGACTGCTAGCCACTTATACGGATCTTTCCCTTTTATTATGCCTATCTCTCAACCTATTCATAGTCAGGCTCTCCATCAGTTGTCTCATGTTCTGAATCATTTCCTGATGGGAATCGATCATACAGCTGAAAAGAATATCTGGGTCAACTCGCTCACGCCGCGGAGAACTATGTTATCCCTCTCTCCTGTTCATGATTCCAATACTACTTTCTATATCTAAATCTGTTAGAATACGTGCCTGACTCCTTGTAAAAAAATATGTGGCCCAACTTCTCTAGGCTGCATCAAACAAAATCCTCCAGGTGGGAGGATTGTTGCTTTGATACCACTAAAAGATCCCCAATGGGTCTCCCCCTCGAACTGTTGCCAAAACCATCCACAATATTATGGAGAATAGTGACAAATATTTTTGAGGGACCCAACTGCTGTCATAAACCACTAAAAAACACCTTCACAAACACTGCTGAAATTAACCTGAAAATCTGAATAAGAACGCTAGAAATTTCTGAGTGAAATCCCCTCTCAATCCCTTGGGGTTTTCATCCACAAGAGGTTTAATTCACAAGGGTTTTCGTCCTTGGAATTTCTAATAAAAGAAAGAGTTCTTAACAATGCAAAATCTAATAATAAAAATCTGGATGTCTCTAAGCAAGTCGACTTGCCCATATAAAGGAAAAACAACCCAACCACCACCTCTAAACTAGCCAATCACATTCTTTTTTTTCCCTATGCTGGTCTCATTTTTCCCTATGGGCTTAATGACACATTTCCCTATTTATGACTCCCATAGGCAAGTCGCACTTTTTCCTCCTCTAATACAATTAATTTTAATTGTATTTTGATATTGACATTTTTAATTTATTAATAAGCTTTATTATTTATTATATGTGCAACTTATAATGTTATTTTAAAAACATGAGCACAATATAATAAAATAATAAAAACTTAGTCACCCTAGAAACCTCCTTTGGCCGTCGAGTAGACAAAAAGGGCCAAAGGTCTTCGTCCAAGCTCATTCGGAAAGAGGGGACATTACATGACTTGTTACATTGTTGTCAAAACAATATATTTTGTATATGACAAAATATATCGCCAACACCATTCACAACACAAGATGTGTTTATGCTATGGAGCAAGGATGTGAATCAACTGCTGCAGTTACAAATGATGACTTCCCTCCACAATGTCTCCAACGGTTTACTTTCACAAATTGCGCATGAGATCAAAAATCCATTTTTTGATTCCTTATAACAAGTCGAATCCAAAGTTAGTTTTCAATATATGGAAGCTACAACATAGCTTGAATTTTTAGTCGTTGTTCTTCAAGTTTTATGAAAGTCAAAGGAGTTGTTTTATACTGGGTAAACAGTTGATGGTAGTTGCCTACAAAATCAAAATGTTAGTCCCAGTCTATGTTCTTAGAGAAAGCGTTATGTAGATGAAATGAATGTAAGATTCTTGATGTTTTCATAGTCCATGAGATTGGAGGATATAATTTAAAAAAAAAAACTTCGGGTACAATACACTCATGGGTACATTTTTTAAATATATATATTTTATAAATATATAAATATGTATATAAAATTTTAAATTTAAAGAAGCATTTGCATACTTATTGAAATTTAATACTCATACAATCATTCATAGAACATGAAAACAAATTTCAAATGCTTTGATAATTGAGTCTTGAGTTTGTATTGATTCATAATGTTCAAAACATAATAGTTAATAGCTTAGTACATTCAAGTTCTGAACTTGCTTCACTTTCAGTTTCCTAGGGCTAAAAGCCTAGAACATATCATCTAGATGATCCTCAAAATCATCTTCATGGATGGCACTTGCAGCTCCACCCCCACTAGCTCCACTATCGAACCCTTATAAAGGGCTCCCTGGAAGATTGTCATCAATGCCAAGTAGTGAAATATTAGACAAACAAGCAGCTGGAGCTTCAAAGTCTGTGGTTTTAGGTTGAATATCCCAAAGCTCGTTAGGACCTCTAGTATACTGTTCCGTCTTATGTGTTAAGAGACGCTAGTTAGAATGTACGTATACTAGATCCTCAGCCTTCATGGATGCTAACATGGTGCGTTTGGATGAGTGGATGAAGCCATAACTACTCCAATTTTGCTTTGCAGAAGAATTACTAGCAAGCTGTCACAAAAACAAAGTAGTATTAATATACAAAAATGAGTGCTATCATCTTAAATTTAATTCTTAATTAGTAATTAGAATATCAAATAACAAGTTACAAACTTCATACTTGTGAGAGCAATTTGATCGCAATAGGTCGTATGTACTTGGCATCATGGCCATGTATAATCCACCACTTGATTGGAGTCAAGGTGGCATTGTCACAAAGAGCCTCTACCTCTCCCATGCTACCTTCTCCAGATACAAATATCCCCATCTCATTGCGGACTACACTAGATACAGGTGGATCAGGAAACAAGCTCATGAATGTTGCCCTCATCCCATTTGCAACCTCTTGGTCATCATATGGTGTCTTCCTACTAGGTAACCCAACTATTTCATTGGTGTAATATTTGTGATTTAATGCATAAACAAGGAGATGCAATGAGGTGGTCATTTTGTTCCACCTTTTCATGACCACATTTTTAACTTCATTATAAATTTTTTCTTCAAGGTTGTGCTCTTTGATGTGTATGATATCTTTTATTTTCTCAAGCATGGAGTTAATGTCATCATAAATTTCTCCAATGCAAGCACTATTTTTGTCTACAAATCTAATCATACTTCGTACCGGCTTCGTGAAACTCAACAAATACTCAACTTTTACCCACCAATCATCATCAAGGATCTATGCCTTCATCTTTTGGGCTCTCTCTGTATTGCTTGTCTTCAGACGGTCTAATTAGGTCGTTGACACACAGTTGTATCACAATTGTCCATGTGGATGAGTGTGAGTAGGGTTTACTTTGTGTATCGATGTCATCTACAAATCCATAATGAAAATTCTTACAATTGATATTTGTTGTTCCCTAGGCAAACATGGAGAATGACCTAAAATATTGGTTTGTAACGATGACGCAAAACCCCCTGATTGCCCATGTTGTGGTTATCAAACAACTACTACATTGACTCGACATGGGACATCGAGTCCACTATACACATCCCTATCTCTAAAGTGTCATGGATATGCGCACATGAATTACCCTTAAATTGATGTGTGATCTAAGTACCCACAAATCACAAGGGATGACATTGCAAGTATCAACTTGCAATACACCCCTTTGTCCTTTAAATGATTGACAAAAATGGTAAGTGGTCTATATGTGCCTGGCTGTGAGAAAGAAGAGTTTTGCTTAGGTCCCCACCAAACATTTTCCCCACCCTTGCACTTCTCCCTTGAACTCCTTCATTTCCGTTATTCCACATGTATTGTTTTGCTCCCTTAAATTAAACTTCTTCAACATATCCCCTTAGATGTCCCCATTGCACACTTCGCATGTGATTGTTAGTTTTTTTAATTTCAACTTTAAGATAAATATGTTGCGATTGAATAAAGTGAGAAGTTCAGGTGTTTATTGTAAAGAGATTCAATTTTTCCCTGGCATTGAGTAATTGATTATAATATATTGGGTAAGTATACATTTATTTCGTCGGTAGGCGTCCACCTTTGAAGTTGCTTTTGTTGGAAAGTGTCAAAATTTGACAATGTTTTCCGAGTAGTCTTTTTCTGAGAACATTATTTTCTCCTATCAAAATAAATATATAAATATTTGTATTCTCTCCGGTGTAATTTACAACTCTTGTGCAATTGCTAGTATTAGAATCGCTTTCACCTAAACTATTATGATTAGAGGTGATACATTTTGTCAAAATGAGTAAGAGATAAAACTCAAGCATGACCAATCCAGATATGGGTTAAAAAAACAAGGTTTTAACGTAATTTTAGTGACATTAGTTTATATGTTCGGGGATGTCTCGTTGCTATTAGACCACATTCAACATGTTAACCTCGTTATAAGCCTATATAATGTTTATGGGAAGCCAGACTATGTATATCGAGGGGTAGGGTGGCGAGGTGCTTCGGCCACCCAATTAATGGAGGCCGAGGAAAGTCCCCGGGCCAATCTGCAGAGAATGCACTCTCGAAAGGGTTGATTTTCTCCTCGAAGCAATCTGGCGTACCACTCTTGTGGGACTGGCTGAGACACGTGTGGAGCCATGTCCAGGCCTTGGCGAAGCAGCTGGCCATCAGTTACAGTGATGCACCTGGTGGAGATCCATTGATGATCTCCTCTAACAGAACGGGGCCTACGTCCGCCGTTACCCATTTTTAATACCAACATGCCCTGTTTCTTTTTATTGAGTATTTTACAATACCAGTTTTAGCTGGGTAGAGATGAATGGGTATGGAAATATGTTTTCCTTCTGATGCCCAGTATTTGGGAAAAGTTGAAATCGTGTTTATTAATATATGGATATAGAAAAAAATTTACACAGATGGTTTTCTTCGTTTTCAATTTTCTTTTGCAATGCCCAATGGTTGGAAAGAGCAGCGACTGTGAATATTAAAATGTGGTTATGGAAAAATTTCAAATAGATGGTTTATCTTTTTGTTGTCATTTTTTTCAATTCTTTTTTTCAGTGTAGGGAGGGTTGAATGTGTGAATATTAATATATGAAATGAAATGAAAGATTTTAATGACGTCCATGAGACTGAAGTGTATGTGGATAATGAATTTTTCAAATGAGTAATTTCTTTATTTATCCATTTTTATGTCGCAATGACCACTACAGATGAAATTGTAGGAACTGGTATTTGTGTTTCAGTTTGATATTTTTGATTTCTAAGATAAATGATTATTAGGTTTGCCTCCATAAAAAATATTGTGGCGATTCAGCTGACCTACTGGTCCGAACTCCACTGAGCACCGTGGCAATCCGTCAATAGTCATGTCATTTTGTCGTCTTCCCGTACTTTAGCCTAGTCAACACTCCCAGGCTCTGCAAAAACAGGTCTTTGAAATGGGGTAGTCATATCCACCAAAGCATTATGGAAAGGGATGTTCAAATGTGGAAGCAAGCAAAGGCATGTCAACTGTTGGACAAATTGTCCGCAACTCAATCTGGTCAGCCGTGCAGTGATAAAGAAGGGCTCGTTTTAATAGCATGTTCCCTGGCAGATATGTATGAAAAAATGGGCAAGAATGTGAACTGTTTGAAAAAATGCCTTAAAAGTTATTTGGTCTTGCAACGATTGCAGGATATGAAAAAATACAAATTGGGTTTGTTGAAAAGACCTTATTTTGAGTTTTTTTTGGTTCAGTTAAAACATCAAACAGTTCATGTGCCTTTACTATGCTTTTACAATTACATACATCTTTGGGAGGGCACTTGCAAGATAGGATTCACAATTTCTTGCTAGATGGATTCTAGAAGTTTTTAATTGTTGCAAGAGGGTTTCCAAGAGATTATTAGCTCCCTCAGTCAGTAAATGGTTGCAGGAGGGGTTTTGGATTGAAAATTGCACGAAAGAATGGAAAAGATACTTAGTTGCCTTGATAATCATACTATAATATATTAGACTTGTTATTGTTATTTTAGTGTGATGATGGCAAAAAACTACGAGACAGCGAGGTCTCGACCTAGCTAGCACACTGATATCCTGGTGGCATTGATGTATCATTACAGTGATATGTTTGCTTGAGTTTGTATCCAGGTTCAATTTGTGGAGATTTGCACGGGCTTTCTGAGAAATTTGAAGTGATCCATGTACTACTTACTTCTTTAATGATAATCCAATCTCTAGTCATGTAACTCCACAGCTTTTATAGCTATTTTCCCCCTCGGCTGGCTAATTATTTACAAAATTCTAGAATTTACAAGTATTACTCAAAAATTCTCCATTGTTTCTCATTAACACCTTATTTATGCACTGTTAAATTTCCCCCATTTTTGGGAACCTATGGACTTAACCTTAGCAAGGGTATCTCCTATTACATTCAAAGCCTCATAGGATACTTAATTACCACAGTGAATTTAAAAGGATATTTAGTTATAGGATCTCTAATCAACTCGCCCAAAACCAACTGACTCGCAAATTAACTCCATCTCAAGTCGCTTACTTTCTGATCGAGTTACACTAGGCACAGATAATAGTTCAAAAACTTTACTTGTATCCTGCCTCGTCAATTTGGGGAGTTTGTATCTGGTTTAAATTTGTGCTTCTCGTGTTAGTAACTTTTGATTTGCTGTTGATTTGCACATCTTGGCTGAGATATCTAAGCATGCAGGTAATTTCTTGTTTCTTAAATCCAATTATAAATCATGTGCTTCTGGGCATTTTCTATTGGCTATGCCCTGTCACTTCCCAATTGGCTAACATTTTAGAACAGTTTTTGAAAGATGATTAAATATCTAAGATTTGCACGTGCACAATATTCAGAGATAAATTTTCTGTCGTAAAATGTATTCAAAGTCATATTCAAATTTGGATAAATGTCACCTGTTATTGAATTTTGATAAATTTCCCGGTTATGCCAAAAAAAAGATCAGTTTTGTAAATGAACATGGATTTGTGGAAGGAGCTCAAACTGACTTGTGAGATACCATTCCTAACATGTTGTTTGAGGCAATCCCTTGTTCATTTCTGGGTTGGCATTATCTTATGTTTTGTATTTTTTACTGCATTGAGGTGTGGATATGCGGCACTCGTCCTAAAACAACACTTCTCTAAGTTCTTTGTGACTGAGTTGTCAATATCCAATTTGATTTGGACTACCAAATCTTTGAGGGGTGCTGAACAATACAATTTTCTAGATATTGCTATTAAAACAAATGATTACATATGTGTTGGTAGCTGAATTACTTTTCGGTTCTTGTTAAGGGGCTTAAATGAATTTCGTTAAGCTGAATTTTGCAAGTTCTTTAGACACTGTGAAAAAAGGAAAACAATTCAATGATCCATCACAAACCATTTGCAGTAATAGTAACGAAGTGGATGCAATAAAAGAGGTTAGGAAACATAAATTCAGGCATGTATTTACCTATCTTTAACAAAACTATGGACTGATTTAAATTTGAAATCAATTTGTTAAGTCAACACTTGTCCAAAGTTGGTAGTTTTCCAATGAGACAACACTATACTCTTGTTCTAGAAGGCATTCTGAGTGAGCCGAACAATGAAAAGATCAAAAGGTTCCAGATTCTGGGTGCAACAAGTGTTCCGAATCGGATCTTGGGAAAAAGGAATGCATTGAGAAATTAAGAAAATCCAAGACATGAAGGATGTTGATGCCCCCCACAGTCTCGTGGATGATAGAAGGGATTCATTGTACATTTTATGATGACCAAGGACTTTCACATACAACACTAGAAATCACTGAGCAATTTAAGCATTTGGCTTAAAAAGGAGTCTTAACTCCTAAGAGCTACATTCAATTTCAACTTGATCCTTGAAATGACTTGTCAAGATATCATAATACTTTTGATAATTTGACTAAAGAAATAAGGAAACTCTAGAATGTGCCTATCATGCATGATCGACATCGAAATGGAATGTTAAGCAAGTTACTATAGTACACAAGCAACCAATCATGAAGATTGGATCAAGGAGGTTTTCTCAAATTTTAATGCGTATTAAGCTCAAAGGATCCAATTTAGTTTGATTTTGAGAAAGCTATTGATGTAGAAAAAGATTCTGGAAAATAGTTGCAAAAGGAAGACTACATGATTTGCAACAAGTTAGGTCACGTCGAATGCGCAAATCTAATATGGTTGAATTTTTATGATTGTAAAATTGCACATTCCTTTTTGTAAGTAGCAAATTTACGTTGCCAATCTATAGAGACTCCTTATGAAAGAGAACTTTTGTCTCTGATGCATGCGCAAATGGACTGTGTCAAAAAGTACACACTTCTATTATTAGAAAGCTTGACTTTTTCTTGCATGCATGTAGTTGTAAACTAGAAAACAAGATTTTCTTCTAAATATTGGTTATCCCAAATCATCCTGTAATGGACCTTTTGATACCATGGAAAAAGTTCTAGAGAAAAAGAGATTGCAAAAACTTTGTATTCAACATTTTTAAGCAGAGAATAAAGAGATATTTTCAGACTTCGATTATTTACTTTATCATTTTATTTGTTCTTATGTCAAATACACGATTAATCTCAATTTTCAAAAGTTATTTATTGGTGAATTGTCATTTTTGTTAACTATACTTGTGTGATTAAGATAGAATCTGCTTTTGCTTACTAGAAAATACAAGTCGTCCCTCTTTTCTTTTCTATACATTCTTCTTCCTCTTCATCCATTTTTTCCCTCTCACTTCTAGTTTCCTTTTTGAAGACGTTACAATCCTTTGGGATGCAAATCCCAAACCCCCTAGGGATAGATTAGCGTAGATATTGTAAAACAACTTGTTTTCATGCAATTTGGTTTTCAATAAAGGGTGCCTCCAAAATACATAACTTAGAGGAGGGATTTTGACCTATTACATTGTTGTCAAAAAACAATATATTTCCAGCACTATTACAATGCATATATGTCGCCAACACCATTCACAACACAAGATGTGTTCCATGTGCTATCAAAGCAAAAAAGTGAATCAAGTCGCTGCAGTGACAAATGCACGACTTCTCTCCACAAGTGTCTCCAATGAGTTTGTTTTCACAAATTGCGCATTAAATCAAAAATCCATTTTGTGATGCCTTTTAACAAGTTGAATTCAAAATTAGTTTTCAATATTTGGAAGCTAAAACATAGCTTGAAATTTTGAAGTCACATTCTTCAAGTGTTATGAAAGTCAAAGGAGTTGTTTTATGCATTGGAAGCTAGAAACAGTGGATGGTAGTCGCCTACAAAATCAAAATGTTAGTCCGAGTCTATGTTCTTAGAGAAAGCATTATGTAGACGAAATGAATGCAAGATTCTTGATGTTTTCACAGTCCATGAGATTGGAGGAATATTGTGTTTGGGTTAAACTGTGTAGAATTTTCAGTTTGACGCATTTCAAATCACTATATGTGATTCATCATCAAGAAAAAAAACATGTTCGACATCACATATAGTGATTCGAAATGCGTCGAACTGAAAATTCCACACAGTTAACCCAAAAACAATATTCCTTCAAAATGAATGGGTTGTCAGAGTTTGGGTGGGTTTGGTGCTTTCCTTAGGGTGGGGGGCAATTCAGAATGGGTCCACCTCTGTAATCACTAAAGTTATATTTTAAATTTTAGGGTGTGTAGATTTAGCTGTAAAAAAGATCATGGTTTTCAGGTTAGACTGTTTCGGCTACCGGTACATGGATATGGGTATGGTTTCGGTATGCTGAAATGGCAAATTTTTAAAAATTGCAGGTACGATACGCTCATGGGTACAAATATATATATATATAAATATATAAATATGTATATAAAATTATAAATTTAAAGAAGCATTTGCATACTTATTGAAATTTAATACTCATACAATTATTCATAGAACATGAAAACAAATTTCAAATGCTTTGAGAATTGAGTCTTGAGTTTGTATTGATTCATAATGTTCAAAACATAATAGTTAATAGCTTAATACATTCAAGTTCTGAACTTGCTTCACTTTCAGTTTCCTAGGGCTAAAAGCCTAGAACATATCATCTAGATGATCCTCAAAATCATCTTCATGGATGGCACTTGCAACTCCACCCCAACTAGCTCCACTATCGAACCCTTATAAAGGGCTCCCTGGAAGATTGTCATCAATGCCAAGTAGTGAAATATTAGACAAACAAGCAGCTGGAGCTTCAAAGTCCGTGGTTTTAGGTTGAATGTTCCAAAGCTCGTTAGGACCTCTAGTATACTCTGTCGTCTTATGTGTTAAGAGGCGCAAGTTGGAATGTACGTATTTTAGATCCTCAGTCTTCGTGGATGCTAACATGGTGCGTTTGGCTGAGTGGATGAAGCCATAACTACTCCAATTTTGCTTTGCAGAAGAATGACTAGCAAGCTGTCACAAAAACAAAGTATTATTAATATACAAAAATGAGTGCTGTCATCTTAAATTTTAATTCTTAATTGGTAGTTAGAAAATCAAATAACAAGTTACAAACTTCATACTTTTGAGAGCAATTTGATCGCAATAGGTCGTATGTACTTGGCATCATGGCCATGTATAATCCACCACTTGATTGGAGTCAAGGTGGCCTTGTCACAAAGAGCCTCTACCTCTCCCATGCTACCTTCTCCAGATACAAATATTCCCATCTCATTACGGACTGCACTAGATATAGGTGGATCAGAAAACAACCTCATGAATGTTGCCCTCATCCCATTTGCAACCTCTTGGTTATCATATGGTGTCTTCTTACTAAGTAACACAAATATTTCATTGGTGTAATATTTGAGATTTAATGCATAAGCAAGGAGATGCAATGAGGTGGTCATTTTGTTCCACCTTTTCATGACCACCTTTTTAACTTCATTATAAAATTTTTCTTCAAGGTCCTGCTCTTTGGCATGTATGATATCTTTTATTTTCTCAAGCATGGAGTCAATGCCATCATAAATTTCTCCCATGCAAGCGCTATTTTTGTCTGCAAATCTAATCATACTTGGAACAGGCTTCGTGAAACTCAACAAATACTCAATTTTTTCCCACCAATTATCATCAAGGATCCATGCCTTTATATTTTGGGCTCTCTCTGTATTTGTTTGTCTTCAAATGGTCTAATTATTGTCAATCACCATGCTACTCAAAGCATATTTCACCTTCACAAGTCATCTCAAGATTAATGTGTGAGGCAAACCTAGTCTCAACAACCTATTAAAAAGGAATGGAAAAAATTCAATAACAATACAAATTGATTTAAAATTAAATATTAAAATGAAAAACTTAAAAACTTAAAAGTAAAACTTATGACTCATGAGTTGTTCCCTTACCTTCAACAACCTATTAAAAAAGAATGGAAACAATTCTCAAACTTCAAGAATCTTTTGAAAATGGCTTGAGACATGTGATGGTTGGTGACAAACATCTGAATCTCGTTTGCCTCCATGTATATTTTCTCAATCCATGTGATTTTCCTAATCTTTTGCAACATCAAATTCAGGGAGTGTATTGCACATGGTGTCCAAAATATGCGCTCATACCTACCCTCTACTTTCAACTCTGCTGCCTTGTAATTTTTTGTATTGTCCGTGATGACTTGGACAATGTTCTGAGGGCCCACTAACTAAATAGCTTCAATTAGAATGTGATTAATTGGGCATCTTTTATATCCCCCTCACAATCAACAACCTTCAGAAACATTACCCCCTTAGGGCTTACTGCAATAATGTTGATAAAAGGTCTGTTTCTGGTGTCTTTCCATCTATTTGATAATATACACTCTTGAATCCTTCTAGGAATCTCTAATCGGCTATAAATGTGTCTTTATTTGTTGCTCTTCTTTTGTCAAAAGAGATGTGCAAACCTTTTTATAGTTGGGGCTTGTAGGCCCCTGTGGTGCCTTATTAAATGTCTCTCACCTTCTGCCTCCAATATGGTGACCTCAACACATTGAATGGTAGCCCACATGCATAAACACACCGATTCATATGCAATTTCTCTCTTCTCTATGTTGAATGATTTTTCTAGAGGCCTTTTTGTTCTCTTTCTTGATGGGGTATCTTCATCGAAAGGAGTTTCAACTGAAATAGTTTCAACATTATTATCAATGAAAGGATGGAATGATGGTGGTGGTGTTGGTGGTTTTCCCATAGTCCTCTATTGCAAAGAAATGGTTTTAGAGTGAGCTCTTGCAATTTCAAAGTTTGCCTCCTTTTGCTCTCTTAAGTACATAGCTATTTTAATCTTCTCCACCTTCTTACATGCTCTAATGCCCTTCCTCGATACCACAGATAAATGAGCTTTCAAACGGGTATACAAGGACTTAAATGTGGTGCTTCAAACACGGACACCGCCACCAACAATGAGCTCTAGCACTTCCACATTCACTATTAGGCCACTCAGAACCCCCAAAGTTGAACTGGATGCCATGACTACAATTGTTTAATTTGTTTTAACCTACAATGAGAGATATTTTTTAAAATATTGCTAAATAATGTAATAAACAATTAAAAACAACAAATACAAATCATACAATTAATTTTGTAACCCCTACATGTCAATCTTTGATTTTGATCAACAAGCTCGACATAAATGGTCCTAGATGAGCGTACACAAAAGGTAGACGTTTAAGTTTTTAATGAATTCAATTTAAAACTTTAAAATAAAATACAAACACATTACTAATTACAAAAAAATCAATTAAACCCTAGGGCCTACACGTCAATAGTTGATTCTGATCACCAAGTTCGCTGTAAATGGTGCGAGGTGAGAACATACATAAAGGGCAGACGTTTAAGTTTTAATGAATTCAATTTAAAATTTTAAAATAAAAAACAAACACTACTAATTAAAAAAAACCGGTTAAACCATAGGGCCTACATGTCAATCTCTGATTCTGATCACCAAGTTTGCCATAAATGTTGCGAGGTGAGAGCATACACAGAGGGTAGACGTTTAAGTTTTTAATGAATTCAATTTAAAACTTTAAAATAAAAAAACGAACACATAACTAATTAAAAAAATTAAACAGTTAAACCCTACATGTCAATCTCTGATTCTGATCACCAAGTTTGCCATAAATGGTGCAAGGTGAGAGCATACATAGAGGGTAGATGTTTAATAAAATAAAATGTAAATACTAAACTTTAAATAGTAAAAAATTAATTAATATTTTAGAAAACGTAAAAATAAATAAAACAATAGATCATGATCAATGATCACGAATGATGTGTTTGAAAAACATCATTCATGGCCATTGATCATTGATCACATACTAGTTTGATTATTACATAAAAACATTGATGAAAAGATTTAAAAAAATGGATGCATGAAAAAAACCTAAAACTAATCCTCTGTGTTTGTTGGCTTGTAGTTGATCCTTCTCCTTCTCTCGCTCTTTCAAGCTCTCTCTCTTCTTCAAGCTCAAAATTAGCAAAATACCAATATTTGAGTGTGTGAATTAACAAGAGGGGTTAGGTGTATAAATAGGTTTTTGGGGGGGTCTTTTAGGGTTAAATTAGGTTTATGTTACTTTAGTTTTAAGTTAGGAACTTTTATTATTTATATTTTTGAAGTTTTAAGTTAAAAAAATGTTTTTATTATAAGGGTACGTTGCGGGTAAGTATCCACAGGTCCTGGGTATGGAAATCCATATTTGGGATGTACCGGGACTTGTGGGTACATAACAGTGTACCGGTACCGTATACGTACCTGTACTAGGTACATATCAGGCCTGGTAGGGGAGGGGCAGGGACGTTTCAGGGCAGTCTAGTTCTTAGGTTGTGAGGTTCATGGTATATTAAACTGTGGTAGTCCAGGTAGTCCAGGTGTAGCAGAACTTATATTTATTCTACATTGTTGTAAATTTACTTTTATTTTTAGTAGAAATTTCAGTACTTTTCATATTTAAATAAATAATTTCTGAATTACAAGTTTGCAGCATGCTCAAAAGGTTGTCCTAAGCCAAACCTAGTTAAGGTAGGCATCACATTGTTCAAGAATACTCGAATTCCAAATGATGACAAAGCCACTGGAGGAACCCATCTGCATTGGTAGCTTTGAAGTTGAGTTGAAGCGTTACAGTTGAGTCTATGAATGAGTTAGATTAAAGTTATTGAGGAAAATTTAGTTTTGTGTGAAGTGATAAAACTATTTCACTTTGAAGATATTTAATTTAGCTGGAGCTTCCCAAACCTCTTATATACTAAGAGATGAAGTTCATAGTAAAGGTATTTGAAGTTTCCAGTTGAACTTATAGGCATTCTGCGATATCAATTCCTACATTTCTCTCCTAGTGGCTATGCTTACGGGGCTGCTATAGCGTCTTATGGATGCACTTCTTGATATGTGATTTGATTATTGATTCAAGGCATGCCAAACAATCTTCCTTGATTTGGAAGGCTAATGTGACAAGCTATAGCTTTTCCTCTGACCAAGGTTTACTGCCTGTTTTTTAGGAATGACAGAGTAGTTCTTTTGTACAGGTTTGCCAATAGACTGGTTCAAGTCATTGTCCTTGCATAGCAAGGAGTTGAATGCTTTGCTGTTTGAGGTCCCTAGATTCCCATTAATCGGAAAGTTAGCCTCCTTAATGACCTTATTTGGTTGGTGAAATCCAATATCATCATTAGCAGTTTGTCTACCTTATCATGTATAGACTGGGGACTATTTATGCTCTGGTGCCAACAAAAGATAAGGGTAAGGTCATTTTATTTATGCGCTCTTCCGCTTCCACCATCTCTACTCTAACGTTAAGTAGGGGGTTGGGATTGAGGAGGTTAACTTAAGGTCATTTATATGCTCAAAAGTCTTGAAGCCCCAAATCAACAGGTGGGTTGAGAAATGAATTCAAGGAGGTCGAGAGCTACTATAGAGAGGCCCTCATGCTGCTAGGATGAGGATGGGAGGGTATCCCTCTTATACCTTTCCCCTACCCTATATATCTATCTAGAGGGGAAGGAAGGGGGAGGGTCTGCCCCTTCTTGCCTGCCCCTACCCTACCCCTACCCCTCCACATCTGTCTCTAGCTTGAGGAGGGAGGAGGGTGAGTGCCTTAGGGCCTTGACTACCCCTTGTCCCTCCCTCCCGTCCAAACCCTAGAGACGGGTGGTCGAGTGTTCTCCTATTGATCGAGCCCTCCTATGTTGGGGGTGGTCCTTGATTCATAAATAGATGGCCTAACAGCGACATGAGTCCCTCGACTTATTTTTCCAATGTCATTTGAGTACCCGACTATATATACCTGCCCTTGACTTATCGGTTTGCTATCATTCACCTTAACGAGATTGTAGATGGTTTCCCTCAACCTATCAATTGAGTGCCAATTCTATATAGTCCTATTTCTCACCCCTACAGCTAAATAGAGTAGGATTTCAGAGGAGTTCCTAAAGGCCCTTCATCGGGAGGGAGTGTAAATGTTAAATACCCTAACATTAGACGAGTTCTTGTGAGGAACTAATTGGCGAAAGGGCCTTTAGGTACTCGATCGAGGTCACTGACTATATATTATATTATATAGCCGACCTCAATTTTTTGTATATTGAGGTCATGCGAGTAGGCTGAGGGGGAGGGGCATAAAGGCCCTAACTGCAGTTGTGCAGTTGGTCGATGGAGGGTTTGTCCATTTAGCTTGGATGAAGGGCTGCATTGGTTTTGGTAGAGAACCATAAGCGTAGTGGGGCGATGGAGGGCGTACCCATATGATCCATAGAAGGCACCTTTCTTTGATTATTGGGAGTTGGAAGTCTCCCATATTCAAAATATGCTTGTCCGGGGGCATCACGATCTGCAGCTCAAATGGTCACTCATGAATTGTCTATTGGTCTGATCATTATTATCATACTAGTATGTGTTGGTGCTCGTAATTCAAGTGAGATTGTCACTGTTCAAAGGCAGATATGGTTTGCTATTCCCTTTTCCCCTGTATTGGTTATGTCCTCCATCCCTCATCCATCAAAAACTAATTGAGCTTCTCTTGATCACCCAGAATGGGAAGCTGCATCAGTTGCATGCCATAATGCATAATATATGCGGGATTCGATCCTCAAAAGTTCACTGTAGACAGAAGTCGATGTTCCAACTTCTGGGTGGGTTCTAATTTGGACAAAAATAAGGCCAACTGCTTATCGATTGAAGGCCCCCAAAATCCTGGTGGTACTATTAACTTGGGAACCATGAGTCAAACTAGGGGCAGGGCATTCGCTCCTTGTTTTTCAGCAATATGTTTTGAAGAAGAAATTGTAAATGTAAACTTGTAAGGGCACTATCATCATTAATCTTCATGGAACTAGAGCACTTGAAAATATTCTGTTAGTAATCAAAAGGTTGATTGCATTCTCAGTTTGATGCCTTTAGGAGAAAAGATTCAGGCACACCAGGTTTGAGGGTACGCTGAAAGAAAATGCATGCATGTGTTTACTTCATGTTTTAAGCTGAAAGAAATGCATGGATAGCTGGTTACCTCACGGTTTAAGATGTGCTTGGAAGTGAAAGGGAACTTGCCAAAAAGTTTACCGTATTTCCTGAGCACAGCTTCTCATCAGAGATACTGAAGGATAAAGGCGAGCTTAACCTATATAGAGATATCAGAGGTCATCTTGGCCATAGGGTCAAAACCCAATAAACTGGAAGAGGTAGAGCTTGTCATTCCATATGAACCTGAATCAGATATAGCCATCCTATCCACTGCGGAAGAACAGAAAGAAAGGAAGTGTTCCCTTCCTAAAGTCAAAATTTCACCGTTCTCTTTGATCTTGGGATTTTAACCTTTGGTTATCCAGTTTAATAGAGTATGTGGGGCAGGCAATTTGTTAAAGATTCTTTGAATGAATCTTTTTTTCTTTCTATGTCAGGTTCTTTCTTGTCCATGTTCAAATCAAATACCTGTAACTGCACCCCATTTCTTGACAAATATTTTTACAAGAGCGGTAGCTGGAGCTGGCCCAAGCTTTCTGCTAATTATGTTTCCACTGCTTCGAAATTTGGAATGCTTTTTATTTCCTTCACGACGGCATTAATATTATAAAATGGGGGTGGTAGTCTCAGCTTGATTCTCAGGAGTATCTTTCAATTCATCAATCATAGCAGAGGTATAGTTTCATGTTCATTCGCAGAATTATTGAGATTTGATCTTATAACCATTTAAAGGGTAATTTACTGTAGCTCTGAATGGACATTAGATATTTGGAATATAACTTGATCAGGTGTACTTATAACAGAAGTATATAGGTAGATTTTTTTCTTCTGGTTTTTTCTGGTTTATATGATTACCCAGTTATTTTCCTGGTTTTTAATCAAAGATCTTTCATCTTTCTTACATGGTTTCTCTGCTTTTAAGCATATTATTCTCTTAAATGTCACCTATTTTGTGGATAAAAATAAGAATCTATATCATCTCTGCACTTGAAACAATTGTTTTTTTGGCATTCATTTCATAGAGACGAACACACTTCAACTGTAGTTTTGAAAATTTCTCCTTTTTAGGGTACAATCTCAATTTTTGGTGATTATTCAGGGTGGTAGGATTGGTGGACAGTTATGGCAACTTTTTTCATGGTGTCGTCAACTTCTATCAATCGGCACCTCCAATGTTTAGTGATATCTGGAAACACGCACCCTTGGGTAGGGCACACATTTTTGGAGATGGGTATGAATCAAGGAGACAGAGACCTATGAGAGGGATCTCCCTACTGCAAGACATCTTTAACAGGGAGGGAGCATCCTCAGCTGCAAAAAACCCCCTAAAAAACAAAATAAAGTATATGAAACACCATAAATCCTAAAAGTTCAAAATATCCACCCAAGCAATCTCTCAAATTTCAATCATTCAAACTAAGAAATTAGCCGAAAATTTGGATTGCTTGCAAAAGTAAAACACATCAGCAAGATTTTGGAAAAAACATGAAGAAGATTAAAAAAATTGCAGGTTTAAACAACATAAATCAGCAAGATTGTTGCATGGTAGACAACAGCTGAGACAGACAAACACTTTTTCGTTTATGATTCAATGTCTATGAAAATTCTTTTCAATTTATATATTTTTGCAACTTGTATCTGTATGTATATCAGATGTACCACACATCCATGTATACAGTCTTGATTCTGAAATGGTGCCCCTGTATGGCAATATAATTTTGCTTTGACACTTCCATTTTTCACAAAATCAATCTATACTCCTATGTTAAGCTTGTATGCTTACTCATTCCTCGTGAAACAAAATACGACTTGTGCACTGTATTTTGCAGTGAGCAAAAACCCTTTTCAACAGAATTTTAGTCATCTCAAATTGTGCAACAGAATTTTAGTTATCTTGGAGGCCACTCCTGTTCAATGTCTTTTCAATTAAAAGAAACCTAATTTTAAAAATTTCTCTTACATTATATTAGTATAATATCATAAGATCTTTAGATGACCCAAATAAAAAAGCTAGAATAATCATAGTGCGTCAGTTTTGCACGACAATACACTCCAATTCTGTTAAAAGGGAATTTAAATTACAATAATGATTTTATCAACATCATATTATGTTTTGGTGGCCCAGATAAAAAGGTCCAAAAAGTTCTGGAATGTTGATATGCTCATGGCGACTACAATTTTTCTTTAACAATGACATTCATTGAGATATCCTATGATTCATATCTAATGATGGGCGCCAAACAGGGATAGATATTTGTATACTGTTGCTCACTACCCAATCTCAAAGTTAAGGAAATTGTTGTGTTTGCTGAAGTTAAATTCAAAGTTATAAATTGGTTAGTATATTTGAACAAATGATTTCAATTTCAGAAAGAAGGGTTATGGATTTTTCAACTATTGGAGGAAATGAAAAAAATTGAGTTACAACCATGCAGAGTAAGGTTATCAAGGAGGACCACGTACTTTCATCACAAGAAGTAATAACATCATTGTGACCGTCTGTCATGCTCTACTTGGATTTCAGAGTCAACGAGGATTACTCCAGTGGGAATTGTTTAGATCATAATTATATTGGTTGTAGATGGTTTCACTTTGAAATGTTAGAAGTCAACTATACCCTTTAGGTTCTAATGCTATCTAGAACATTATGCCGTTGATCAAGTGTAGGATGAAGTCAGGTTGATTTTTTGGAGTTGGATATCTCGAAGATAAGTGAGATTCATTCACTAGGAACACTCTCATTGGTTGATGATCCGAGGTTCTTAGTTTTATGCATGGTGATAAATTTGCATTTGTTGAAAAAAAATCACGGGTCATTCAACCTTTGAATGGATTATTGAAATGCACAATATCAAAACAAATAATTAGATATCAAAACATTATGCATCACACACTTTTATGCATTAAGCATCCGAATATGACCTATTTATAGAACAAGTTATACAATGTAAATTTTCAAGCTGATTAGATGAATGTTTATGCTATGCTTTGACAACATGGCACCGAGTAAAACAAGGTAATTGCATGGAATATAAGAAGCCATTTTTTTTTATTGGGCCCTATAAGTCGAAATGGGAAATTCCATTTAATGTTCATGGAAAATATCTACTGTAAAAATAATATTTAATCGTCGGTAGGCATCCACTATGGAGTCGCCCCTGCTTGAAAGTGTCAAATTATGGCGGGCTTCTTCTCTGTAATATTCTTCGGCACAGTCTTTTTCCGAAACCTATACACATTTGCCAATATTCTTTAGAGGGTTTGCAATTTCATTTTACACTAGAATCAATGGCGATTGTGGCTCATGAATTTGGCGTTGCAGTACCTAATACGAATGAAAGTTCTATATTCATAAAATTCTAACAGGAAACTAATTCACAACCCTAAAACTGAAATTGCCAAGTATGAAACAAGAAGAGGTGTGGTGGGGACAAATCAGGCATAGTTGTGTTGGAGATGAAGGCCCAGAGAGGAGGATTAGTCGACACTTGTAGTAGGCCAGGTTCACGCATATTCCTCCCATTGTTCACATATTATTTGGACTGCCATTCATGTGTGCTTCATCTTTCTCCTATAACCGTATTTAGCTAAGGTTTTTTTTTGTGTGTGGCAATTTCACACTTATTACATTGTGATCAATCGATTCATACTAATGGTGGTTGGGAGCATTATTAAAACCTTGCAAGTTCTCGTTCACCATTGAGGACTGTGGAAAGTTCCATATTCTAAAACTCATGCTCCATTGGAGCTGTTATTCGTTTCAGATCGACCAAATTCAGAGTTTGAATTTGTTGGTTTTAACCATGGAATGCCATTTTTTATCGTGTTGTACATATGCCCTGCAATGTGTCGTACATGATACCCCACACCCATTTATATTGGAGACAAATTTGGGTTGGTTTGTTGCTTATGTTTTAGTTGCCCTTATCTACTCTCGAAAGCCAGTGGTACAAATGGGGATAAAGAAACACCTTTTTTGGCATTCTCCCAGCGTGTGGCAAAATAAGAGCTTTGGAACAATGTATAGACAATTGACACTGGGTTGGCTTGTTGAAAAGGCCTTAGAAACTTTCAAACAAACGCATTTGGCAGGGGTAAAGTAGGACATCGCAACCTTTTCCAAAATCCTCCCGCCTTTGCCAAAATGGGAGATTTAAAATTAGGTATGAACATGCTCAAAGAATTATGGCAAGGGGTACTTGACATTTTATACAGCTGGAAATGCTTTGGTAGATATGAATGCAAAATGTGGGAGGATAAATGCAAAGTAGGGGAAATATTTGACAAAATGCATCAAAGAAATGTGGCCTCATGGACTGCTAAGATGGTAGGTAATGCACAAAATGGGTCTATTGAGAAGCCCATGGAAACTTTGAAGCAAATTAATTTGGAAGTTTTAAAGCTACACTCTTAGAACTTTTTCTAGCATACTCCTGGCCTGTGCCAAAATGGAAGCTTTAGAGTAGGGTATGAACATGCAACAAAGTTTAAAGATATGTATATTAAGTGTGCAAAACATATATAAGGTACACCAATTGTTTGAAAAAAATGCTTCAAAACAATGTGGTTTCACGTATTGGTATGATTATAAGATATGTACAAAACGATGTTCTTGATGAGACTTTAAGACTTTTTAAAGCAATGCCTCAAACAAATGTAGTCTCATGAATTGTGATGATTATAGGGTATGCAAAAAATAGTTTGTTGAGAAGGCCTTGGTAACTTTCACGTATATGGAATTGGCAAAGTGGATTGTTGTTGGATGTTATCTTTGCAAATCGCTTACAACCATGTATACACAATATAAAATAACACAAAAGTCACATGAATGGTTTGACAAACTGCAGTCTCATGGTATACAATGATGGTTGAATATGCACAAAATAGGCCTCCTAAAAAAATATTGGAGTCTTTAAAGCATATAATAAAAAAACATTTGTCCAACCTGATCAGTTTATTTTTTCCACCATCTTGTCAACTTGTGTCAAAATTGGGAGTTTAAGAATAGGGTATGGACATTGCTCAAAACGTAACCCGAAATCGGTTGTTAGTTAAATATCGTTGGTGTGCATGACATGAAAGACATGTATGTAAAATGTGAATGCATACACAAGGCATGTGAATTGTTTGGAAACTTGTATCAATGGTATCATGGAATACGATGGTGATATGTACGTGAAATGTGAAAGTACACATGCACCCAAATTTTTCAACAAAATGATGTAACACATAAAAAAACATGACACATTAAAAAAATTCCACAAATTCAACATTGACATCCCTTCCGGCATAATTTGCAACTCACGTGCAATCGCTAGTTTAAGGTTAGAATCTCTATTATGGGTTTCTTGTCAAAATTAATGGGTTTGATAATCTTGAGCCGCACGCAGATATTCAAATCTGCTTTCCCTCTCTTCCAACCTCCCCTCTGATAAGCATTTATATTTTGGCCATTTGGAGTATTTTTGAATTCCCTGACAAAGCCGCAAGACAAAGGCTAAGACAAAAGTTGAGAGACAAAGGAAAACGAAAACCCACGAAACAATGTGAAGATCGGACGGTCAAGGAGTTGACACGCGGGAGTGCTCCAACTTTCTTTATAGCCATCAGGTTGGGTAGACGTCTAGGCTCCGGAATGAGCCACTGTCTATATTTTGTCGAGTCTGCCCCTTTTGTTTTCAGTCGATCTCAACCGACCACGTGGCAACTATTCGCCACTTCCTTTGGCGATGAACCTTCGTCAGGTCCATTTTAATCAAGCAGGTCAACAGTCATAAATCGACCAACTAAAGTAGAGACACATGGCTGTCTTAATGGAGACATCAATTTAAGTTCAGAAAAGAAAAGAGTTGCGATGCGAAGTCGCAACCAATCATAGACATGCATGAAGCTAGTAAGACTGATAGCTGCGAGGAGTGTGGAGCCTCCTCATTGGTTCGGGTTTCACAAGTCTGACAAGGAGACTGACAGGTGTGACGGAGGTGGAGCTTTCTCATTGGTCCAAGCCTCGTGTCGTAGGATAGAGGATATATAAAGCTCGACATCGCTACCAAAATAAGGTAGACATGTGGAGGCATTTAAGTCAAATTTTTGGCAATGTATTTGGGCGGATTTCAAAGCCGCGAAGAGTAGGATTTAATTGAACTTTTGGGTCTAGTTGAAGGTCAACGTCTTTTTGAAAGACACAGGGGCTTTATAATTGGCTTGACAAAAAGAATGAGTAGAGGAGAAGAAATATATGCAGCAACATATAGAGCAGAAGCAGAGAAGGAGAATATAGCAGAAAAAGGGCTGTAGCTCGAGGTATTATCTAGAAGAAGCAAAACATGTGCAGTAGCACAGAGCAACAACTCGAGGAGATCAAATTTTTGTATGAAAAAGAAACAAACGATTGGACACAAAAAAAGAAACAAATGTATGTACAGGGCCGTAGCTTTGAGTTTGTAAAGGCTTTTAAATCGAATATATAATATCTATATTTGTGTGCTTAAGTTTTTTTGGCTGTCTTTCCCTGTGTTAGTTATAGTTGGCACAAATATTTCCAACAAATTGGTATCCGAGCGATTGGTTGTGGAACTTTTAAGTTCTTATTTTTTGGGTTGAGTTGTAATGACTTCTACAAGCAGTAACTCGTGGCAACAACCCCCAACATTTGATGAGAAGAAATATGCCATATGGTGTATCAAGATGAAGACACTATTATCTTCTTAAGAGTTATGGGAACTAGCTAAAGGAGACTATACAAATACAACATGACAAGCTGCATTTAATGCATTGACACAAGCACAAAATAATGCTTTAAAGGAAAATATAAGAAAGGATGCAAAGACTTTAAGCTACATCCAAAATGTTGTCACTGATTCATTTTTCCCAAGGATAGCAACAACTATAAATTTCAAATAAACATTGGACACCTTGTAGAATGCTTATCAAGGAAGTAATAATGTGAAGGTAGTCAAACTACAGATGTTTAAGAGAGATTTTGAGACCCTTCTCATGAAAGATTCAGAATTTATAAATGATATTTTCACAAGAACAATGACCATAGTCAATCAAATGAGGACTAATGGAGATGTGGTTGAAGAACATAGGATCATAGAGAAGGTATTGAGGAGCCTTCCAACAAGATTTGATCCAGTTGTTGTTGCAATAGAGAAGTTTCAGGACTTAAAGAAAATAACGGTTGATGAGTTGATGGGTTCTTTGCAAATTCATGAACAAAGGATGAGTAGATAACCAACTCCTCCCATGAACAAGCCTTCAAGACAAATACAAATGTTAGAGGTAGGGGGAGAGGAGCATCCATAACTGAGGAATAGAAAGATTTAGCAACCAACAAGAAGGTGGAAGACAAATTCATCAAGAGCCACAGACAAGAGGAAGAGGTAGAGGAAGGACAAACATCACTTCCATAGGTGGTTCTACACAAAGGTATGACAAATCACATGTACAATGCTACTATTGCAAAAAGTATGGACACTATGCTAGTGAATGTAGAAAGAAAGAATATGATTTGAGAAATCATAATCACAATGCAAGCTTCTCTAATGCAAAAGAAGTTGAACCAGAGAAGAAGGAAAATGGTGGAACTTTCCTCCTAACTTGCAATGTAGCTGAGAAAGGAAAAAAACAAGTATGGTGTTTGGATAGTGCATGCAACAATCATATGTGTGGAAACAAGGAGATGTTCAGTAACACAGATGAGGCAATCAACTCTAAAGTAAATATGGGAATAGGCAATAAGGTTCCTGTGATGGGTAAAGGCATTGTATCCATTCTCACCAAGCAAGGAGACAAGAAGCATATTCATAATGTTTTCTATGTTCCAGGGATGAAGTATAATCTTCTCAGTATTGGGAAGCTTGCCCAAAATGGATATAAGGTGAAGTTTGAAAATGGAGAATGCGTTTTATATGATAAAGGTGGAAGCATCAAGTTGATTGCAATAGTGCATATGCCACAAAATAAAATGTTTCCCTTGAGGATGCAAAATGTAACAGGTCGCAACAACATGTTCAAGACAATAACTATTGATCAATTCACTCTATGGCATCTCAGGTATGGGCATTTGAGTTTTGGTGGATTGATTTTTCTTTAAAATAAGAAAATGGTTAAAGGACTTCCTCTTATTAAACAATCAGATAAGGTCTGTGAGGCATGCATATTGGGGAAATAACATAGAAATGTTTTTCCCTTAGGTAAATCTTGGAGAGCAAGCTCCTCTTGAGCTATACATTCAGATTTATGTGGTCCCACAAAGTCTCTCTGTTATCCAAGAAAGAGTATTTCATGAATTTTATATATGACTTCAGTAGAAGGACATGGGTTTATTTCTTGAAAAATAAATCAAAGGAATTTGAAGTATTCAAACAATTTAAAGCCATGGTTGAGAAGTAGAGTGGCCATTATATAAAGACATTGAGAATAGATAGAGGGGGAGAGTATATATCAAATGAGGTTCTTAAACTTCTGTAAGAAGCAAAAGATCAAGAAGTAATTCAAAACAAGGTATACACCTCAGAAAAATGGTGTAGCAATAAGAAAGAACACAACCATTTAAGAAATGACAAGGAGCATGATGAAAGCTAGATGTTTGTCCAATGAATTCTGGGCAGAACAATTGGGACAACAATATATATGCTGAATAGATGTCCTACAAAAATTTGTGAGGAACAAAATACCTCAAGAATCATGGAGTGGAAGAAAACCAAGTGTTGAGCACTTGGGATTTTTTGGATGTGTGACATATGCTCATGTGCCAAAGCAAAGAAGAACAAAATGGGATGACAGAGGAAAGAAGTGCATTTTTATTGGATATAGTGATCAATCTAAAGCTTACAAATTATACAATCTAGTCACAACGGAGGTCATAATCAACAGAGATGTTCAATTCATTGAGGAAACATCTTGGGGAGATGCACAAGAAGTGGAGCATCCACAAGTAAAGACAAATGCACCTATTATTGTTGTTTAACCAACAGATGAGAGAGCAGAACAATGCACCAAGTTGGACACCCATTTCACAAAGGGGTGAATCTTCAAATAGCAACAACTAACAAAGCATGCAAGGACCAACAAATGAAGCATCTAAATCATCATCAAATTCATTCCAGCAACAAGGAAGAATGAGGATTGTTCAAGAGATTTGTGAGCAATCAAGGTATGAAGAAAATGAAGATGAAATGATTAATTTTGCTTTATTTTCAGGAGTTGAACCTATTTAATATGAGGAAGCAATTAAAAACCATAAATGGTGTGAAGTAATGGATGCAGAAATGCATCCAATATAAAAGAATCAAACATGGGAGCTAGTAGATCTTCTTGAAGGAAAGGAAGTCATTGGAGTCAAGTGGGTTTATAAAACCAAAACTACTCCCAAAGGCAAAATTGAAAGACACAAGGCAAGGTTAGTTGTCAAAGGCTATAAACAAAGGCTTGGACGTGATTATAATGAGACATTCTCTCCAGTAGCAAGGCTAGAGACTGTGAGAACAATTATTGCCATAGTTGCTCATCACAAGTGGAATGCCCATCAAATGGATGTTAAATCAACTTTCCTTAATGAAGTATTGGAAGAAGAAATATATGTGGGACAACCACTTGGTTATGAAATTCTAGGGCATGAAAGAAAAATATACAAGCTCAAGAAAGCTTTGTATGGACTAAAACAAGCACCAAGAGCTTGGTATAGTAGGATAGATTCATATCTGATTAGTAATGGATTTAGCAAAAGCAAGTAGTGAGCCCACACTCTACATCAAAGCAAACCATAGTGAGATTTTAAATTTTGTTTTGTATGTAGATGATTTAGTTTTTACTAGTAATGCAAGCAAGGCAATAAATGAATTTAAATCAGCCATGAAGGAGTTTGAGATGACTGATTTGGGTTGCTGAAGTATTTCCTTAGCATTGAGGTCAAGCAAACAGAGCAAGACATTTGTTTCTCAAGCAAAACATGCGAAAAATATTGCAAAGATTCATAATGTTGGACAACAAACCAACATCTACACCAGCAGAATTAAGTCTGAAATTGACAAAAGAAGATTGCGGCAATAATGTGGATCCTACCTGACACAAAAACATGGTAGGAAACTTGATGTATTTAACTGCAACAAGACCAGATATAATGTATGCAATCAATTTGATTTCTAGATTCATGGATACTCCAAAAGAGACACACTGGTAAACAGGCAAGTGTATTTTAATGTATGTGAATGACACATAATTATGGAATTCTATATGCTACTAATGATGATTTGAAATTTGCTGGATATACAGATAGTGATTGGGCAAGTAGCCTTGATGATAGAAAGAGCACATCTGGATATGTGTTCAATGTTGGATCAAGAGCCATTTCATGGGCTTCGAAGAAATAGTCAGTTGTTTCATTGTCTACTGCTGAAGCAAAGTATATTGCAACAAATTCAGCCACTTGTCAGATGGTATGGTTAAGGAGAATCCTCTCAGATTTGCACGAAGAGCAAACAAGGAGGTTTTATTATTTTCTGTGATAATGTTTTTAATTACATTGTTAAAGAATCTAGTCTTCCATGGCAGAAGCAAACATATAACAATTAGATATTACTTCATTCGTGAACTGGTTGAGAAAGGAGAAATTGAGCTTAAGTTTTGCAAGTTAGAGTAACAGTTAGCTGACATTTTTACTAAACCTCTGTCTAAAGAAAGGTTAGAGTGTTTGAGACCAAGTCTGAACGTTGTAGATGTCCAGGACTTTAAAATCAGTCCTTGATTTGATTTTGTTCGGCTCAAGATTAAGGGGGAGTGTTAGAATTTATTGGGTCTATAATCTTGAGCCGTCACACAGGCATATTCAAACTATGTTTTTCCCTGTTTTCTAATCTACCCAGCTGACAGAGCATTTATATTTTTTTTGGAGGTATTGAATTTGAATTTCTTGAAAATGCCACGAGACAAAGGCTAAGAAAAAAGTTGTGAGACCAAGGCAAAAGAAACTTGTGCAACAATGTGAAGATCCGATGCTTGAGGAGTTGACACATGTTGGCGTTCTGGCACCTCCCCTATAGAGATCTCCCTGGATAGACATGAAGTCTCTGGAATAAGCCACTATAGCTTATATTTTGTCGGGTCTGCCCCTTTAAGTATAAGCAGTCAAAAGTCATAACTAAACCGACGTAAGGCAGATACACTGGCTACGTCCTTAATGGGATGCCAATAGTTCGCGGACCTCAACCCTAAAGGAATGAGACTTGCAACTGCATAAGCCGTTGGGTCAATCATCGACAAGCAGGTCAAAGTCTAAAATTTTGACTAAGTGCAAAGACACGTGGATACCTCCTCATTGGAGCCAACATTTGTATAGTGAAAGGGTCTATGGATAGAGACCGATAGTGATGCGAGAACCATGGAGTTCTCTTAATGGCATACACATGCATGAAGTCTAGTTCATGGATCTAAAAGGGTTTGAAAACACGAGGAGCGTGGAGCTTCCTCATTGATTTAGGTTTCGCAAGTCTGATAAGGAGACTGACAGGTGCGACGATGGTGGAGATTTCTCATTGGTTCAATCCTTGCGTTGTAGGATAGAGGATATATACAACCCAACACCGCCACCAATATAAGGTAGACACATGGAGGCATTTAAGTCAATTTTTTGGCAATGTATTTGGGCAGATGTCAAAGTTGCAAAGAGTAGGATTTAATTGACCTTTTGGGTCTGGTCGAAGGTCAATGTCTTTTTGAAAGACACGTGGAACTATATAATTGGCTCGACAAAAAGAATGAGCATATGAGAAGAAATATTGCAACAACATATAGAGAAGAAGCAAAGAAAGAGTATATAGCAGAGAAAAATTCGTAGCTCAAGGTATTATCTAGAAGAAGAAAAACATGTGCAGTAGTAAAGAGCAACAGCTCGAGGAGATAAATTTTTGTAAGAAAAAGAAGCAAATGATTGGACACAAGAAGAGAAACAAAAGAATGTACAAAACTGTAGCTCTGAGTTTGTAAAAACTTTTAAATTGAATTTATAATAGCTATATTTGTGTGCTTTAGTTTTTTTGGCTGTCTTTCCCTGTGTTAGTTACAATTGGCACCAGATTTTGCCAACATTTACTTCAAATGGTTTTAGATGTTAGAGGCAAACACTGCATTATTAATGACTTACTATTATTTTTGGCATGCGGGGATAACAAACACTTTAACAATCGAACCATGGTACATTGAAGGACCTGTTATTAAGGGATTTGGTCATTGTTTAAAGATACTTAAGAGTTCTACCGGTATGTCAATGTAAGGTCTGCCAAACAAGTTACATGTTAAACAAGCCTTATAGAAGGCTCATTCAAGATTGAATTTCGTTTCATTATATTTTTTAGTAATTTGCTGAAATTGATTTAACACATGGAGTTCCATCTTTAGCCAATTTATCAGCATATGAATTTTTTCCAATTCTTTCTCAGCAAGCATGTGGCATATACTTGGGCTGGGTTGGACTTTCTAAACGTGGCATCTATAAGACGGTTCTTAGCATAGGATGGAATCCATACTTTAACAATTCCAAAAAAACAATTGTGAATGTATGTGATGCGATGGACAGGTCAACATAATTTTAATTTTTCTTATCAACTTTTTTGATGAAGTAAAATGTTAAGAAATCCTATCTAGTTTCTTTAGATGAAGGTCCTATCTAATCTTGGAGATTTATTATGCATGGAATGCAATTGAAGGAACCATGGTTGCTTCATGAATTTATTGAAGATTTTTACGGGGAGGAGCTACATCTTGTTGTTGGGTACATTCGTCCTAAGGTATTTTCTAAAAAGACACCTCGCCAGGTATTCGACTATTATGCTTTTCATGCTTTCGAAGGTATTGTTTTTTATTTTTATTATGATAACTATAGACTAAATTTCCATCATTAGAAAGTTTGATACAAAGAATTTATGAGGACATGCATGTTGTCGAGGAAGCCCTTGATCTTCCCCCTTATTCATATTACCAAAACGAATCCTTCCTAAGAAATATCCTATCAAAAGAAATTGATGAATAATATTTGGGTAGTTGGAGAAGCTGGAGACAATGTTAATTTCTTGTGTTGTAAGACGATGAAGTCAATATATTTAAAAATTATGATATAATTTAATCCATAAAGCCATGAATATTGCTATCAGTGAATCATAAAGCTATGATTATTATGGTGGTATAAAAGGGAAAAACATCAAAGGTTGATATGAGAAAAACAGATGCTATGGAGAATCACATGGCATCTAGAAAAATTGAAGGATTTTGAGTTCACCTCAAGTTTTTTCATGCATATCACATTGCTAACATTTGGCAAGTCACATCGCTCTTTTAGTTTATTGGATAACATAGATAAGATTCTTCCATTCATAGTAGAACCAACATTTTATTATGAGGTTGAGATCTAATCTCCCACTGGATTGTTCATAAAGAATAAAAATTTAAACAATATCGATTTATTTTGGAAGTACATCACGCAAAGGTTCTTAATATACAATTTCAATCAATACAAAGAATGAACTCCTTAATGAAATCTTTAATAGTCAAAATAATGAATGGTCAAAAGAATGGAATCCTTACTAATCAAAATAAAGAATAAAGGATGGAATCCTGATTAAAATATACTATATAGATTTATATAACTGATTATTAAACTAAATTTAGCTATAAGTATAATTACTGGCAAACGATATAAAGACCACTATCACCTTGAAATTAAGGATATGATGTATGCGGAGAGCCATGAGTAAGATTAGATGTAAAAGTTCTAAATATGTAATGAAAAAGGAAAAAATAAAATATAGTAAGAAAATGATTGTTTGGCTTCATTACTTCATAGATATAAACAAACTATGCGATCTTTGCTAATTTATCTTATTTGTTGTTGAACTATACGCATCTGTTAAGTTCTATTAATTTATTCAGCCATAAATGGACTGCTTATAGGCTTGTGGTGCATGTGTGTAGCTACATGTGTACTTGTACATAAACAACCTTTAGAATATAGAATACCAAAAGGAATCCTATGCATTTTCAAGCATGTGGAGTGACTAAACCAATAAGGCCAAAGGTGGTTATTACCTTTATATCTAACGGAATATGCAACCTTATCAACAACTTAATTAACTATTATTTTGAGAGTGTTCATCATTTAAAATACCTGACAATTGTTTGTCCAAGTTTGGGGGTCAATTGTTGGGCACCATACTATACATAACCAATCATCCACATTTACAAACTCATATAACTAAATTTTGAAACACCAAGGATGTAATGCTCACATAAATAAATTCTCTCATTTGTCAACATACTTTATCCTTTATTTTGAAATTAAATGTAATATCTAAAAATTAATACAATGCAACAACACCAACTATTTATTACTAGCCATGGTAAAGTAATGATAAACACCATGAAATCGTCCATCGTCTCAATATGTCAACCGATTTTTACATGAAGCAAAAAATGTATGTATCAAATTAGTGATCATTTAGCCTTCCATTTGGATCATTTACAATGTGTAGATTTGGGTGTGAAATGACATGTCATATTGTTCTGAATCCCTAGACAAACACAAAAGAAATATGATTGGAATGGTCAGAATTTAGGATTTAATGCATGCATATAGAATATTAAATATAAAATAAAACATGATGTTGTGCAAAGAAATGGAGGAAGTAAAGACAATCCAAGAATAGTAAGAGTAGGGGGAGTAATATCTTTATATGCATCATTTTTTTGAATCAAAGTTATCTATATGTGTATGTATATGTATACACGTGCATGTGTGTGTGTGCGCTTGCGCGCGTGTGTTTTTTGAGTGCCCCTATTTATATATATCCTTCGTCCCATTGCTTATTGTGGGATAGACTGTAGGACTCTAGATAGGCCCTTCAGGTCGTCAATCTCCTCGAATTTTTTTTTGAATGATGCTCCCATCCACTACATGTATGTAATATATAAGCTATCCTTTTTCACATACATAATTTCATGGCCAATAATCCAATAATTGGCTTTTCCACCTTGCATTTACCTTTATAGAATGGGAATGAAGGAATTGTGGAATACCCCCAATAGAAATATATGATCTCATCCCATATGATTGGGAGGGTGACCCATTTATTGAGTCATGGCCAATGTGTGATGGATAGTGGGCTATATATGGCACGCGTTCATATCTTGGCCAACTATATACAATATATGGAAGAGACTTTTTTTTGGGAAATTTTGAGTAGTATTTGTTAAATGGCATTCGAAGTATTGTAACTTCTCCTTTGTATAGCCATCAGGTAACTATTCTAGCAACACCAACAATGGGATATTCACAACACTTTGTCCAAGTTTTATTTACGAATTAGAATGGTAGTGGTTTTGCAAGGAGCATATGAGGAACTTGAACCAATTTTTAGTCATGTTTGGCATAATCATGATTCCATGGGGGTAGATCTCGCAAATTTCAATTACTCACAACTATTTATTTTCCCTTTTCGATGCATTTTTTAGTCATAGTTGATCTATAATCAATTCAGACATTCTAATGTACAACCCTTCAACATATTCTAGCTATTTATGCACTTATCTAATGTAATTTACTATTGAAACCAACATACATGAGGTGTAAAACTGATGTTTGTTACAAATCTGGACTTTCATCTACATATTTTTATCAATTTATAGTGTACATCCTTAAATACATGTCTGAATTTCTAGAAACCAAAGTCCACACTCCTTTATGCAACTAATGATGTGTGATTCTCCCCACAAATTCAATGGTGTAACAAAATAAGTATTTCAATACTTTAACTTGTATGTGACCAATTTAAGTGTTACTTTCTATTGTAAACCAACAAATATGTTTGAAATTATCTTAAAATTGAAGTGATTTGTATTTTTTTTGTTGTAAATGGAAATAACACAAAATGAATGAACTAACGAGAAGCAAAATTGACAAAAAACACACATCATAGAGGACCCAATATATACCTTAGATAAATCTATTTTGGGAAATTTCCACCTTGGAAATTAGCTTTGTGCATTGCTTACAAGCACAATAGGCCATTGACTCACAAACCAACCCATCTTGTTTATTTTGGACACGATTCTCTTTTCTTAGTTTGCAAACTTACTTTCTACATCTTATTGCAATTCAAAACTAAGCTAAATGAATGTTCAACTTCCTCTCAAGTTTATTTCTTAATGGAGAATAAGTTGCAAAACCGATGCAAACAAGATTCCAACACCTAAACCACCTTATCATTCAAGATACTAATTGACCAAAATTCCATTTTAGGAAGTTCATGTCTTTTCTTTTTTGGTACATTCAGTCATGGAAGAAATCATTTTTGATGTCACAATGATGAGTTTGGGCCATCTCAATTATATTTCTATTTTTTATTGTCATGGGGATGGGTTTGGTTAAGACCAAATCAATCTTGTATTCATGAGTGATATGCTTGGGTCCTATTTGCATGTTTGGTTGATCTAAATCCTTATTGATACACACAATAAATTTGGGCTAGATTACATTGGAAAATATCCTAAGGCCATATATTTTTCCTAAAAACTCCATTTTATTTTGTTTGAAGTGTTGAAAAGTTATTAGAGAGCTCTATCTAGTGGTGGAGGTTGTCTAAAGTTGTGATCTAAATTTACAATTGTTCAATTATTAGGCATAAATCCTTGGCCTATTTTGATACATAAGAAATCGATTGAGTATGTTCATGGTAATACAAACCATAAAAATGGATGAGTTATAATAAAATCCAATTGGAAAATTTCTAATTATACCTCCCCAAGAAGGAGGTTTTTGGTCTCGAAAGCTCATTTACTACAAATAGAGGATTCACCTTCTATTTTCTCAATGAGATACACTTCCTTCCTGATCCTCTATGAAGGAGAGTTTTGATTTTTAAAGTCTTATTTGGCTAAAGATTCCCCTCTAATATGTGCCTCATGCTAAAGTGCTGATTTATGAAGTTACTATCTATTGAGTGCCATCCCATGTTTCTTTTGATGAGTACTTGTGTAACATGTTTAACTGGTTGGCTATCCTTTTAAGCTTACAATTTTGACAATTTGGTTTGTTGTTACAATTTGCAACCTCTGCTAATTTCAAATTGGTTTCTCTTATGTAGGGTTGGAGGGACTTCATGTAAATATGGAATTAATTAGAAACATATTGATAATTTCATATCAATCTCGAGGATCCTGTTTTAATCCATACAAGGTCTTTCTCAATATACACACCTAGATGGAGTTCTCACTATTGCTATACCTTGGATGTTGGGGCATTCAAATTGCTTCCTGTAAGTCTCCATACAAGAAGGAATTTTTGAAATCTATCTAATGGGATTCCCATCCCTAAGTTACAACCAAGGAGAGCACTAGTATAATGGAATTCAACCTAGCTACAAATGAAAGGGTTTTATGGCAATCAACAACTTAAACATGTAAAAAACCTTCTGCTACAAGATGGGATTCATACCTATCAATGGAAACATCTGTTGCATATTTAGTTCAGTACATCCACTTGTACCTAACAATATTTTCTTCCTTTTGGAAGTGGAACCAAGTTTTGTAAATTCTTATTTAGAGAGATAAGTTCTACCATAACTGCTTGTCATTCAAGATGTTTAGAAACTTGATGATAAGTCTTTGGATCCCATGTCATTTCAAATTGCACCAAATGTGCAACACCATACAAATGTTTTGATCTCATCCTTCTCAGATCTCTTGGATCCCATGCCAATGAACCAACCTCAATGCAAACTATGTGGTCTTGTTTTGATAGATGTGTTGGTTGTGTAGGTGCATTTGAATGTCTTTTGGCACTGGTAGTGCAAGTGTAGGTGTTTATTTTATCCTTGTAGTGCATCAAATAAGGTATAGTAAATATTAGAATGGGAGTTCCAAACTATATAGTTCTTCATAGGAAACATCACAAGTTATGTTGGGACTGACAAAATCTGATGGAGGTATAAATGATGGCTCGTAAGCTTTAGAATGTTCATCAGATAATACATCCCTAAGTAAAGTATCTTAGTGGTGTCTAGAAAAAGATGTTATGCCTTCACACATTCATAGTGGTCAACAAAGACACATGTTTGACCATTCCTTTCCATTTCTTTTCACTCATAATTAGGATGCACACATACATTACATAAAAAAATCCTAAAATATGAAAGACGGGGTCACTAGACCATTTTCATTCGTGAGTAATATATTACACTATTGAGTGGGGAGTGAGATTTTTAAAGAAGTTTGTAAACTAAAATGGCTCTACTCAAAATTGAGGAAACATGCCTTTGTAAAGTACCATACAATTGGCCATTTCCTTTGGTGTTTAGTTCTTACACTCAATTACACCATGTTGATTAAAGGTGTAAGACATAATATGTTGAAGTTGGATTCCTACACATTCACAACATTTAATCTAGTTGTTGACACAATTTCCTCCACTATCTAAACTGGGATGCTTAGGTTTTATCTTAGATAAATTTTCAATAAAGGCCTTGAAAATTTGAAGTGCTCACAACCTTCACTTTTATTTTTCAGAAAGTACACCCAAGTTGGTTTGTTGTTACAACTTGCAACCTTTGCTAATTTCAAATTGGTTTCTCTTATGTAGGGTTAGAGGGACTTCACGTAAAATCATAATTAATTAGAAACATGTTGATAATTTCATATTAATCTTGAGGATATTGTTTTAATCCATACAAGGATTTCTCAATCTATACACCTACCTGGAGTTTTCACTATTGATAAACCCTAGATGTTGGGGAAAGAAAATTTATTCTTGCAAGTATCCATGCAAGAAGGAATTTTTGACATCCATTTGATGGAATTCCCATCCATAAGTTACATCTAAGGAGAACACTAGTATGATGGAATTCAACTTGGACACAAAAGCAAAGGTTTTGTGGTAATCAACGAAAACCCGTGAAAAACCTTTTTTGACAAGTTGAGATTTTTACCTATCAATGAACACATATGTTGCATATTTATTTCATTACACCCACTTGAACCTAACAATATTTTCTTAGTTTTGAAAGTGGAAAAAAGTTTTGTAAGTTCTCAGAGAAATAAGTTCTACCACAATTTCTTACCATTCAAGATGCTTAAAAGTTTGATGATAAGTCTTTGGATCCCATGTCACTGCCAATTGTGCCAAATGTACAACACCATACAAAATTTATGATCTCATCCTTCTTATATATCTTGGATCCCATGTCAATGAACAAACCTCAATGCAAACTATGTGGACCTATTTTGATAGAGGCGTGTTGGTTGTGCAGGTGCATTTGAATGTATTTTGACACTGATAGTGCAAGTGCATGTGTTAGTGTTCTCCTTGTGGTTCATCATCTAAGTTATAGTAAATATTAGAATGGGAGTTTCAAATTTTCCAGTTCTTCATAAGAAACATCATAAGTTATGTTGGGGTTGAAAAAATGTAATGGAGGTATAAATAATGGTTCGTAAGCTTCATATTGTTCATCAAATAATATAATCATAGGTAAAGTATCTTAGTGGTTTTTGGAACAAGAAGAAACTATGAATTTACATATTCATAGTGGTTAAAAAATATAAATTTGTGACCTCTCCTTTCCATTTATTTTTTCTCATCATTTAGGATATGCATCCAAGCATTACATCAAAAAATCCTAAAATTTGAAACATGGGGTTTAAAACTAGACCATTTTTCTTTGGGAGTAATATATTGTACTACTGAGTGTGGAGTGAAATATTGAAACCAATTTGTAAACTAAATTTCCTGTAATCAAAATTGAGGAGGAATGTATTTGGAAAGTACCATGTCATTGGCCATTTCCTTCGGTGTTTAGTTTTTACACTTAGTTACACCATGTTGATGAAATGTGTAAGGCACAACATGTTGAAGTTGAATTCCTACCTATTCAAAATATTTAATCATCTAGTTGTTGACACAATTTACTCCACTATCTAAACTAGGATGCAAAGTTTTTCTTTCAGATAGGTTTTCAACAAGGGCTTTGAAAATTTGAAGTTCTCACAATCTTCACTTTTATTTATTAGAAACTACACCCAAGTTTTGTGAGTGAAACCATCACTAAATGTAAGAACGTATTTTATTTTTTTGAAAATAAAAGTAGGAAAAATACATGAGGTCATTATGAACCAAATGCAATTTTTCATTTTCCATCTAGAAATTTTCTTTAGGAAATGGATGTGTTGTTTCCAAAGTGCACAACCTAGAAAAACTCCATATATGAATGAAATCTTTGACAACCCAAGAACAATATTGCGATTACTAACATTTTGCAATGAGTGACTGTTCAAGTGACCAAAACACTCATGTCATAGATTACTTAAGTCATTTACATGTACAATCATGATTTGTGAAGGCTGATCAAACACAATTGTCAAATTTGTATTTTGGCTTGATGATCAACCTTCCTAGTGACTATAATAACACACTAGTCTTTTGCGTGTAAGATTAAAAAAATGTTGGAGGTAAACTCAATTTTTTTTCCTTCACTAGAATGATTGATATGATAAAGATAATAAGTTCATACATAAATTATGAATGTGGAGAATTTTAATGGAAAATGCATTTCTCCATCTCAATGTAGCATTTTCCTTAAACAAGTTGTTTCCCACATAAATTTTAAGTTGTGCGACTATCCTTGAGAGTTTGAAATAGTGAACTTTGATTCACCATATGGTTGGAGGATCTTGGATCTAAAATACATTTAGTTACTAGTGATCTAATTGTTGTTGTAGAAAGGGAAACTCTTTTTTAGAGGGAGGAAGATGTATTTTTTAATCCCTTCTTCCAATTACACCATTTTCTTGAAACAATGATGGTCAAGATGGCCTAGTTTACCACAAAATTTGCAACCTTATTTTTCAAAATTTGCATTTATTTTCCTATTTCCTTTGTCATGACAAAGGGGAAGAACTTTATAAAGTTGATTTATTTCCCTTAGGCTTAGGATTTTCTTTACCTTTTTCCTTCGCAAAATCCTTGCATTTTATGGAGTTAGGTTATCATGCCACATCAAAATAATTGATTAGTAATGAAACATTAGGTTGGATGTCATAATAAAAACTAATTTTTCTTGTTCTTATCAAAGTCAAAATTAGGTGCCAAATATGTAGTGCACAAATAATATTTTTGTGTATAGTATTTTGAGACAAACTAAGTAGGAAAGACCTAGTTTAGAAAGGATAGTCAAAATGATTTTGTAATTAGACTTTGTTTTGATAGTCTCAACAAGTAGAATTCTCAAATGCTTGACTTGAGTGGATGAAGTCCTCAATTCAAGGATAATTATCTAAAATAATAGTAGAAATCCCATTTTCTAGCTGGGATGCTTGTATCTTACAGTGTTTTCCAAAATGATCTCAATGGTAGTCCAAAGAGAATAAGATTTAATGTCACCTTGAAAATGAAAATTCAATGCAGGGGATATTGAATGACCTATACTACCTCTAGCTTCATCATAATGATTTTTCCATTTTTCCATTTGGTAAGGTTAATAGGTTTAGATTCTTCATTCTTAGCAATGTAATAAAGATTCTTGTTAACGGGCACATTGATAGTGTATCATTTTCAACTGAAATAATTAAAACATGCGCACATTGCTCTTTTTCAAATGTTATGTAGAATTGTTTTTGTACAAGTAAAAAAAGAGACCATTTTTTTCTGGTATGCAATTTTTTTCTTTTGAAAAGTGCTTCTAGAAATACACATCAAAATGATCATTTCAATGAGAAAATCACAATGGTGCATTCTCCCTATAGGTGATTATTTTCTTTCCATACTCATTTTATTTTAATTCATATGGAAATGTTGTTTCACATTCTTCTTGGACCAAATTTCAATCAAAATTTCAAAACTCCACGCACGTCAAAAGTTTTTTTGTTCTTAATTTCAACCAAACATGTTATTTGCTCTATTTTTTTGTTATGTTTTGAAACTATATAAAAAATAGGGTTTTTAAAATTGCAGATTTGTACTATAACTATAAAGGGTTTCGATCTAACATTGAAACACAAAATTTGTATTGTAACTGAACATGGTTTCTAAACTGAAAGTGCAATAGAAAGTGTGAGCTATATCTAAACAAGGTTTCTGAATTGAAATTACAATAGTAATTTTCTGATCCCAATAGAGATATGGAAATATGTGTTGAACTTCCAAGTATACCCAACGTTTCTTTAGAATTAATAGTTTAGGGAGTGTTTGGTTAATAAGCTCTCTGATATATTTTTTTCATTCATAAATAGTGAATTAGACAATTGTTTTAGGACTGAAAATTTATATCATACTCATAGCCTCACTATCCCATCTCCAAAGTATGTAGAGAATAACTTCCCAATGTTAATCACTTACTAGTGCACCACAAAATCAAATGGTTGAGAGGTTTCCTATTGGAGAAAATAATACTTCTAAGAACTTCCTATATATCGTAAGGTACATGAGAAATAAAATCCATATACAATGCTATATGATGGATTGAGTATTGTGTAATGCCCCAAAAAATTTACACCCAAATTACAACATATGAACAATAAAAATACATAACAATTTTTGTTGATGAAGATTAGTGTATGCACGTGATTGAATTAATCTAAGTTAATGAAAGGAAACTAACACCAAGTAGAATCCTAACTTAGGTAATCAACAACATAAACATCATGATAAAGCTAGAAAGGAAAAGCTTAACTAATATGCATCAAACATTAAAACATTAAATGCAAAACCAATCCTTTGATATTTGGATGTGGTTTGTAATTATAGTAATCCTTTAGTGAGCCGAATATAACTACATGCGATCAAAGGAAAATATCCTTGGAAGAGGAAGATGTCTCACTTATATGACTTAATTGCCATGCTAAATTTTTCTCTTACTACTCTTTACCAAGTAGAAGATAGAAATGGTTGCTTGATCAATAAGCCTTCCAAGATTGAAATGCTCTTATCATATGCAAATATCTTACAAGGACATGGTGTAAATTTGGACAAGGTGTACTAAGTTCTTTATATAGCTTTCCAATTTGGGAGAATATTGCAACCTAGTGAATGTGGGATAAAGGTAAAGTAGAATTAAAAAGGGATAAATATGATAAGAAGAGATTTATTAGTGATTAACAATTCATAGGAGTTGGAGGTGATTTAATTAATCAACTAACATTAATCAATAGGACAAATTAAGCTTATAGAATCCATTTGGAGATGATTTAAAAGGAAATTAGTAGAAGTTGAAGGGTTTGAAAGGGGATTAACTAATAAGAAGGTTATTAGTTAAATACGAAATTGAAAGGCTTAATTAATTAATAATGGTTGATTAATTAATTAAAAGAGGATTATAACTAATGAAGTGTCGTTAATTGACATCCATGATGGGGGAAGGCTAGTTAATTAGTTCAAAGTGTCGTTAATTGACATAGTCAAATGAGAATATTATCTAATTATTGGGAAAACACTAATTATAACGAAATGACGAGAAATAGGATAATTAGTGAAATTTTAGTATTAAAACTACGTAGTCAGATTTAGGTGTCTACAATGGCTAATATTTTCCATCTTAGCCTTGCATGAGCCTTCCTTACTCTATGAACTCAAGGAAAGAGAGATTCCCTTTCTCCAGTGATATCAACACTCTTTATCTTAGATTCCCGTCATGCACACCTTTTCCCTTTCACCCATAGTTCAATATTATAACCTTGCTTAGGAATACTTTAGCATAGTAATATAGGTAAAAGAAGTTGGCCTTCTCTAGAGGTCGATATCATACAGTTAAATCCCACACTGAGAGATCATCTAATGTTTCATTGAGGTGTTGAATATATATATTTAACAAGGGGTTTAACTTTAGGAGACAATAACTTTTGACATGCCCAATGTGACTTTGAGCCATAAATAGCTCAATTTTGATTTAATACACTTATATTGGTATGTGTTTCAATGGAATTTTGTCTTCAGAGGAAACAAGCAACACATTTGGAGACTCATAACTTCAAATATAATGGATTCAATAGTCAAGTGTTTCAGTTTCATGAGAATAGTGCATATAAGACAAAATAAAACAATAGGGTAGCCTTATGATTACTTGAAACATTCACCAAGGAGAAGAGGAAGATATGTAAAAATAATCCCATCCCCGGGACCTAGGATTCATTGTACTCCCCCTTTTTGTATGAATCTCTCTCATTTTCGTAAGAACTTGAGACCTATTCCCCTCTTGTCCCTTCAACAAAATGAACATTTTGTTACTTTTAATGGTGGCATCCCCTTGGATTTGAATTCTAAACATGATATCCCAATAGTTTCCTTTAAAATAATCCCATTCATTACAAGAGAAACTTCAACCACCTTTATTGAGAACATCTTGGATGTTGCTAATGTATATTTAGTCAACCTTGCCACTAAAGATGATGTAGCAGTTAGGATCCTAGCCTTGTCTTTTAAAGGAAAAACATTATAATGGTATATAAGTCTGCATCCATCTTCTATTCATACATGGGAAAAGATTGGGGAGAATATTTGCAAGAATTTTGAGAACAAGAGTGATCACCTATCTCTCATAGAAAAACTTACCAATATTAAAAGAGCCTCTCATGAAATCAAGATGGATTTTAATTTCAGATTTAAAAAGAATTGCAATTGAATCCCACGGTTGGTAATACCTACCCCTGAATATGCCTTTTTGTGTTATTTAAGAGCATTAAATAGTGATATTTTAGTAATGATTTAATATGTGGGAGGTAGAACACTTCCACATGCTTATGAGGTAACCATTAGGGAAGATAAATAGTCTCATGCAAGCTGGAAATATTACACCAAGGCATCTTATTCATTATTTTCATAAATAACACCAACTACAGTACTTCAAATACCTGAAATAACACCTATTATAGTGCCAATTAGTCAACATATAAGCCAAATAAATACTGCCCCAAGTACATCTAATGACTTGCAAGAGGTAAAGAGTTTTCTTCAAAATTTTGGGAATGAATTAGTAACTCTTAAAAGGTATTAAGCAAAAAATGACTAGCCTTATGAGCCCCATTATCAACCTTTTTACAAAACCTATCAGCCTATTAAGCCTTTATATTAGGAAAACTTTCAAGGCCAATATACTCATGCAAGCCATCACCAATTATACAATCCTAACATTGCTAACACTTCTAACGAAATGGTTCAAGTTTAAAATAATGTAGTATAAGAACATGAGTGGTGCTTTAATTGCAACCAAGACCATAATTAAACTACTTGTCCAAATGGCATCCTAAATCAAGCCATTATGGTACAAAAGTCCTCATTCCCTAAAATTACATCAGATGAGGTACCACCACTACAAGAGGCTTAACAAGATCCAACATAAAGTGGTAATATACTTATTCATTAGAAAACAAAAGAATTTTGTGGAGTGAATCAAATGTAAAGATACAATCATGCTTATTCTTCAGGCGTGGCAACTAAAACTACGTCCAAGAAAAAGGCCATGGAGGTAGAGAAACTAGATGATAAATTTTGTACCTAGTCTTCTCCTACACCCAAAATATTTAATTATCCTACTTAAACTCTAAATGTGTAGGAGACTTAGAGAAATCAGGCCTCAAGAGCTCAAGAACAACATGGAAGTGACCTTAATTCATCTTAAACATGATAAGGTACTATTTTGTTAAAATGGTGACAAATTTCATTCCTACTCCTTTTAATATTATTGAGCATATGAAGAAAATCAATGTGAAGATTTCGATGTGAGGGTATTTTTCTATTCCTAGATAGAAGGATCTTTTACAAGCCATATTGTCTAACCTCGACCTTTCAAATGAGCCATCCAAAGAACAATCAAGAGTTGTTCTTACCAATAAACCTCATACAATAAGATACCGGTCAATTAAAAGCATAAAATACCCTCCTTTCTATGTGGCATTTTCCATTAGAAACCAATTATCCCACAACTGCATGATAGATTCAGGAGCTGCTAGTTCAGTTACTTCCAAACAAGTAGCTAACAAGTTTGGTCTAGAGTATGAACCTCTTTCTAAAGGAGTTTTGCAAATTGGTGGAACATTTATAGAGACTATTGGTGTTATCATGGGATTAAGACTCAATTTAAATGCATGTTCTAATTTCTAAATTCCCCAAGACGTTTTTATAATTGACCTCCTGTCATACTTTGCCTTATGCCTATCTAGGGATTTCACGACCAATATTGGGAGATATTGTTCATTAGATTGGTCTCACATGTTATTTAGAACCATGTATGGTAATACAGTCATTGTAAGGTATGAACCTATTGAAAATAACCATATAGAAATTTATATTCCAAATGCCATCAATGTCGATTGCATAATCATTGATGAAGAGGATCAACTAGCTGAGAAGGAGCCAAATAATCTTCTTGAAGAGATACCTGATTTACTTCAGGATGAAATGGGGACTGAAAGTCATGAGTTTGAACCTTATAAAACCATTGAAGAGGCTAGTCTTGGTAATTATTGCTTGTATGAAGAAGGCTCTTTCATTCTAAACATTGTGAATATAAATGAGCAAGATGATGGTGTTTGGAAAATGTAATTTAATGGGTCTAAGAACAGAAATGGGGTAGGAGGAGGTATCATGTTGGTGTCTCCAATGAAATATAATTACTATTCTTCCTTTATGTTTCAGTTTAGTTGTACAAACAATTCAACTGAGTATGAATCCCTTGTACATGGTATTTAGTGGGCTAACAGGAGAGGAATAAAAAAATTATAGGTCTTTGATGATAACAAACTTGTTGTGAACTAGGTAAGATGGAAGAGTGTAACAAAAAATACTTATTGAAGTCCTATAAGAATAGAGTATGGGATTTTATTAAGGATTTTTAATCTTTCAACATGTAATCCATTGCTAGGAAGGTGAACAAACATGTTGAAAGACTAGCTACCATTGTGGCACAATTTTACATTCTTGAGGACATCAAGAGGGAAAAGTGCATAAATATATTAAGCTGGTTGTAAGGGAAGGTGTACCTGATAATAACACCAATTGGAAGGTGAATGAAAATGACTAGAAAATAATAAATTTTCTACAAGAAGAAGTTGAGTTATCAGTTAAGAATCAAGACACATTACATCAATAATATGAAGAGAAAATCATCAAATTAAGGTCAAATAAACTACCTCAAGGTTTGGTCTCTCTTGAATCCATCTTCAATATTGATGACCAAATGAGAGGAGAGAGATAAAACATGATGATTAAGCATGAAGACTATGAGAAAATATCTGTTAGAAATACAAGATCCTCAAACTTAGAAAGGTATGCACTTTATAAGAAAAACATGTATTTTTTATGCTTTATCAAGAGTTTTATTATGTTTTTGCATGGGGATATGATGATCTTAAAGTTTTTAATTTGGAATTAGCACAACACACTATAGAGCTGGACCCAAATGCCAAACCTGTTAGGCAAAATAAAAGGCCTATAAACCAAAAAATAGAGCCTCTCATGAAGCAATGGCTGAGTAAGTTGATAGAGGCCAACATAATATTTCATATTAAACACTCATCTTGGGTTTCCAATCTGGTCCCCGTGAGAAAAATAAGTGGAGAAATAATATTATGTGTTGAATTTAGGGATATGAATATAGATTCAACGAATTACCACTACCCATTACCTTCTATGGAAAAAATATTTAAAATGGTGACAAGTTTTGAGCACTTCTCACTCCTTTCAATGGTTATTCCAGCTACAACCAGATACTGGTACAAGAAGAGGACCAGTTTAAAACAACCTTCACTACAAAATTAGGGACCTATGTATATAGAAAGATGCCTTTTGATTTTTCTAGTGTAGGAGCTACCTTTTAGAGAGCCACGGATTTTGCATTTCAACGAATAATCAATAACATTCTATTTATCTATTTTAATGATATTATAATGTTTTCCAAACATGTAGGTGACCATTTGTCTCATCTTAGGAGAGTGTTTGAAAGGAGTATAAAGTATGGAGTCTCGCTCAACCCCAAGAAGTCTATATTTTTGGTCCATGAAGGAAATATTTTAGGCCATATTGTCTCCAAAAAGGCATATTTCTATTTACCATGAAAGAGTAAGTGCTACTCTAACATTTTCCATACCCAGTCACAAAATAACACTACAAAGTTTCCTGGGAAGAATTAACTTTTTTAGGAGATTTATTCCTATTTTTTCCAAACTTGTGAAGTAAATAACCTCTATATTGATGAATAATATGATTTTTGTTGCACCAAAGAGGGAAATAACATTGTGAAGCAATTAAGGAAGTTATATCACAAGATCCTAACCTCATAAATATGGAATTTTCTAAGGAAATCACCTTATACACCTTTGGAGGCATTGATACTATCTGAACTATGTTAGTGCAATAAAATAATGAAGGTATGGAACAACCAATATCCTTCTTTAGCCAAGTCTTACAAGGTTATGAGGTAAGATAATCCTCTATAGAGAAACACATTATTTACGTTATAAGGAATCTCAAGAAGTTCATACACTTGATTTCTAATAGCAAAGTCTGGTTAATGGTATCACATCCAAGTATAAAAGAATTCCTCTTGAGTAAGTGGTTAAATGAGAAGAGGGTAGTTTGGATCATGAAAGTAATGGAATACGACATGGATATCAAGGTCACAAAATTGATTAGAGGAAGAGGTCAATGTGAGTAGCTAACTTCCAATCTACATGATGATATGAATGTTGTGCTAGTGGTGTAAGATGACCGAAAATTAGTTGAAACTTCAATACCTTTTAGTCGGGCTCATGACATGGTCCATTTCCTTCAAACAGGTGAGTGTCCGGAAGGTGTGGACAAAGCTAAAACAAGATATTTCAAGCTAAAATCCATCACTTATGTCCTTGTGGATAACATATTGTTTAGAAAAGATATCAATGGTATTCTCATGAGATGTGTTAACACAAATCAAATTGTGAGGATTTTGCGAGAATTACATGATGGATCAAAAGTTGGAAATTATGCCACAAGAGTAATAACACTTAAAATCATGAAAGTAGGATACTATTGGCCAAATATCTTCAAAGGTTTCCATGTCTGGGTCAAAAAGTGTCAGAAATGTTCTTTATTTATGGGAAAAGAGAAACTTGTAACTCTTCCTCTCCACCCCATTTCAGTTGAGTAGTCATTCATGTAGTAGGGTTTATATTTTATAGGGGTAATCAATCTACATTCAATCCTAGGAAATAAATGGATATTAATAGTGATATATTATTTCACTAGGTGGATAGAAGGAGTTACCTTGAAAGAGGTGAATGAAGCTATTATCCTTGATTTTTATGAGGTGATTATAACCAGGTTTAGATTCCCCTCCAAAATCATATGAGATAATGCCTTGGCATTCCTTGAAACCAAAATAATTGAGTGGGATATAAAATATAAGATTAATTTGGGTGCATCCTTAAACTAATATCAGATTGTTCTCGAAGGATCAATACAAAACCTCGTGCACATCAAAAAATATGCACTTCCAATGGTGACGTGAACGCTCCAAGTAATCAAGTTGTAAAGGAAAATCAAATATGTAAGAGAAGGTCTAACATTCTCATAGATAAAAAAGAAGGTATATATAGGAGTGCTATGTAACTCCCATGTGTGACACATGGACACATGAAACTCTTACTAACCCTAATGATCTATGATATCACTAAGTGAGATGACTAACCATATGTGGTGGACAAGGCATCGAATGATGACAAGACAAGTCATATACACCAACACCCCCTTCATCGAAGATGAGGTAGAGGTCATGAAAATTTAGAATAGAAAGATAACTCCCATAGAAAACCAAGAAATATGTGTTAATGGGGCTCGACAAATAAATGTATGATAAGGTACCCATGTAAAAACAACAATCTTTCTAGAAAATAATAAGATAAGAAGGGAAATGGGTCCCGAAAACTAGGTTTGATGAGATACCCATGTATAATAAGGATCTAAAGTAATGCAGGAAAACCCCAAGGGAAAAAGATCCAATTACAAGAGATAAAAGACCCACCTAAACAAACCAAGAAAGATGCATCATATGGGTCCCAGAAACTAAAGGCCCGATAAGGTACCCATGTAAAAACTATATTTTTTATAGAAGAAGAAGATAAGGAGAAGAATAGAACTAGCGAAATCCTCTAGAAGATGATTTCCGATGAACTCCTTTGGAATCTGAAGGTCTTTAATCAGTGGTGGAGGGAGGATGAAAATGAAGTGTTCTAAAGGTGGAAGAGAATCTTGAAGAGGAGAAGGAGACACAAAGGCCCAAAGTAGATTTGTGGAAGTAGTAGTGGACCTCACTCTAGGACAAGAGCATAAGTAAGGATACTTGACTTCAGGAAAGGGTTCGGTAAAGAATCCTCCAACCTGATATGAAGTCTGCAACTTTGTGAAGTCTCTAATAAAAGTGTCGATGATGTGGTATTTCTCATATAGACTTAAGAAGTTCCATCTAAATCAAATAATTTTTATGCCCTTAGGAAGAACAGAAATCGTGTACTGAAAGTCTACCCACTACATAAAGGAAAACGAAGGTAGTAATATGAAGAACTCTGAAGCTGATCTAAAACTGGAGAGTAACATAGGTCTTGTAAGAAGGTGCTCAAGAAAAAAAGGTAATGCCACTGCAGTAGAATTGTCATATTATGGCTATGGATCATTCATTGAAATAATGTCCATATGAAGTGAAGGCACAATAACCCCCATAATGGTAAAATGAGGATCCACAAGAGGAGGTAGATCAGTGATGGTATCTAAAAAAATGAAGTGATAAGAGTCCTAGAAGGGGCAATCCTAACAAAGGAGATGAAGGAATCCTCTGGAACACCTATAGAAGGATGAGAAATACCATGTACTGCATCAAAAGTAGGCACTATGAAGAGACAACTAAGGTCTAGCAGAATGTCTGATAGGTATGAATAATCACCACAAAAAGGAGGAGGAGTGGAAAATGCCTCACACACTAGAAGTGGAAAGGAGGAAGATGCAATGAAAGCATAAGAATGACAGTAAGACTACTTTATATCTAATGAGACATGAGGAGTGTCAAAATTATCTAAAAGGTGGTCAAGAGGAGAAGAGAAGTCCTCATATGTACTCTTGTCATCAAAACTAGAAGAACGATCCTTGTCATCAGGGATAGGAACAAGTAAGTCTATGTCATCAGAACTATCATCACATGAGGAAGAAGAGGAGATAATGGTATCATTAAGAGAAACAACAACTCCAATCTCAGAAGGGTATCTAAATAAGGATTGAAGAATGCTTCAAAAATTGCAAGGAAAATCCATGTGCACCACATGATAGTGGAGAGGCTTTCAAATGTACGTCAACAAATGACCAATGACCATACTACAAGTGTCAAGCTAGTCTTCAAGTTGATAAGGATCGCTAGGGGAAAGTACTTGTCCATACAAGTAGAGATAAAGGTCATCATGAATAAGAAAAAATTCAATGCTCAAACTCCATAGTACATAGTTACCCCTAGTAAGAAGAAGAGGTGGAGTTTGTAAATTAGAAACGATCCTATAAAGCATAGGTCTAGGAAAATCAATCTCCATGGTGAATCCACAAAAAAAGAAAGAAGTGTAGAATGTAAGAAAAGAAAGGTGCAAGAATAAAAAAAGGTTGCAAGATGTCATACTCAGCCGAGAATGCGTTTGCATGCAATACAACACCCAAAAACAATGATAATCCCTATGTTTGTGAAACTTTATAAACAATGCATTTATTACAATAAGGCATGTTCGTGTGACGTGAGACAATTGACCACTTACCTTGCAGTAGGTGATGAATCACATAAGAGTGGACACCAAAAGAAGTATTAGTCAGAAGCAGAGGAGTAACATGTAAATAAGCATAAAAGGGCGTAAGTAAGGAACAAGGGGACAAAACAAATTTTGGTGTGAGAAAAAGCATCTCATGTTATAGAAGAAACTCCCTTGTTGCAAGACTATGACAGACACACTCACTAGTATGCAAGCAATAGAAAAAATGATTATAATGTAAAAAGGGCTCAAGATGAGTCCAAGAGACCTCTAGGACGCTGGAAATGCTCTTGGAAGGAAAAAAATAGCTAGGAGGGATGGTACACACTCCAGTAAATGATTAGTAGTACAAAACATCAAGTAACGCTATAAAATCATACTTTGAATTTTTCCAATTAACTTAATTTTAGAAATTAAAGGGAAAAAGGGATTATAACGTTAAATGAAAACAATAATTTAAACTACTAATTCAATAAAACTCCAAAAATTAACTAAGGTTCCTAAATTAATTAGATCCCCTAATTAATTAATTTTACCACCTAATTAAGGATTAATTAACCATAATGATCAAGATGATCACTTAAAGATTAACTAAATCCTAATTAAAAACTAAGACTTAGTATTAAAACTATACCCCTTAATACATAAATAGGAACCTTTGATTAATAAATCATTGTCACCTCCTTATCAATAAAACCCACCTTAAAATATTGATCCATCTTTTAAAAAAAACACAACCATTTCAAGATATTAAACCTCCGCTTTAAAAAGACAAGTTAAACTATGTTAATTCAAAAAAAGTTTAAAAATTAAAGGAATCGGTCAGGGTTCGGAAAGAGAGCTGTTGAGGGACTCAAGACGGGGTTTGATTGACGAGCCCAAGGAGACATTTTTTGAAGTCGTTAGGGAATTATTTTTTTCCAAATTTACATCATCGAGTAGGTTAGGAAAAAATACATGTGGGTTTAAGAGGGATTGAAATTCGGTTGTGGATTTTTTAAAGTCAAACCGAGGAAAGTTGTGACCACATTTTGGCCAGACGCCATCAACCCCTTTGTAATAAGAGGGCCAATGGTGTTGAGATGGGGAAAAATGTTGTCAGGGGCCGATGACACTTGCTAGAGGGTTGTTAGTGTAAGGAATGTTTTTCCAGGGGCCGATGGCGTAGGAGAATTTATATGTGCGAGTTGTAAATTTTTATTTTTCATTACGGATTTGATTTTGCAGACCTATAATGTTTGTTTGTTGTCATTTTGTCATGCAAGTATAGCATAAGATCCATCTATGGAGGAGTGTGGATGTATATTTTCTTAGAGGATTGATTGTTAGATTGGGTCAAGTAGAAGTAGCCCAGCTACAGGGTTGGGGATATGGGGGCATCATGTAGATTCCCAAGATACCATTAGATTTGGATCTATTATGGATGTTTTTAGCCATATGGGAGAGTAGGTCTAAATTTTTTTGATGGTCGACAGGAGAGGAGACCATGGAGATAACATTAACCCTAGAGGTTTTTCATGGTATTTTGGGGTTACCCATTAGGAGAACCTATATCTATTGTAATTTGAGACTATATTTTGTATATCAGAGAGCCTTAGATGTATAGACTACTCAGAGTAAGACATACGACAAGAGTATGCTATTTTTCTAACTTAACACCGTGCAGGATGTAGGGATTATAGATATCCAATTTTTTTTATGAGGATTGTAGACCATTTCCACCCTAATAACATTGTCATGTTGTAGAGGCTACCAGATTAACAATGAGGTTACCAACATTATGACCCTATATGATACGGGAAGTGGGTGCACATTGTCAGAGGTAGCGTATGTGAGGCAGGGATGCTTAAGGAATGCCACAGATCATAGTCGTGAGTGGTTTAGAGGAGAGATCCAATGGATAATCCACCGATAAAGGTTCACATATCAAGGGCATAGTTGGAAGTGGTCCTAGCACCAGAGGGGGAGTAACAAGGAAGCCGACACCATTGCTGAGAGAGAACACAAGATAGAATGACCAAGAGGAGGTTATTTGACACCAATATGGGTCCATATGGCCGTGTACTTTAGATAGAGGATCATGCCACAAAATAGAGGGAACATGATATTGGTGCTCTAATACATATGGGCACATTATGTAGGAGTGAGGCCTCATTTTGATGACGAGGAAGAGAAAGAGGTATTAGGAGGCTGAAGAGATAGTAATTTTGTCGTAGATATTCTCATGTGGCTAGGTAGGTGTGTTGTGATGTTATTTAGATGATTTTTATGTAATATATGTATGTAGTTACTAACCTACATTGTTGTTTAGTTTTGCAGAGTAGACGATGAAAGAGTGGCACTCCCTGATAGAGAGTTCCCACATTGAGATCCTAGATCTAGTGCTGGATGTCTAGGACACTACGGTGATGGTGGATCTAGGAACATTGTCGACTAGAGATTTAGAAAATTAGTTTCATCTGGCGGGAGAGGCACCTAAGACACTGCAAATATATCAATATGTATAGACATTGGTGGCTATAGGTAGCATAGATGTGCTATTGCAGAGATTATTACAAGTGTAGGCGACCCTAATTCAGGATTAGGCAACATGCCTATAAAATGCGTGGAGAGTAGTAGAGATGATAACTACATTAGAGGCACACCTGGCGAGAGTGTAAGGAGAGGCATTTGGAGATCGATTTATGACAATGTCCCTAGCTCACACAACCTGAGATACTAGCATGAACCCATCAACCTAAAGCATCTAAAGACCCCCCATAAGGGGGTGAGGGTGCTTGAGCAATACTGTAGATGGGCCAAAGCCATGGATTGATTTTATACAATTTTTTCTATATATAAAAAAATGGTTCGGTATATATATATATATATATATATATATATGTATGTATGTATATGTATATGTATATGTATACATATATCTACATATATACATATACATATGTATATGTATACATATGTATATGTATATATGTATATATATGTATACATATATATATATATATGTGTGTGTGTGTGTGTGTGTGTGTGTGTGTGTGTGTGTGTGTGTGTGTGTGTGTGTGTGTGTGTGGTGTGTGTGTGTGTGTGTGTGTGTGTGTGTGTGTGTGTATGTGTGTGTGTGTGTGGTGTATATATATATATATATACATATACATATACATATACATATACATATACATATACATATACATATAGATATAGATATAGATATAGATATAGATATATATATATATATATATATATATATATATATATATATATATATATATATATATATATAGATGGTGATATTGGCGATATTGGATGATGTTTGTTGTGTGATTTGTTACTTTGCTTATCATTTTCCCATTTTCTACATGTATGTATGTGATGATACTCATGGTACTTAGGAATAATGATAATGTTATTAGATAGGTAAATCTAGTGCGAAGGGGGTCGATAGGATAGCCCAACCCATGCGTTGTGAAGAATCCAAGAGGTGGTACAAGGCTAAGACATCCAACAGTAGGATTTTAGGGTGTAATCAGGTAAATAAATCGAAGCAAGGCCATATGCCTATGCAAGGATGTGAAAAGTACCATGGAGATCCAATAGGAAATGTCAGGGGAATTGAAGACAAAAATAGCTAGAATCGGAACTAAGGCACTCCAATGGTAAGAGTGAATATGGTGAATATGATGATAGATCCAAGTGGAGAAAATGACCAAATAAAGGATGTATCAAGATATAAGGAAGTTTCTAAAAAAAACCAAGGGGGGATTGAGAGCACAAACGATAGTGTGTGAAAACCCAAGTGGGGGCTAAGAGCCCAAGTGAAGGTAAGATCTTGTAGTCTTTTTTTACCACCTAAGTATGCTATGCACGTCGACACTTCATCTAGTCAAAACTAAACACACACCTAAAGCACGTGAAGCTACCAGGTCCCTCCTTTGTACTGGCTTGTCAAGATGTTAGAACGCATGTTCATGATTTCCAATACCAAACATACATTCAAGAGTAGATCATACCAACATCATAAGGGAACACATGTAATAAGGAATCATAATAGATCAAACAATTACTAAGACCAATTTCACCATACAGTATCCATATTCAGACATATAAAAAATCATGATCCAACCATAATGATCGATTCATAACATAAGTATTACATATCAGAAGATGAATACATAACAATACCATCACAGAGTCATGCACGCTAATATATCATAGTATCATAACCCTATCACATCATTCCTATATAATATAATGGGGTACAATAAATATATAGGGGTGAGGTCATGTCCTTCACCACCTATGCATTCCCAAAAATAGGTTGCATGCTCAAAATATCCATGCACACATACAAAAACAACTATAAAGCATGCATATTAAGCCTAATAATAGATTAATCCATACATAATTTATTCTTTGATCCTATTATCATCTTGATCCATGTATGATATTTGATCTTCAAGTGTATGTGTTTTATCTCTAAAAATAGAAGTTACTTAATCCACAAGTCTTCATGCTTTTACTATTTGGTGTGATCCACACCCGAAATTACTTCTTTGTATTTTTATCCCATATATGTAAAATTAGCTAAGTCCTGGGATTAGACTTTTTGGGCTTGTGCCACTTCAATTGGCTGTTTTGCGTGTCCATGCACCCCAATTGTGCGCCTCAATATTTTGCACGTGTTCTTGATACTTAGTCAAGTCAAAAATTTCAACCTATCATTACCCCATGCTAATGACATTTCCACACTCGATAATGGGGTTTGAAAACTTATCCCTCTAAAGAAAAAAATATTAAATAATTTCCATACAAGAATGAATAGAATGACCAGCGCGTCTTACTCTACAACTAGCTATAGGAGTTCAGGGTACTCCTTATTTATATCAACCTCCAATTCATTCCACTCTCTTAGAACCTTATTTTCTTTATCAGGGATGTCACCAAGTACCTTCTCCATTTCCTCTAGAGTCATATCCTGACCCTTAAGCTTCAGCTCCCTTGTCACTCTAAGAAGGCCTGATACTATTTCTTCCATAAAATCCATCCTTCGTGCCACCAATGCTCTTATCTCCTTTATTCGTACCTTGTGAGGATCCCAGACTGCCTTAAGTGCATCACACTTCTTTATAAATGTGGCCAATCTCTCTTCTCTTCCCAAGGATTCATCTTTCTTGGATGCTAGGACATCATTATCCTCCTGCAGTGTATACACGTTGAGGATCTTCTCGGGATTCTCGTAGTTTCTTAGTGCCCAATTTTCCTTCCTCAATTCATCCTTCAATGTTTAGAGCATAGCATCATAAATTAAAACCCAACACATAATCACCCTCTTATTATTTTCTTTCTCATACGCAACATCTACCTATGTATCCTCTTTCGTGGATGGCCTCTCCTTGAGTAGTAGGTGGACGTAATCTTACAGAAAATGCAAGGCTAATGGGTAGGTCTTCTATGTCTATTCATCAAATTTCGGATGCACCTCTAAAATTTCTCCCCTATCTCGGCAACAAAATCCAGAATCTCATTCTTCCATTTCTCATCCCTCATGCGCGCCTCAATCAATTTCTCAATTTTTTTGACTTATTATTATCTTCCAGCAATGTCCTAAGCACAACTGCCTAATCCAAGTTCCTCCGTGCCACCTCTGCCACCATCTTCATCTTGAGGCATTACTTGTTAGCTCATCTATGAACTCAGTTGGATTTGTCATCACAAGATTCGTCTTTTATGTTGAACTAAGGTTCATCCATATGTATTTGTATACTCAAGTAAAGATGCTTTCTTATGCACATATTCATACCCTTGGGATCTATTAACTCCCAACTGTATAATTTCTCATGAACAAGGGTACCCTTGGGAATATTTGTCTCTATGCTCGGAATTGGGATTTCACCTAACGCACCCCCTACCCACCTGATGGCTCATTAGAACTCTTCTCTTGTTATTCATCACCTTATCTTGTGGGGCCTTCCTCCTCACACTCACTATGATCCTCTAGGTCATGCAACTCTTCCTCTTCTTTAGGATCCTCTACTCCTCCCATATCCATAACCGACATATCCCCTAAGTTGTGTACATGTTCTTCTATTATATCTTCATCACTGTCACTGTACGAATGAAAATGAACATGTGACCTTCAACCGCACTTGAGCCCCCGAGGTCATGCCGGAACAACCGATGTTTGAATATGTGTGGCTATCTATAGGAGGATCAATGACTAAGATCTGGTAGTGTGATCCCTTGGTAGTCGAGTTGACAAAGAGGAGATTTAGAGGCTATGAACGGGTAGCGTGAATTTCCTATGGCTTGTCTGCCTAACTTGGATCTAAGTGCTAAAATAGTTTGAAGTGTCCATGTAAAATGAATGAAATTAACAATCTATGCTACTGCTGAAAGGAAACTAATCTAAACAAATCACAAAACTGAAATATTACAATTACAAAAAACAATTTGCTTCTATTCTAAATGATTAAAATATTTCTAAGCTAAAACCAAACAAGCAAGATAACCCGGTGTGGTTATTCACCTGTGCTGAGTGTATTGAAACTAAACTAACTCAAAAAATAACTTTTCCAAATGATCTATGATATGTAGACAACCTCCTACAGATATTCTCTCCTTTAGATCCATAAGGATAGGAAGAAGGTGATCCATCACTGGGGTTACTATAAAAGATTCAAACCCTCTTAGAAATTAACTAATTTCTTACAAATGAAAGAAAATTGATTTATACTCTATTTGATATGATGTAACAATGATAAATTATAAGAATGAAGGAAATAAAACAATAAATCCAACCAGGAATTCACAGAACAGAGGTAAATCCAGTAGTGTAGTAATTTTTCCCCTTAGTTTGTCCTTTCTTTCTCTGAGTGCTCGTATGAGTCCAATGGATTGGGAATGCAAGAACAAAAACATGAGGATGACACTTGAGAAATGGTGGCTTGATGGCAGTCTGGATGTAATGTAGGTAGAAGAGAGATAACACAGGAGATCAGAGCTTGGCTATGTAATTCCTAGCAAGATCGTAGCAGCAATACATTGCAAGATACTCAAAATTCTCAGTCCTTTTGCTTGAATACAAGCATGGAATATATAGGAATGGAGGCTAGGAGGTTACTTCATGCACAAGGCAAGAAGGAGGAGTTATAACAAATTAAATCTATTTAAAAATAGAAGAGGGAAGGAATACCATGCAAATAAGACTATTTTTGGGAAATTTGGTTCACAAATGCACCCTAAAAGTTGAGTTAAGTGAAGCATCGTGTGTCAAAAACATGCATGAAGAGTTCTAGATAAAGTGTTTAGGACTGCCGCCATGCACAGGGAGGCGGTCCTGTCACTATAGCCAAAAAAATGCACAGAAATGAGAGAGAAGCTAGAAGAAAGCATGGAAAGGCTAAGTAAGGATGTCTAGGCTACAAATATACACTGTAAATGGGTTTTGGAGCTCAAACAACTTCTTGAAAGGATTTTGAATCATCATTGGGGACCTTTGTAACCATTTTCTGACAATGTAGCACATGTAATTTTGGGTGTGTACATATTGCTCCCTTGGAGAAGCATCTTAGCTATGAAGAGGCGTAAAACGTAGTCTGAGTATGGCGTTCCCAAAATGGGGATTTAGAAGCTATACCTTACATGCCCGTGTGTCAAAATCTCGTCATCCAAAATCCCGCTACCTGCAAGAGAAAAATAAGACTCAAGTGAAGATAGATAAAATATTTAAAATAAAACACTAAATTAAAACGACAAGAGGACTTACCATCTATACGGGGATATAGAACTATACTTGTGCCAACGCTCCAGCCCTATGAACACATACACTCAAAATGAAGTTATAACAACATGTATATATCTAAGAAAACTCATTTTCAAATTCATTTGCGTATACTGACTTGGTGATTTTTGAGCTCTGAGACCACGGTGACCATTTTTCATTTTTGAGCATGGTTGAATTGGAATGGTATTTTGCATTAGGCTTGGCCCTTTGCTGTTTGAATACTTTTGAGAAGAACTAGTAAGAAATTTGTAACTAGAGCGGTCATAAGGGGCCTCAAAGAGGCGGATAGGTAGAGTGCCTTTATTACTTAGTCTCCATTTTGTGAGGCATATATGATGTTTTGGTATTTTGTGCTCATTGCGAGAATTTTGATGGCACCTATTGTGTGATAGAATTTGTACAAAACTATGACACACCATGATATGTAAAGATATATCTTTTGGCTCGGTTTATTCCTTGCATAGAGTTGGATTACATTGATGCTTTGATTCACGTGTGTACTCTTAGATGTTTAGAATTTATGATTTTCTATGCTTTTTAGAATGTATACAGTGGATATGAATGATAATAGAATGATTTATTTTTGTATTTCATAATGCTGATATATGATGATGCAAGCAAAATGTGATGTTGAACTTTAGTTTCTTTAAGCAATCTTTGATACTTCATATTATCTTGGCAAAATGTGGTGATAAAATGATATGATAAGAAGATGTACTTGCCCCTCTCCTGACCCCACGCAACTAGTAGGATGCGAGGGCTCAACACCAAGGGTCAGAAAGGGCACAAGTTATGAAAAATTATTGAATGGTAGTGATGAGAGAAAGACATAGGTTTGGAAGAACCAAATTGAGACGCTACAACCTTACTCTACTCAAGTTACTTCATAGTTTAGAATGTGAATTGCTTTCCAATTTATCTAGACTTAGATCCATAGATGGCCACTTGGTTGACAAAATATGGTTTTGAGGTATTAAACTCTTTTGGAATTTTGGACATCTAACTCACTTTGTTTTTGACTTATGAACTCAAAATTTTTAAGCGAATTATTTGTAACTTTCAAGTTTATCAATGAGACCCCCTACTCCTTACCCCATGTTACTAGGAGGAAGCATGGTCTCATCATCAAGGACAAGGAATAGGTGAGTAAGGGTATTTCCATCCTTTCCCAACCTTACATCACTAGTAAGATATGCAGGCTCAACACCGCAGGTTGGTAGGGCAGAGAAATGTGTAAAAATAATTTTTTTCGTGAATTTGCATTTGATTTAATTATTTGGGAGAAATTTTTAGAATGTTCTTATTTCCAAGGAGATGTATGTGGGATAGATGTGACACCATGAAGCTTATAGAACAGACCATGAAAAAAAAACCCCTAACCTAAGAAGAGACCAAAAGTAGAACCAAGTATGTAGGCCTTGGTATGATCACAATCAAAACTTTGTCTTATCTTGCTTAAACTAATGAGATGATTTAAAAATAATTGATGATACCATAAATATTTGAAGAGATATAATCTGAATGTTTTGCCAATATTTTCAGAAGTTTTTAGGAGTTGCCATAAGAATAAATCCCTTGATCATAAACTTTACAAAATGAACTGGTGGATGAAAATGCAATGCAAATGCAGTAATGTACATATGGAAATGTAGATGAGTCTTCATTTCATGATAGCTAAGATGAAGAAAGTTGATGAATATCGAATTCTTCGCCCCTAAGAGTACATAGTGGAGAACCATGATCCTCAAAATTTCTGTTCTCTTGACAAGGGCCTACCATTCTGAGTTCAGACATAACCCTTTCCCAGGAGTGTATATGTCCAATCACTAAAACCATTTGTCTGAAAGAGGCATTCGTACACCTCGTTATCATGTTCTCGAGAGATGGTGTGTGGATGAGCATGAACATGCTGCTCAGCCTTATTTCCTATGTAGAGCGTCGTGTTTACTTGTGAATCTTGCTGAATGATGAGGACTTGCTCTATGGATATGGAAAGCTTAGTTTCAAATGCACATGGGTTGAAACTGGGGTTTAGAATAGAAAAAATCTCAGAGATTTTTTTGATGGGCATCATTTCAATCTCAAATTTCCCTTCTTTGTTTTTTAATTATATCATGTTTACACTTAGACCTAAATCTTCAGAGGGAAGAGATGCTAAATCGAGAATACTACCCATTTCCTATGGTTCAAATGGGAGGAAGATCAGATGGTTACTCTCTAAGAGTTTCATAATTCCCACTGTGGTCTTAGTGGACACTATTTCCATGGATATTGATTCACCCTTATCTTTTTTTGCCACCTCAAATGTTTTTGGGTCAATGACTTCAACCTTTGGAATGTTCAGAGTGACCAGGACTAACTCTTTCATTGGAGGTGGTTTATTCAATTGATTCACAGGAAGCTCATACTCCGTATGAACTCCTTTCTTTTTCTTGAGGTTTTATATGTGTATATCAAAGGGCTTAGGATCCCCTTGAGCAATGAATACCTTCCCCAAATGCAAGAATCTAATCTCTTAGAACACAGTAGAAGGGATAACCTTCATTCGATGAATCCAAGGTCTCTCGAGGATCATGTTATAACTTGTTTCCCATTTGATAATGTAAAAATATGTCAAGATGATTTTTAGACCAAGTGTGACTGGAATAACTATGGTTCCAATCGAGGCCACTTTAAGACTATCATACCCGCGTAACGTGTTTCTTGTAGAGGAGAAATTTGTCTCTCCATATCCTAACTTCTGCAAGAAAGAGAAGGGAACAAAATTTACAGCAGCCCCGTTGTCAATCATGGCTCTCTTAATGAAATTGTTGTAAACCTAGACATGTAAAAATAAGGCAGGATCACCTCTTTGGGAAATTTCAGTGTCAGATGGCATCTTGTCTATATCAAAAAAAAACCTAGTATCCCTATTGTTCTGTTTTGGAGGATGTATGTCAAAGTCAATATAATTTATTTGAGCACTAGGAGGAGGCATAACATGGATTAAAAGACCAAGACCTAGTGAATTGAGAAATGCAGAACGATGCGCAGGTGAATTATTTAGTAAATCTAGAAATGAAATGTGAGAGAAGGTCTTGTTCAAATCTGATATCAAGTCATAGGCTCCTACTAGTTCAGTGATTGTAGGAATGTCATCCTATGGGAAGGAAAGATCGGGTAGGGGTTGTTAAGCATACTCCTTTGTCTGAGTTGTTGCATTAATTTCACACTCAAACTCTAGTTCAACTAATCCCAAGATTTTTGTGTTATCGTTTGAACCAAGGTTAGGAGCAACTTGAGAGTTATTGGAAGTTGATGCTTCGTGGTCATTGTTTCCTATAGGAATGCCTTTGTTTGTGTTTTTTGAATTCACCTTGAAATTTTAAGGATGTGTAGGGAGTGGATCTCGAAATATGCTCACATTAGTGTTCTAAGGAGCTACAAGTCCTGTATAGTCAGATTGTGAGTATGTTTCAGGATTTGCTAGGAACATGTCTACAAAGAGTTGCCTTTGGTTTTCAGGAAGTCTTTGCAGAAATTTATTGCAATCATGGCAAGTCCTATCATCATGACCCCGAACCTTATGGAAACCACAATATAGGTTAGGGTCATAATCTCTTGGTCTTTGATAAGCGTCTTGCTGCTGTTGATTATAACCTCAGTTGTAATTTTGAAATTGATTGTTATAACCATGATTTTCTGCCCCTTGACCAGAGTTTTGATACTAGTTTGGGCCTTGGGTTTGGTGTTGCTTTTGTGGCAGAAAATTTACATCCACTGTGTTGACAAATGACACAGTGTTAGGGCCTCTTTGATTTCCTAAGTTTTTGTTATTGTTATTGTTGCCGTTGTTTGGAAAACCAATGTTCTTGGCTTGATCAATAGCACCATTCGTGGTAGCACCATGATTGCGATTCACACCCTTAGGTCCTTGGTTGTTAGCACCATTGTTTTGAAAATTTGCATTATTTTGATTTGGGGATACCAATTTTCCATTCGGACCATATGTATTACACCCACTATCTATAGAGGCTTGGTCAATCTGAAGCGCACCTTCCAAAACTTCCTCATAACTACAGAAAGGAAAATTTTGGACCTCTTCCTTAGTCTCTCGATTGAGTGAGTGAAGGAAAGATCACAGAGTTCCATCCGGTCCATGTTGGGTGCACTTCCAGAGGAATAGAGAACTTGGCACCATCTCTAGATGAAATGAGTGACAGATTCATTTTTCTCCTATCTAATATACAAGAACTCCCTAATCCCTATATGCAACAACTTATTCATGTCAAATGCTTTTATGAACTCAGAAACAAGTTGTTTAAAGGAGTGTATAGAATATTATAGAATATGGTAATACCAATCCAATGTGATTCCTTTGAGGTATTTGGAAAGATCTTAGCCACTACAACATCCCAAGGAAGCAATTACCTAATAGTAGTAGTGTCGGATTTGATATGAGCATTCAGGTCTCCTTCTCCCTTAAATTTTGGAAGATACGACAATGGGCGTGGAAGCATGACACCATGTATGGTGAAGTCAAGAGGCTCCTTTAAGTACTCAGCATATGTACCCATTGCATAATATTCCACCATTGAATATCCTTGATAAGCAGGTGGAGGAGGAGGAGTTGGATAAGCTACACTATAGGCATTGACGGGAACGTATGGGGTCCTTTGATATGGCATGTAGGGACCAGGAATGATATATGGGTCCATGTGGGGAGTTTTTGAATATATATACATGTAAGGTGGGATAGTTCTAGGATATGGACTAGCGGGCGTAAAACTAGGGAATGTCACATTGCCTGTTGTGGTGGCATTCAAGAAAGCACTTCCGACAAGCCCTTGTATAGGATAAGCTTGAGAAGGATGAGGACCCATCCCTAGTGTGTCTAACCCTGTGAGAAGATCACCTAGATTTGAATGAGCTGGATAACCTTGTTGTACATGATATTGCGTTGGTTTCTCATTGGAAGGGATGTATCCTTTTTTATCAACTGGATACCCTGTGTTTTTCCCTACTACATGTGTTGGTTTTGAAGTCTGGGAACTTTCTAGTTCTCTAATTCTCCCCACTAAAGTAGAAACAAGATTCTTGGGAGAGGATTGAGTCCCTTGTTGGGGTGCCTGTGGCATAGGGTTTGATTGAGAAGGCTCATGATACCCTGTCATGAATTGTTTAGTGTTATAATTCTTGTCTTCCTTAGAAGTGAGAATCATGGGATAGGTATTCAAAATCTCAGAGGCTGTGGCCTTCATTCTATCCAAAGACTCATCTATCTAACGAAGAGGATTAACTATTCATGCAAATAGATCATCCTCTATTGATTGCATGACAATGTGAGGTCTTAACAAGAATCTATGGTAATAACCTGTTCCATTTGTGATAACAATGTGGTTTGCATTGGGTTGACCGTATTTCATGTCTAACAATTGATCGACCTCCTCCATCCTTACATAGCTAATGGGGTTTTAAGTATAACTAGGGGAGGTTTGGACATTGTTTGTGTAATTGTCGCCCCATATCGAAAGAGAAGGGGACTGTTGTGGTTACATGTTGGTGTAATATCTATCAGAGCCAAATGTCCCACCAAACTCTCTTCTAGACATATTTTATAAAGTATAAAATACCTACCAAAATAGGGGAAGAAATGTAGAGGTGATGTAATAGCAATGAAATAAAAGGAAACATGAAGGAGTTAATCCTTCACATCGGGTTCACCAATTTATACAGATGAAAATGAACACATGACCTTTAACCACACTCAACCCCCTAAGGTCATGCCAGAGAATCCAATTTTTGAATGTGTGTGACTAACTATAGGAGGATCGGTGAGTAAGATCTGGTAGTGTGATCTCCTGGTAGCCGAGTTGACAAAGAGGAGATTTAGAGGCTATGAACGGGTAGCATGAATTACCTATGGCTTGTCTAGTAACTTGGATCTAAGCGCTAAAATAGTTTGAAGTATCCATGTAAACTGAATGAAAGTAACAATCTATGCTATTGCTGAAAGGAAACTAATCTAAACAAATCACAAAACTGAAATCTTACAGTTACAAACAAAAATTTGCTTCTATTTTAAATGATTAAAATATTTCTACACTAAAACTAAACAAGTGAGATAATCTGGTGTGGTTATTCACCTGTGCTGAGTGTATTGAAACTAAACTAACTCAAAAAATAGCTTTTCCAAATGATCTATGATATGTAGACAACCTCCTACATATATTCTCTCCTTTAGATCCACAAGGATAGGAAGAAAGGGATCCATCACTAGGGTTACTATGAAAGATTCAAACCCTCTTGGAAATTAACTAATTGCTTGCAAATGAAAGGAAATTGATTTATAATCTATTTGATATGATGTAACAATGATAAATTGTAAGAATGAAGGAAATAAAACAATAAATCCAACCTGGAATTCACAGAACAAAGGTAAATCCAGTAGTGTAGTAATTTGTCCCCTTAGTTTGTCCTTTCTTTCTCCGAGTGCTCCTATGAGTCCAAGGGATTGGGAATGCAAGAGCAACAACAAGAGGATGGCGCTTGAGAAATAACAACTTGATGGCAGTCCAGATGCAATGTAGGTAGAAGAGAGATATCACAGGAGATTAGAGCTTGGCTATGCAATTCCTAGCAAGATCGTAACATCAATACAATGCAAGATACAAAAAATTCTCATGCCTTTTACTTGAATACAAGCATGGAATATATAGGAATGGAGGATAGGAGGTTAATTCACGCACAAGGCAAGAAGGAGGAGTTCCAACCTATTAAATCTATTTAAAAATAGAAGAGGGAATGAATACCTTGCAAACAAGACTATTTTTAGGCAATTTGGTTCACAAACACACCCTAAAAGTCGAGTTAAGTGAAGCATCCTGTGTCAAAAAAACACATGAAGAGTTATGGAAAAAGCATTCAGGACAACTGCCCTGTGCAGTGAGGCAGTCCTAGGACCGCTGCCTAAGCTTGGGAGGTGGTCCTGTCACTAAAGCCAAAAAAATGCACAGAAATGAGAGGGAAGATGGAAGAAAGTGTGGAAAGGATAAGTAAGGATGTCTAGGCTACAAATATACACTGCAAATGGGTTTTGGAGCTCGAACACCTTCTTGAAAGGATTTTGAATCATTATTGGGGACCTTTGTAACCATTTTATGACAATGTAGCACATGCAATTTTGGGTGCGTACAGTCACCCCTAGGCACATACTTGTGCCTTCACTTTATTTTCTTCTACGGGCTTGGCTTAACAAGAGATATATGTTATGTATTTTTAACCCCTAGCAAAAATGGACAACTCAGGAGAAACTGCACTTGGGAAGTTGACAGAGCTTCATGGTTGAGTTTGGAGTTTTTTTGGTAAATTTTCGTAATTTTGGAGCAATTGCAGTGATTTTGGGAAGCTTGGAATTATTTGGATGCATATCTCCATTTTCTTCAGGCTCAAAGAAATCCATACTTGGTGAATTTTTTTTTTTGAAAAGTCATGAAAAACTGTAAAATCCATGCATAACTACAAAAAACACGTAACCAAGGAAAATTTGAGCATAAGTGAAAAATCTGCACAAAACTACAAAATCCATGCAAAACTACAAAAACCGTGTATAACTGGAAAATGATAGTTTTTTCTCGCGAACTTAAAATGGCCATAAATTTTGACCTACTGCATCGTTTTCACGATCTTTATATCGTTGGAAAGGTATAGACATCCTATACAACATGGAAATTGGATTTATTAATTTTATTGAGTTTAGATATGAATTGTTTTTAGAAAACTTCTTTTAAAATCAAAAATTATAGTTCCAAGCATCCAACTACCAATATTAATGAAGTATGGTCATCTTTTCTTCTTCCAGAAGCTAGAGTACTTTGGAGGATGGGTTTTCAGAGGTGTCCATGCCTTTTACAAAGCATTAAATGATTTTTTTTTGGTGTGTGGGAGAAAAAATATGAGTTTATCTTCTTTCTCTTCTCTCTACTTTCTTCTATATATTGTAAAGACTTCTCATTTGATAAAGGATGGATATTATAGCTAGGTGAAACTCTTGCAAATTTGTTTCTCACATCCATTTGACTTCTAAGCCTTCACATGGATGTTGCAAATGTAATCATGCCTATATTTTGTAAATGTATTGGACTTTGTAACCTTGTGGAGAAATACAATGGTGTATTATGGTGTTTCTTCATCCCTTTCTCATTTTCTCACATTTCCTTGCCTCTCTACTGTTATTTTTTGTCTACTGTGTACTTTTCCTTTTTATTTTTAGGTAAATGTGTTGTGTTTAATGGATATTTGGTGGTGAATGAAGCTTGGTTTTGTGTCATAGTTATCTAGCCTTCCCTTGTTGTATTTTCCACTCTCATTCTCCCTCAAGAAGGATATTCCATCCCATTTTCTTTGTGTTATCACCTTTGTAGTATATGATTTCTCTTCTTTCATGCATTCTCCTTCTCCTTGTCTCCATGTAATTGATAAGATATGATAAGACAGGTGTTTTCTTACATTAGGAGTAGCTGTAACATTAGATTAGGTAGAAGAACTAGCCTTCTCTGGAGGTCCATCTCAAGTCCACAAGTCCCAGAACTTGAGATATGGTCTAATGTTAGCAAATCAAACTGATAGCTCATGTACACAGGCATGAAAAATCAGAGGGTGTTGCAATTTTGTACCAATAGTTTTGGCACGCCTAGTAGGACAAAATTGAGGAGTTTTACATCTTCATTTCATCAGTTTTGATATGCTCTTAACGAGATCTCATCCTTTGGAGGTAATTTCAAGCATATATGGCAAATCCAATGATTAAAAAAACCCATCATATTAGTTGCATACCTTTCCCTTTGTTCCTCCATTCATTTTAATGTTTCAATTTTAGTCATGAATCTTCAACAAGATTATCCATTTCCTAATTTTACTTCCAGTCTACTCCATTTACAGTAGTTGGATGTTATCCCCAAAATAGCATTGAAAATATGCCCCCTTTCTATGGAAATGGAGATCAATCCCCTATTGATCATATTCAAGATATAGCAAACCATTGTGTCATTCATGATGTCATAGAAGATAATATTTGTCTCAAAATTTTGGTTTCATCATTCAGAGGTAAAGCAAGAGATTGGTACAATAGTTTGGCTCCAAAATCCATTTCCAAATGGAATCAGTTGGGATAACAACTATAGAACTCGTTCAAGGAGGATGTAAATGGAATTTGACTCATGGAACATCTCAACAAAATACAATGGGCTCTAATGGAGTTTATTCCTAATTTCAACACCAGATTTACAAGGACATGCCACATAATTCCTCAAGAATAAAGACCCTAGCAAGGTATGAAATTCTTGTCTTATTTGAGATCTTTCAGTGTTAATTTAGTTGTATTAATTCAATCCTTAGGGGGAAACAATATTCCTCACACTTTTTTCATTGCATCCCAAGATGAGAAGATACTTATTCAATGTGGAAAAATAAAACTCACCCCTAGTGTTGCAATTCCTCCCTCACCACCTCAAATTCTTCCTTCCCCTTGTGCAAATAATGAAAAATCCATCATTCCTTTCCAAAATCAGGAAGCTTCTTTGATTTCTTATCCTTAACTTGATGTTCAAAAGTTTTTCATGCCCAGAGCATTCCCAAAACTTTGCGAAAATTCCTCCCATCTCAACCCATGGCACTACCCGAATTCACCAAACCTTGCACTAATTTTTCCAAAATTTGTGGTATCTCAAATGTTGTCCCTAGTTTCTACCCGACCCCCACTAGATAGAGTTATCCTTAGGTTGGTGGAAAGTGATGTTTTCTATGATTGTGGAGAGAAGGAATGGCCCATGTAACACTTCAAACAACAAGACTTTAGGCAAAACCATGTAGTTGTTTTGGAAAGTGTAGATCAACATAGTAGGGAGTGTTTTCGAGGGTCATTTGGCTTCTCCAAGTGATCAAATCATGTCTTTTGAACATCAAACATCTCTACCCAAACATGAAACAAGTCAATAACCTCTTGTCTATGCCTATTCTCCAAATAATCCCATCAAATAAGATAATTCTATATCTGTTAATGATTGGTATGATTCAGATTGTGAGGATGAGAGGATCCAAATTATGTAAAAAGAGGTGTTGAATTCCAAGACATAGAAGGTAGATGTGAATGACATTCTAAAAGGAAATGTAGGGGAAGAGAAAGTGTTTTTCAACACTATTGCTACCTAGGGCCATGAGGAAAAATTTACTAAACTTGTGTAAGGTGTTTCTATGGAATGCAATGATCATCATTGCTTTGCATGTCTAGAGCTTGCATCACTTGTGATGGAGGATCATGATGGAACAGAGAATGAGGAGACCCACAGAGAACCAAGTGCAAACTAAGCAGCCATCAAGATGGAAACATAATTTTTTTTGTAGAAGAAGTAGTATCAATTCCAAATCAGCTTGCAAGTAGCCACCTTCAGGAAGAAAGTATGTAGAATGCCCATGTTCATGGGGGTGAGCTTTAAAGCAATGGGAACATTCATCAGATCAAACCATACCCAATCAAATATATGGATTCACTAGAGCCAAAATTAGAGTTTCCACCAATCATGCTTACTTCTGAGCATGAGGATGAGTTTCATAATTCTGAGGATCATCTACAATACCTCTTCAATCCAAATGGAGAGAAACTAAAAGAGGTGTTTCTTGTGTTTCTAGTTGATAACTTGATGATTTGGGTGTAAAATAAGCTTGTAGTCAGTTTTTACTCATGTAAAAGACCATGTCCATTGCCAAATCAGTCACATGGTCTAAATTTGTGATAAAAGGAAGATACTTCTCCCTGTCAGTTGTGGGATTTGTTTGAGTTTTCCATTTCTTGGGTTAGAGTAGGATAGGTAGGTTTATTTTCAATAGAATAAGTTCTTGTGCACACTTTTCATATTTCACTTGAGACATGTATGGTATTTCTCTTTGTACATAATTTTTCTTCGTTGTTTCCCTTGCACAATTCATTAGAAGTGGCAATGTTTGGGGAAATAAGATTTTAAAAATAGTCCCAAGTACATTCTAGATCAACACACGTTTCATAAAATTCTACAATTCTTCATGCTTGTCAAGAAATAATCAGTTTCAGTCGTCCATACTTGGCAAGAAATTAGATTTTGGGATAGGTTCAGAGGTTCATCTTTCATCCCATCTGATCAAATTTTATAGAAAAGAGGATTCCAAGTTCAATTTATTTTTCCCCTCGATCTAATTTTCAAGATTTTCCTATAAAATTTGGAAAATTCGAGCTAAGGGATTTCAAATCCAGGTTCAACTGTGATTCAAGTGGCTCAGGGATAGGATTTCAAAGTTTTAGATCAGATTCAAAGTATCAAGATGACTCCATGCCTAATGGACACTTCAAGGCCACTAATCAACTCATCTAGCAGGAAGATGTCCCCATGAGTCACCAAATTGTTATCCTTTTTTACCCCCTGGCAAAAAAAGACAACTCAGGAGAAACTGAACTTGGGTAGTTGTCAGAGCTTCATGGTTGAGTCTAGAGTTTTCTTGTAAATTTTCATAATTTTGGAGCAATTTTAGTGATTTTGGGAAACTTGGAATTATTTAGATGCATATATCTGTTTTCTTTAGGATAAAATAAATCCATACTTGGTGAAAAAATAAAAAAACCTAAAAAGTCGTGCAAAAAACTCAATACCCACGCTGAACTGCAAAATCCGTGTAAAACTAAAAAAGCTACGCAATAAAGGAAAATCCACGTATAACTGCAAAAGCTGCAAAAAACTAAAAAAATTGTGCAAAACTATAAATGCCACGTAAAACTGTAAAAACCTCACATAACTGGAAAACGATAGTTTTTTCTTGCAAACTTAAAATGGCCATAACATTTGACCTACTACTCCAGTTTTCATGATATTTATATCATTGGAAAGGTCTCAACATCCTATAAAACATGGAAATTTTATTTCTTAATTTTATTGAGGTTAGATTCGCAAAAAAATTGGAAAACCTCTCCATAATGAAAAAGTATAGTTTTAGGCATCCAACTACTAAAATTAGTGAAGTATGGTCATCTTTTCTTCTTCCAGAAGCTAGAGTACATTGGGAGATGGGTTTTCAGAGGTGCCCATGCATTTTTCAAAGCATTCAATGATTTTTTTTGGTGTGTGGGAGAAAAAAACTGAGTTTCTCTTCTTTCTCTCCTCTCTAATTTTTTTATATATTGTAAAGACTTCTCATTTGAGAAGGATGGATATTCTGGGTAGGGGAAACTATTGAAATTTTTTTTCTCACACCAATTTGAGCTCTAAGATTTCACATGGATGCTGAAAATTTAATCATGTCTCTATTTTCAAAATGTAATGGACTGTGTAACCTTATGAAGCAATAAAATGGTGTATTGTGGTGTTTCTTCAAACCTTTCACATTTTATTGCATTTCCTTGCCTCTCTATTGTTATTTTTTCTATTTTGTGCATTTTCCCTTTCATTTGTAGGTAAATGTGTTGTGTTTAATGGATATTTGGCAGTGAATGAAGCTTGGTTTTGTGTCACAATTGTATGGCCTTCCCTTGTTGCATTTTCCACTCTCATTCTCCCTTAAGTAGGATATTCTATCCCCTTTTCTTGGTGATATCACCTTTGTAGTGTAGGATTTCCCTTCTTTCATGAATTCTCATTCTCCCTGTCTCCTTGGAATTGATAGGATAGGATTACATAGGTGTTTTTATTACATTAGAAGTAGTTGTAGCATTAGATTAGGTAAAGGAACAAAACTTATTTGGAGGTCCATCTCAAGTCCAAAAGTCCCACAACCTGAGAGATGGTCCAATGTTAGCAAATTACAATGACATCTCATGCACAAAACACACACGAAAAATTAGAGGGTGATGTAATTTTTTACTATCAATATCTTCAAAGACCTTCTCAATGGAACATAGGGTCATGCACTAGTTATCTCTATATTAGGTTTTCTCCTCATATTTCTCATGAACTCCTGATCAACCATGCCACCCTCTTCCTTCTCCATCTCCTTGACATTAGGGTTAATTCTCACCTCTTCTTATTCCTTCCTCAGATGTATATATTCATATGGCCTTTTAACACCTAAAACTGGCTATCTTTTACCGTCATGATCGAGCGCACAAATATCCTCCATCTCCTCCTCATCCTTAAGATCTTATTATATTTTGGGAGGAGTAGGATCGTGTTCTTGCCTAGTACCAACCATTTTCCTTCCCTTTACCAGCTTCAAGAGTTTCAATTCATCTTCAATAAACTTCCTGTTAACCAATCCAGGCTTTAGGTTGAAGTATATTGTAGCCGCACCAATTTTTCCTACTACCAAAGTCATTGAATTTATAAAGATATCATTTGATATCATGGTCTCAATATAGGCAGACTTAGTCAGACACATACATGTTTTCCAAGGTGTATGGTAGTAACAATCAACTTTATTTGCATTAAATCTAAGCTTCAACATGTCTAAGAACCTATTCACCAAATCCTGAAAATAGCGCGTTGTAAATGCATATGGGAGCTTGCACCAAGGGCTCTACTTACCATCCCTCATGAAGAATCTACCAATGCAGTAATGTTGTTAGGTTGTAAATTCCACCTTTTCATCCACTATTGTAGGAAAATCTTTCAATACGCGTCATTCATGTTCGAAGGCCTCATGCAAAATTTTGTACCAAATCTCTAGCCTATTCTTATAGGTACCGCTCATGGCTCCATCACATGTATATTTATCAAACTTTTCAGTCAGAGACTTCTTTTCTGGGAGGTACCGCCACATCTTGTTCTTAGGGCCATCTAGTACCCCAATCTCTACAAATATAATCGACAGAAGGATCACACCCTAACTAACTTTATCTCCTTTGTGCGCTTCCACAATAATAAATTTTGATATAAATGCAACAAGGTTGTAAAAAGTGCCTTCCGCCAACTTCTTTGCAATATGGAGCCATTTCTTATTCACCTAGCCCCATCTCTATTGGCCATTGAACTTTGTTAAAAGGTGCATTGCAATCTTAACAACAAGGTTTTTTACCTTGGATATGTGTATCAAACGCCATTCCTTATGATAATACATCTCTATAGTAGTGTCTTCCACACCTACTTCATTGTCTAAGTCACTAGCAATTTTAGTTCCCGAACTCCTTAATCCTATATGTTTCCTAATTAGAGGCACAATGATGGAAACTCCTCTCAGTGTAAAGTATAAAAAGTCCTCATGGAATCTTGACATCAACCACTGATATATCCTTTTTGGTTTTCCAAAGTATGGAAACTCAAATATATGTAAGAATCCAAAGTTCTCCAAAGACTTTTGTCCTTCTTCGTTGTAGATGGGTTTATCATCCTTAGTACGTAAGCTAGTCTTTTTCACTAGCTCCCTCTCAATTTCATCCTTCTTTATGCTGGTGCAATGGTTATAGTCACTTACTTTGTTTTTGCGAACGTGACATTCCCAATAAAAGCCCATGATTACACCCTCGGGATACTGAATTTTTGAAAAACTTTCCTCGGGTGCTCCTTCTACTTCTTCCTCTAGTTTGTTCCTCTTCTTGCCCCTTGTGGTTGCTCCAGGTGCTCTCTTTGGTGCCATATCAACCTTTTACAAAATTTTCTTACATTTTTCTTCCTTCTACTTCCTCTGTTGCCTCAAAATTGTGTGCTCTAGCTAGGGAAAATTTTAGTGGTGAATATTCGTTAGTTCACGAATATTCCAGTTTATAAAATTTAAAATTGAAGATTTCTTTGGGAAGACAATAGGCCCCAGTCACCAAAAAATTCTGGGTACAAGTTAAATTTAGAAGTTATTCACCATCCCCACGAAAGAGAAATTCCCAATATTTTTCTTAATATTGTCCGGCGGTAGCATATTTTATGATACCGACCGACAACATATATTGATGCTGTCAGCCGGTACCATTTTTATGCTATCAGATGATAACATAAATATATGTTGTCAGCTGGTAGAATAAATATGCTACAGATTGACAATATTAAGGCAAATATTGGTATCATATTTTATGTTGTCAGCTAGTAGCATATTTTATTCTACCGACCAACATCATATATTTATGATGTTGGCCAGTAGCATAAAATATGCTACTAACCAACAACATAAAATATGTTAGCGGATGACAACATAAAATATTCTACCTTCCGGTAGAATATAAAAAAGCTACCTGCCGGTAGCATATAAAAAAGCTACCGTCCGGTAGAAATAGATAGAAAAAAAAAGTATGTGATTTTTTATTGCTTGCACCATATTTTGGGAGGAAAAATTTCTCATTGAGGTGATCATTTTAACTGCTAACATAAAAACCTTGCTCATTTTGTGGCTAACTCCTTTCATTCTTCCCTCTCTTGTGCCTCAGTCATAATTTTTTTCTTTTCAGGGACTCAAAACTTTCTAGAAAGGGCACCATTGGATAGAGCTCTTTCTCAGCTTTCCAGAAAGGTAAAGTTTTCCTCCTAACTCCATGTATTTTTGAAGTTATGGCTCGGTGGAGTTTTTGTGGGAAATTTTCCCCTGGAAGGCCCATAGCCAATGAGATGCCGCCACGTGTCCAAGGAAGTGGCAGGGGTCGGAAGAAAACTTTGTTTTTTACCAAGTGTTTGGTAAAATTTCAAAAAGGAAGATTTTTCCCCGCAGGCCCGCCGGCGAATAGAATGGCGCCACGTGTCCATGGGGAAAAAATTGAAAAAATGACTAAGTGTTGGCACAGGGAGAATTTTAATGAAGAAGGCCTGCGCCCAATTATATTGTGCCATGTGTCACCGGAGGCCGGAAAAGTGGAGGGTGGAGGTGAATTTAGAATTTTGGCAAAGTGTTTTGGTAAAAGGTAATTAAAAAATGTTTTGGCCCGCTGCCCCCGCCAACCAATAATGTGATGCCATGTGTCCCAAAGGTCAGAGTGGTGGAGCACGAGAGGAGATTGGGATCTTTTCTCAAAACCTAAAATGAAAAGGAAAGAATGTTCACCCAGGCCCTGCGTCTAGTAAGATGTTACAACGTGTACCGGGCCGGTGGAAGGCGGGGAGAATTTGGAAAATTTTCCCAAGAAAAAAGGAAGTAAATTTCAGAGGGAAAAACACCTCCCCCCAAGTGTGAGACAATGTGATTGTGCCATGTGTCAGGAGGTGGCAGATCACGGAAAATCCTACAAGGAAAATTCGAAGGGGCAAGCCCGCATCCAATGGGGTTTCACCACGTGTCCAGTGGCTTCAAAATATCAGTCAGGCCCATGGAAAAGTCAGGAAGGAAAGGTCTGAACCCAATCAGAACATGCCATGTGGCTCCTGATGTGGCAGAGCAGCATGGGGATTTTTGGGAAAATTTTCCAAATGCACAAAAAGGTGGAAAAAATTCAAATTTTCACCCGCCAATCTGATTTGGCCCTGTTTTTCCCTAAAACTTCAAATGGCCATATCTTTCGATCCAGAGCTTGATTTTTCATTTTCTTTATATCAATGGAAATCTGGTGAAATTATCTACAATATTTTGGGGTATTTTTTGTATTTTGATAGATTTTAGAGGGATAAAATCAAAAAAGACCTCTAGCACGTGTTCATGGATAGAAATGACATTTCAACCACCATTTTAAATGAAGAATGGCTCGCATTCTCTCCCAGTATGGCTAAAAATGTCAGGGGATGGGCCTGTAAGGATGCCCATGCTATTTTGATTGCATTTTGGTCAATGTTTGAATCTTCCCCATGTTTTTCCATGTTTCTCTCTCCTAGGGTCGTGTCTTGGACTATAAAAGCCAGAGTGGGTTCGTTTTTGCAAAAAGGGGGAGACACTTTTTCAACTCTGCAACTTTCCTTTTTCTTCCTCTTTAGTAGAATTTGTGAAAAATTTTACCTTTCCATGTAATACAACACCCCTTATTTCCTCTTGATCACTGTAATGCATTGTATTGGATCTAAAATGTTAATATATGTTTTGTGATTAAAATCCCTCAATCCTTTCATATATCTATCATTGTTTTCCTGATCTTTCATTACATTTTGAGAAATTTGTGCATGCTTTGTGATGTGTTCTCTTGTGGATTATGTATGTATTGTAGTATCAGGTGTCTGCAACTCCTTTGGTGCATCACTTCATTAGCATTAGCTTCATTTTCTTGCATTACCTATCTTTGTCCCCTTGGAATTTAGAGTAGGAACTAGGAATTCAAACCTCTACAACTTGTAAGTGACATATCTGATCAGAGGAGTTGAGGAACCAGCCTCTAATCTGGAGATTCCTTTCCCATTTTACAATTCCCACACTTGGGGAAAGGATTCAATGTTGTGCAATCACACTGGATGTCCAAGATGTCAAACTAGAAGTCTGATCAACATCCAAGGGTGCTACTGATTTACAACAATAGTTTTGGCATGCCCGGTGGGACCCTAAGAGGTCTTCATCTTCATTGCAACAAAATTGATGTGTAATTTTTGTAATTTTCTTGCTTAAAAGAGCCCTAAATTACACATCTGATGACTCTAGGGAAGAAGAATCAGCTATTTTTAGCAGCGCAGGCCTAAAAAATCATGAGAAGAATCTCCACAAGGTCAAGAGTTGGAGAAGAGGAAGTTTTGTTTGAGTATCTATAGTTATCTCCAAGAAGAAGGAAAAGAGGGATGAGAATTCAAAGGTCTCCATCTCCACCAAACAGAACTCTATCAACTCCACCTGGTAGGCCTTTCATTCAATCAACAAGGGTTCTAAGGCCAATCAGAATGGCACAAAACAACCCCTATGTCAATTTCACTGGTAGCAACCCACTTGCTCTCAATGCACAAAATCCAATCCTAGTTGTAGCATTGAAGAAAATTCCATACTTTACTGGAGAAAATCAAACCACTCCTGGTGATCACGTTAAGGATATTGCTAATATTTGTGCAATCCATGAAATCAATGAGATGCAAGTTGCTGTCAAACTATTGGCATCTTCATTTAAAGGGAAAGCTTTGCAATGGTTAAGGAGTCTTGCCTCAGGTTCTATTCAAAATTAGAACCAGTTATGTATAGCCCTCCATGAGCAGTTTGGAGAAAAGGGAGATAACTTGTCCCTTTTGGAGCAGTTGACAACCATCAAGAGATCTCCCAATGAGTAGCTGACTGATTTTAATTTCAGATTTCAAAGGACTTGGGAGAGAATTCCAATGGAAGTCAGGCCAACAGCAGAATTTTCTTTCCTTTATTACCTTAAAGCTTTAAATTCTGATATTTCTATGTTAATTCAATCCATGGAAGGCACAACTATCCCCATTGCTTATAGCATTGCTATTAGAGCTGAAAATTATTTGATTCAAGCTGGCAAGCTAGTTCCTAGGCCTCCAATGCCATTATTTCCAAGTTTAGAGAGCCCAAAAACTAATCAAATGCCTAATTTAGCTCCTATTCCCACTCCAAGAAATTAGAATTCAAGTGAAGCTTCTACTTCATCTTCTAGTGCCTCAAATGAACTTCAAGAAGTCATGAAGTAGTTGCAAAATTTAGGTAATGAGCTGGTTACACTCAAAAGGCATTAAGCCCAAGGTTTTAGACCTCCCTTCTAGCCTCAAGCCTAGCCTAATAGGTAGCCATACCAACCTCAGAGACCACCCAATCCAGCTACAAATTTAAACCAAGCAAGACCTCCTACCAACAGACCATTTCAGCCCTATAATCCCAATGCTACATCTGCCTCTAAAGCATTAGTGTCAGTACAAAACAATATAGCTCAAGAGTATGATTGGTGTTTCCCATACAATGAACCTCATAACCAGTCCATGTGCTTCAATGGTGCCTTGAATCAAGTGTTAATGGTGACAACTACTGGTGTGGAAGGTGAAGGTAGCCAAGGAAGTAACCAACAACAAGAAACATTCCAACAACAATCAGCTCCAAATGATGCCACATTTGTAAACTAGCAGGCAGAAGATTTTTGTGGCATGAATCAAACAATTCCCCAAAGTGTTGCAGCCAACACAAGGTCAAAAATGAGAAATTTGGGTGAAGAACAGCCATTAGCCCCAAGAAATCCTCAATCTTCTATCACTCCACAAACTATTGGCAAACAAAATCCAATCCCAAACACACAAGGATTGCCTAAGACAACTCCTAGGCCAACTTAAATGCTAGTTGCTGCTGCCCATGTGCAAGGAATGAATGCGCAGGCCAGGGGACAACAAAGAGATGCTTCATCTCCATTCAGTATCATTGATCATATGAAGAAGATGAATGTAAACATATCAATGTGGGAATCACTATCTATCCCAGGCCAAAGAGATTTGCTACAAGTTGCCATGAAGGACTGGTCAACTTCAAATCAGCAAGTCCAAATGCAAGAGAAGGTGCTCACAAATGATGCCCAGCTTGAGGGGAATCATGGAGGACAACAAGGTAAAATGTTGAAGCCCCCTCCATTCTATGTTTCATTGATCATTGGAAATCAATAGTACACAATTGCATGATTGATTCTAGGGCAAGTAGTTCAGTAATGCCCAAGAAAATAGCTGATCAGTTGGGAATTCAGTATGAAGTCATATCCAAAGGGGTAGTGCAATTGGATGGGACAGCAGTAACAATAGTTGGAGTGATAAAAAACTTGAGTCTTACCTTGCATGCCTAACCCAACGTTGTTGTTTTACAAGATGTCTCAGTAATAGACCTTCCACCACTATTTTCCCTATGTTTGTCAAGGGATTTCACAGCCAAGATTGGAGGTTACTTATCTGCTGATTGGTCACACATGTTGTTTAGAATGAGATATGGAACCAAGGCCACAATCAGATCTGAACCTATTGCAAACTTTCACATTGAGCCTTACACTCCAAGTCATATCAATACCAATTGTTCAGCATTTGATCAAGAGGATTATCCAAGCACTGATGAAATTGACACCAAGGTGGGAAGCATCCCAGATCTAACTCTTGATGAATGGGAAAATAAGGTACATGCTTTTGATCCTTATTAAAAAGTACAAGAATCTAAGTTAGGAGTCTATTGCATGCATGAGGAAAATCAACCTATTACTAGCATCACCAAGCCAGACCACAAGGGTGACAATGAGGTATGCCAGTTGTTTTTTGATGGATCAAGGAGTAGACAAGGTGCAGGAGGGGGAGCTATGCTTAGTTTACCCTCAAGGAGTTAAGTATTATTCAGCTTTTAGATTTCAGTTTGCATGCTCTAATAACACTGCTGAATATGAAGCTTTGATACAAGGATTGCATTGGTCAATCAAGAGAGGGATAAAGAACTTGCAAGTCTTTGGTGACAGTGAGTTGATTGTCAACCAAGTTAAGGGGCAGCATGATATCAAAAATGATCTACTCAAGTGCTACAAAAATAGGGTGTGGGACCTCATTGAAGATTTTGAGGGTTTTGGCATAAAATCCATTCCTAGAAAAGAGAACCAAGCTACTGATAGGATTGCAGCAGTTAGGGCAGCCTTTGACGTTGTTGAAAGCATTAAAAAAGACAAGGTACAACCAAACATCCATGTGATTGTGAGGCCTTCAGTGCTAGAAAACAATGTAAGTTGGAAAGTGTTTGAAAATGATCAGCAAATCATCCATTTCTTGCAAGAAGAGGCTGAGTTCTCAGCTAAAAATCAGGAAAAGTTGGAGCAGCAGTATGGTGACCAAGTGGTACAGCTGAGAACCAACAAACTACCCAAGGGACTTATTACTTTGGAGTCCATTTTCAATCCTAATGATCAGTTTAGGAAGGAGAAAGTAAACATCCAAGTCAAGGGAGAAGATTCATTGCCCATCTTGGTGGAAGAAGGAAAATCACTCCAAATTGGTAAGATGACAACTGAGCAAGAAAGGTATGAGTTCATACAACTTTGTCAAGAATTCCCTGATGTGTTTGCTTGGAGCTATGAAGATTTGAAAGGTTTCAATCCTGAGTTAGCTCAACACACCATTGAGCTGGATCCAAGTACTAAACCCATCAGGAAAAAACAAAGGCCAGTCAATCCACACATGGAGCCTCTCACAAGAAAAGAATTGAATAAGTTGATAGAATCAAGAATCATATTCCCTATCAAGCATTCTAGTTGGGTGGCCAACTTAGTTCCAGTTAGAAAGAAGAGTGGGGAAATCAGATTGTGTGTTGACTTCAGAGATTTGAATAGAGCATCTCTCAAGGATCATTATCCACTTCCTTCTATGGAGCAAATTTTACAAGTTGTTGCTGGCTCTGAGAGGTTTTCATTACTTGATGGCTATTCAGGGTATAATCAGATTATGGTGAAAGAAGAAGATCAGTTCAAGACAGCCTTTACAACCAAATGGGGAACTTATGCATACAGGAAAATGTCATTTGGGCTGTCCAACGCTGGAGCTACTTTCCAAAGAGCAATGGACATGGCATTCAAGGATTTGATTAACAACATAGTGCTGATATATCTTGATGATATCACTGTTTTTTCAAAAAATGCAGCAAACCACCTCTTTCATTTGAGACAAGTGTTCCAAAGGTGCAGAAGATTTGGAGTATCCTTGAATCCTAAAAAGTGTATTTTTCTAGCCCATGAAGGAAAACTCCTTGGCCACATTGTCTCCAAAGAAGGATTAGCAATTGATCTAGAAAGAGTTGAAGCCATAAGAACACTACCATTACCAAGCCACAAGAAGGCCCTTCAAAGTTTCTTGGGGAAAATAAATTTTGTTCGGAGGTTTGTCCCAAATTTTGCAGCCCTTGTCAAGCCTATCACCAAGATGTTAAAGAAAAGCATGGCTTTCAAATGGACAACAGAAGGCAAGGAAAGTTTTGAAGCAATCAAAGAAGCCATCTCTCAAGCCCCAACTCTCATCAACCCAAATTTCTCCAAGGATTTCATCCTCTATGCATTTGGGGGTGATGATACTATTTCTACAATTTTGGTACAGCAGAACAAAGACAATGATGAGCAGCCAATTGATTTCTTCATCCAAAGCCTGGAGGACTATGAGGTGAAGATATTCCTTCATTCAGAAGCATGTTCTTGTAGTAATCAGGAGCTTGAAGAAATTCAAGCATCTAGTTTCAAACAACAAGGTTCAGTTGTTGGTTTCTCATGCGGGAGTTAAGGACTTCCTCCTCAACAAATACTTGAATGAAAAAAGGGCAGGTTGGATTACTCATGTCATGGAGTATGACATTGAGATCAAAGTCACCAAGTTGGTCAGAGGAAAAGGATTGTGTGAGCAGCTGATTTTGAGCAAACAAAAGGAAGCATGCAATGAGAAGGAGGTTGTTTTGGCATTGCAAGACAGCCATGAGCAAGGAAGCACTCAAGAGGAAAACAATGGTGTTCCCATTCCTTGCTGGACCTAAGACATAATGCACTTCCTAAGCACAGGTCTATGCCCTCCATGGATGAACAAGACCCAAATAAGACACTTCAAATTGCAAGCTATCCCATATGCCCTTGTTGATGGTGTTTTGTTCAAAAGGAATGTGAATGGAGTGTTACTGAGATGCATTGGTACAAATCAGATTCATAGGGTGTTAGAAGAGTTCCATGGTGGACCAGCTGGTGGTCATTTTGCACCAAGAGTGACAGCTCTAAAGATCATGAGGGCTGGCTATTATTGGCCCAAGATTTTCAGTGATTGTTATGCATGGATCAAGAGGTGCAAGAATTGTGCATTCTTCAAAGGTAAAGAGAGGCTAGCTGCCCTTCCATTGCATCCAATTTCAGTTGACCAGCCATTCATGCAATGGGGTTTGGACTTCATTGGAGTCATTAATCCCAATTCAAGCCAAGGGCATAAATGGATTTTAACAGCCACAGATTACTTCACCAAATGGACTGAAGTAGTAGCACTCAAGGAAGCAAATGAATCTAGCATCCTAGACTTCTATGAGGGAATAACAACCAGATTTGGCATACCTGCTACAATAATATCAGATAATGCATTAGCATTCATTGGGTCCAAGGTGACTAAATGGGCTGTCAAGAATGGGATCTACCTAAGCACTTCATCAAACTATTACCCTCAGGGTAATGGCCAGGCTGAATCTACAAATAAGAACTTGTTGAGGATCATTAGGAGGACTCTTGATGAGAATCAGAGGTCTTGGCATACTAAGTTGAAATCAGCTTTATGGGCTGATAGGATAACTCCCAAGAGATCTATAGGTAACTCTCCATTTAAGCTTGTTTATGGAAGAGAGGCAATTTTTCCCATGTCACTTGAGTTGCCAACATTGGAACTCATGAAACAGTTGGAGTTGTTGGAGTTTGAGCCCATGGAGGTTAGATATGCAGAGTTGATGGAGCTCCAAGAAATCAGAAATCAGGCATCCCAAGCAATGGAGAAGGATCAAGCTTTGATAAAGAAGACCTTTGATAGAAAGGCCAAGAATAGATCCTTCCAAGTTGGAGATCTAGTGTTAAAATGGGATGTAGATAGAGCAAAACTGGGAAGGCATTCAAAATTTGATGCCATTTGGAGTGGCCCATACATGGTCACAAGGTGCAAGGACAACAATACTTTCCAATTGTCTTCATTGGATGGCGAAGAACTACAGATTCCAGTCAATGGAATCCATCTAAAGCATTTCTATTGAAAGGAACTCTCCACCTTGTACATATTAGCTTAGGTTTCCATTCCTCCAAGTGCTTGTGCACATTGTTTTGCTGTAGGTTAGTTTTACTTTCCCTAAGTGCTTTGGCACAAGCTTGCTGTTCCCGGGAATGTGTTTGTAGGACTTGCTCCATCAGATGATGTTCCACCCTCCATCTTCCTCCTTGTAGTGTTCTAGTCAGTTGGGGTATCAAACAGATAATTTGATGACTCCATGCCCAATGGATTGCTTCAGACAACTGGTAACTTCATCCAGCAGGCAGATGACCCCTATGAGTCACCAAAATTGTTATCCAAAATGTGCCCCCTGCTCATTTTGTGGCTAACTCCTTTCATTCTTCCCTCTCTTGTGCCTCAGTCATAAATTTTTACTTTTTAGGGACTCAAAACTTTCTAGAAATGGCACCATTGGATAGAGCTCTTTCTCAGCTTTCCAGAAAGGTAAAGTTTTCCTCCTAACTCCATGTATTTTTGAAGTTATGGCTTGGCGGAGTTTTTGTGGGAAATTTTCCCCTGAAAGGCCCGCAGCCAATGAGATGCTACCACATGTCCAAGGAAGTGGTGGGGGTCGGAGGAAAACTTGGTTTTTTACCAAGTGTTTGGTGAAATTTCAAAAGGGAAAATTTTCCCCCGCAGGCCCGCCGGTGAATAGAATGGTGCCACATGTCCATGGGGAAAAAATTGAAAAAATGACTAAGTGTTGTGCATAGGGAAAATTTTAATGAAGAAGGCCTTAGCCCAATTATATTGTGCCACGTGTCACTGGAGCACGGAAAAGCGGGGGGCGGAGGGGAAGTTAGAATTTTGGCAAAGTGTTTTCACCAAATTTCAAAAGGAAGTTTTGGCCTGCTACCCCCACCAACCAATAATGTGATGCCACGTGTCCTGAAGGTCAAAGCGGCGGAGCGTGGAAGGAGATTGGGATCTTTTCCCAAAAGCTAAAATGAAAAGGAAAAAATGTTCACCCAGGGCCCTGCGTCCAGTAAGATGCTGCCACGTGTACCGGGCCGGTGGAAGGCGGGGAGAATTTGGAAAATTTTCCCAAGAAAAAAGGAAGTAAATTTCAGAGGGAAAAATACCTCCCCCCGAGCGCGAGCCAATGGGATTGTGCCATGTGTCAGGTGGTGGAAAATCTCAGTAAAATCCCACAAGGAAAATTCGAAGGGGCAAGCCCGCATCCAATGGGGTTTCGCCACGTATCCAATGGCTTCAAAATATTAGTCAGGCCCATGGAAAACAGAAGGAAAGCGCCCAATCAGTGACACGTGTCCTCAACTCAGGTCTGCGAATTTTTGGAAAATTTTCCAAAGGGAAAAACAAAGGAAAATGAACAGGCCCGCATCCAATCAAAACATGCCACGTCCCGAAGTGGCGGAGCATGGGGATTTTTGGGAAAATTTACCAAATGACCAAAAGGTGGAAAAAATTCAAATTTTCACCCGCCAATCTGATTTGGCCCTGTTTTTCCCTAAAACTTCAAACAGCCATATCTTTCGATCTAGAGCTTAGTTTTTCACATTATTTATATCAATGGAAAGCTAGAGAAATTATCTACAAGATTATGGGGTCATTTTTGTATTTTGATGGATTTTGGAGAGATAAAATTGAAAAATGTCTTTGGCACGTGGTCATGGACAGAAATGACATTTCAACCATCGTTTTTAATGAAGAATGGCTCGCATTCTCTCCCAGCATGGCTAAAAATGTCAAGGGATGGGCCTGTAAGGATGCCCATGCTGTTTTGATTGCATTTTGGTCAATTTTTGAATATTCCCCATGTTTTCCCATGTTTCTCTCTGCTAGGGTCATGGTTTGCACTGTAAAAGCTAGAGTGGGTTCATTTTTACAAGGGGGGGACACTTTTTCAACTCTGTAACTTTCCTTTTTCTTCCTCTTTGGCATAATTTGTGAAAATTTTTACCTTTCCATGTAATACAACACCCCTTATTGCCTCTTGATCACTGTAATGCATTGTATTGGATCTGAAATGTTAATATATATTCTGTGATTAAAATCCTTCAATCCTTTCATATATCTATCATTGTTTCCCTGATCTTTCATTACATTTTGAGAAATTTGTGCATGCTTTGTGATGTGTTCTCTTATGCATTGTGTATGTATTACAGTACCAAGTGTCTGCAACTCCTTTGGTGCATCACTTCATTAGCATTAGCTTCATTTTATTGCATTCCCTATCTTCGTCCCCTTGGAATTTAGAGTAAGAACTAGGAATTCAAACCTCTACCACTTGTAAGTGACATATCTGATCAGAGGAGTTGAGGAAGCAACCTCTAATCTAGAGATTCATTTCCCATTTTACAAGTCCCACACTTGGGGAAAGGATTCAATGTTGTGCAATCACACTGGATGTCCAAGATGTCAAACTAAAAGTCTGATCAACATCCAGGGGGTGCTGTTGATTTGCAACAACAGACCGGTAACATAAAAAATGCTACTGGATGACAACATATTTACACAAAATTCAATTTTCTTAGATTCACCATTACTGCAAAAGTCAATTTTCCCAAATTCACCTATGAATTTGTATGATTTTTTATTGGGGTCTTAAAATTTTCCCTGGCCCTAGCTATAATCTCTTCTTCTCAAACCTTAACTCCTTGAACCTAACACTTCACACACCTTCCACTTGTTCAAACACTTTAATCAAGGAGCTCCACTATGGCCATGACCAAATTTTACACTAGTTCATTGTTCTTCACTTCTGCACTCGCACTTATGCTTGTTTTCTCTCAAAGGCTCAAAAACTCAAACATACAAGGTAAGAATGAAATTACATGTACCCCTTTTATAGATTTTTCTAATATTTTCTTATTAATTGCTCCTTACCTACCATTGTACTCTTGCTTTAACTACACTTATTCCATACTTTGCATTACTTTCTTCCACGCCCCATTCGTAACCTTATTGCGCACCTAATACATCTTATCCAGAAACCTCCTTACTCATTCCTCCATGCACTGAATTACATAATCCTCTGCGCCTCATACCAAGTAGTCCATTATGCTGTTGCTTACCTCACATTATACTGTGTGATCCTTTTCTCACATGTGGTCTTTATCCGAGAAAATTCCTTATTCTCACCATCCTCCTCATTTCTCATGGCACCTTTTTCCTCTTTGCATACTCGCAATCGATAACTAGAACACCATATCAATGCATGCATATCTCTTATCCTCTTCAACTTTCCTGTAAGAATCAACAAGGTATCCTTTCCATACACTTACACCTGGTTCACCCCATGCTAAAATTATGTGTCGTATTTTGTGCATGAAATCAATAGATAGTAATCAACTTCCTGTGCATAAGCATACTTAGTACCACAAAAAAATAACTTAATTGAAAAACCATAACAACGATTGAAAGAAAACACATAAAAGGGAAATCCAATCTAAATGGAAATATTGCCTTATGATAAACACCAAGAAGACTTAATTTTAGTATGGCTTCTAGCTATTCCCATTAAAGTAACCGAGCAACATAGTGCCATCCAACACCTGCAATTGACATGCACTCGATTCAAGTATCTAAGTTACTATAAAAGGTCCCAACCAATGCACCTTTGATCTTCTCGGGTGGCATGCAAACTTGGAGTCATAGATAAGGACCATCTTTCCAACCTCAAACATCTTTTCTTAATGTGAATAACATGTCATGTGTAATGCCTCAATTTTTTCTCCCCCTCTCCTTTATCAGAGGGAATTTTCAACAATTGTTATTATAAATATTTAAGTTAGATAAATAAATTAAAAAAAATAAATAATAAACCAAAAAAAGAATACACACACACACACATATATTATTTTGTTTGAACTCATGGTTGGGGTGTACTCAAAGTGGCGGTGGTAAGTTTGCTGAGAGAAGTTATGGCGGGAAAGTGGAGATTAATGGAGGTGTATGGGTGAGTTTTGAGTCCACCTAACATGAGTGTGAGTTGGGAATGGGCATCCAAAAATCTTGTAGACCTGTCATTTTCCTTTCACAATAATTCAATAACTTTATTTCATACCCATAGATGTCTACCAAATAGAAACCCAGGTTAAGATTGTAAATTTAGCAGTAATTGGATGACTGCATCATGTCAGAGTTCTACACTTTCATAATTAAATAAATAAAATGACACGTGGGAGTTTGCTAGTGGAGCTCTAGTTGTAGCCATCCCAAAATTAGTACCTTATGGGTTAAATCAGTCTTGCACATGAAGATATATCTAAACCCAATATTTCCTTGTTTTTCTATACACGAATTGACCAGTATAGATTTGTATCTATGTTCGAAGTGGGCTCATTTGGCTCTGCGAGGAAAAGAGGTCACAGTTCACTATTGGATTGTTTTATGTAGAAGAAGGAAAAGATTGAGGACTAGGAGGCACTTTATTTGGGTGTAGCACCTAGCTGTATTGATTTTCATTTTCTACCTTAGAGAACTTGTGTTACGTGTAATGTAACCTTTTCAACAACATTCTCCAATGTCTACCACTTCATTTTCCTGCTATTTATATTTTATTTTGAGTTATTGATTGTATGGATTAAGACATTAGAAGAACCTTTTTCTGCTATCCCACTTATGCCTCAGTAATATTTATATTTTTGTGGTCAACGTGGGAAACAAGGATTACAGGAAGCATTAAAAATGGCATTGTTAAAAAGGCTTTAGAAACTTCTTTGAAATGTGTTGGTTGGGGAAAATCCAAAGTCACACTACCCTTGATTATTTCCCTCATGCTCAAGAAAATATAAGCTTTGGATTAGAGTATGGTAATCCTCCCAAAACATCGCCACCTTCATTTGAATATAGCCCAAACAGTTCACCCTTGCTAACATCAGCTCAACCGTTGTCAAAATGGGAAGCTTTTGGGCTAAAAATGGAAGTGTGTGGAAGGAATTGTAGTAGATCATATATTGGGATATTTGTGTTTGGATCTTCTTGTTAGGTTCCCATTCCAGCTTAAAAATACAAGTTATATAAAGGTATGTGCAAATGATGTGCTTGAAGAGACTTGGGGTTGTTTAGAGAGATGCCTCAACGAGATGAGACCTCGTGGAATGAAAATATGCTTTGGTTGTGCATAGGATGGTCATGGTGAATCAAGAAATGAATTTATTTTTAGAAATGGGATTGATAGGCATAAATCCAAAACTCAATATCATTTGTGAGTATTCTCCCAGCTTGTGCTAAAATGGGGAGCTTGTGAACATGGATTAGAAATCCACAATTAAAGGACGGGAATTGGTGTATGGTCAGAGGTTGCTACTGAAATTCCTTTGGGAACCTTGTGTAAATGATGTGATAAATTTTATGCAATGAATTAAGGTAGGAAAGTCATGTGGGGGAAGCAACTTTAAGCTTTACATGAGCAATCGATCGGAAGGATGAGAACATCTAAGAACAACTTGTCATATTCTTGACACGGTCTCCTTTACCTTCATGGTTTATAAATTTTGTATATTTGGTTCTTCATTTGTAATATAATAGAAATATTAAACCCTTAGATAATTATACATTTGAATATTTTAACCAAAATTTCAGTGCAAAATAATAAAACTTCACCTTGTGATTTACGTAACTGATTTACACTTTGATCATCAATCGTGGTTTCTAACACAAACTTATACGTTATTAACTCAGGGTATCATAATTAGGTACTCATGTCTAATGGTACCAGTGAGAGTTAGATCAGTTGCCAACTAAAACAACCATTTTGTCTAGCTTGCAAAGTTAGAAAACCGCAATATTCAGAGACTCGTAAAACAACCCTTCGAACCCCAAAAAGGAAAAGTCAAGTTTTGTTTGTATTCTTTGTTATGTGGGGATTTGCATAAAGCCTTAGATAGAACCTGTTTATCCATTTTTTCTCACTTTGTTGCCCCTCTAGGAGCCATATTACCTCATTTTGCAGTTTTAGGGAGCTGTTAAAAGTGAAAAGTTGGTTTTTGTTTCGTCTCACCGTTTGGACCCTGAGTGAAGGAACACTTTTCCGCCTTCTCAAACCTATAGTATTCTACTAGAAAATTTCTTAAAACCTTTATTTTGGGGAAAAACACATTTCTAGCTAGTTTGGGAAAGGGGTTTTGTATGCCTCCAGTTGCTGTTTGACTAGGTAAAACTTGACTAATTATGATCGGTGGATTCAAAAAATCCGTTGCTATTTGTAATCCATTTTCCAGATCTCAGTTCTGTCAACTTCGGTGAATTATCCATATATAGGAGAACACGTAGGAAATTTCATGTTGAGCATTCTTCCATAAAAAATTAGTTTTTGGTCGTGAGTTCCTAGCTCTCGAGTTAAAATTGGTTATTTTTACAACTAGGCCAATTTCGACCGATGGCCCCAGAAAAATAGTTGCCATTTATAAACCGTTCACCAGTTGTCAATTTTGTTAGTTCCTGTGAATTTTTTGTATATAGGAGGACACGTAGGAATTTATCCATCACGCTTTTTCTTATCGAAAGATAGTTTTTAAACGCAGTTTCTTAACCTTTGAGCCAAAATTGGACATTTTGTAACTAGTAGGAAAATTTTAAAAGGAGACCATAGGACCCTAATCAAGTTAGAAAACAACTGTGAAAAATTCCTGACACTTATAAATAATTGTATGAAACTCTAGCTTGTGGCTTATTGTGTGAAATTTGAATTTTGAAAAAATAGTGTTTCTCTCTACTCTCTCTCTTTTCTACCTCTTTCACTCTCAACCTGTAGTTAAAAAAAGAAGTACAATGAAATGATTCTAAACATATCTAACCCTCTCTGGTTGTGTATGAATTATTTTGATTATGAAAATGAAAAACTAAAAATGTTAATTATGCTAGATTTAGGTGGGTGTCATGTCAACATTTTGTTGACCATGTGGTGGTTGTAGATACCGAGACATGGAGGAAGTGAAGTGTCACTAAAATATCATTTTTGCATGTTATTTATAACAATGAAATTGTAGAGACATAATTAACCTTTTATGATATATTGAAAGGTTTATTATTGAAATTTTGTAATATTATGAGTTGCTAGTCTTAAGGGTGTTTGGGGAAATGTACATATGACCATGGCTGTCACTTTGATTCAAATTATGTATTATAAAAGTTGGATATATATGTTAAATGTAATTGAGTTTGACATCTTATAGTGTTTTGTCAGTGTTAAATTGATGATTAAATCTTTGGTGTGTCGTGATATTTTCCTTGATAACATAAAAATGAAATATCAATAGAACAATCAACTCTGGTATACAACTCTTGCATAACTACCCTTCTTGTGTGATTCTGCATATCTTCAAAAACTAAAACCTTAGGGTAAACCTAAATCATTAGAGTCAAATAAAACTTATAGCTTAAGGAAATAAGAGTCCAATTTTGATATTTTCATCATAGCCTATATGCTTAGTGACATTTTTGTGAACCTGACAGTTAGGAATGACCTGGTTAAAATTTGTCTTGAGTATGTGGTTCCCTCCTAGGTTTGGTAGTTGTGTGTGTAGTAAGGAGAATGTGTTCTCTTGAGGTAGTAATCCATGGGAAAAAAACCTTTAACATAATATAAAATCCCCTTAGCCCGACACACATGTAGAGTGAAGGGTGTTAGGTGGAAAAGATCACCAACTACTCTTGAAAGCCACCTTTAGGAGTTGGGATTATAAATGAACTCGATACCCAATTTCTATTATCGTTTGGGTTCTATGGTAAAGATACTAAGAGTTTATTCTGAAACTTAACAACATTTTAATTTATGATTAGTTTGTGAAAAGGTAACCATAAGATGATGTGCTTGGAGAAAGGTGAAATATAGATCGTTCATATAACGTGTTTAAACCATCTTGTGGTGAGAAACGGGATCCACTTTGAGTAAAATCTAATGTGAATCTTAACCCTTAAAAAGATGGACTACTCCCTCTTGCTCTCCCACTTGTCATATTGTGTAATGATTGTATGATGTGAAACTTTATAATCATGTTCTTAGTGAAAAATCCCCTAAGACAAGGACTAGTAGTCTCATGAGGATACAAATGTCCCTACTAATGAATGGGTTACACAATCAATTGCTAAAGGCATATGAACCTCACCAAGCAAACCCTTTAAGTGGGATGTAAAGCGACTACTAAGGAAGTTACTTCTGGAAACAAAAGAAAGAGAAAGTATGTTGTCTCACGATAAGTGTCTTCGTATTCTTAAACTAATTATCATAACATAACTATAATAAAATTATAATTGGCGTTTCGCCTTCAAAAGTGTAATCATGAGATGTTATTCCATAGGAAAAGTGAAACTCGATCTTCCTTATAATGTGAGTAAACCTTCTTGTCATGAATAAAGAAACCCATGTCATATAATACATAATGTGTACTAAATAAATTAATAATTTATAAATGAATGAAAGAAACATGACCCTAAATCCTTAAAAAAAAAAAATTGCGAACTTCACCTCCTTTGGTTTTACACTTGTCTCATTGTGTTACGAAGATATGACATAAGATCAAGATGCATTCCTTTAAGAATGAATCCTATAGATGAGACCTACTATCCTTGTGTATATGTAAATAGACATGTGTGTAAATAAATACCCTATTAACAAACAAGTTAAACAAGTAATTGTAACACTGTATATGATCTAGATTAAATGAAAAACACCCTAAGTTAAATGTTAAACAATCTAAAACAGTTTTAGTCTAGAAAATAAAAGGAATGTATGGTTCACATAGTAGGATCCTTTATCAGACCTTAAGTTAAAGATTGAAACATGATTGTAATAAATAGATTGTATCATAAAAATATCGTGTCGTGGGAAGAGCCTATCTCAACCTTAAGTTTGTAATGTGGTTGGATTGTTGTTGTGTTTCGTCACTTTGGTAATGTGATCATTGTTTATCCCTTGTCATGGGAAAGGTGTAGTTATGATTTTCGTCATGTGGTATCGTGATGGTTCTTTTGTCTTCGTCATGTTAAGGTGATGTGATTTTATTATGTTTTTCCCTTAGTCATGGAATAAGGGTGTAGCTAGTGAAGGGAGGAATAAGGGAGAAGTCGTGTGTTGTTTTGTAGGTAAACTTATTGGGGTGAGGTTTTCATGGCTAGCCTTAACAGAGGATATAAGAGCGTGTTAGCTATTGTAGGGAGGAATAAGGGTTCATGTCAAATTTGGTGTGGTGTGTGTGCTTTGGAGGAACCAAAGGCTAACCAAGATCCCTTCGCGGAGGGATAAGGGGTAGTTATAATGATGATCTCTCCCCTATGTAAGCCTCTTTGGTAGTCTTGGTCATGTGTGTCGTTTTACCTTGTGAATCCAATCACTTCTCACCTTGTGATACATGTGGGTCCATGTTGGTATAAATGTCTTGTGTGATGTTGAAGTACCCAAATCATTCCCATGTGGTGTCATGTATACTTCAATATAAGTCATAAAAATTTATCTCGGTATTTTGTGAGTTGTAAATGTGGTGTGGTCAAATTTGTGGGTGTTACATGTCCATGCCTAAGCGCTCTTGCATCCTCAGGGGAAAAATAAGCTACAAATTATTTTTAACAGTTACACAGTCTGCATTCTAACTCTATCATTTCTACAATTACATAGCTCAGTTTCAGATATTAATCAGTTACTAACAAGAACTAACTACTGCATGTCAAGGACCAAAGTAGGAACTAAATAACAGAATGGAACCTAGGTCAATATGCAGGATAATGATATTTCTAGCGCTAATGTCACCTAAGGGAAGTTATAAATTGGGTTTGTGCCTTATCTACAGTGACACTTATTAGTAGGTGAATCATTATAGGGTTCCCAGGAAGCACATATGACACTTTACTCATCCCAATACACTTTCCCTTAGTGGCAACATGATACACTAAATTTGAAGTTTAGCAATGTCTAGACGCTTAAGATGCCTTGTTTGGAAACATTTTGCTATACCATTATCCATCATGTGTGATTCCAACCAGTACTCCTATGGTATGCAAGTCGTATAAGTATTCTAACAGAATTTTTATCTCTCTCTTTCAAGGAACTCCAGGTATACTCTAACCCCTTGGTTCAAGCTTTTCCCAATACGCATTTCCATACTTTTAACATAATGTTTTCCAAGTAAAAATTTTAATTGCATTGTACCTAGAAGCATTTACTACACTTGTTTTCTTTGTAGGTGCTACTTCTTATCATTCCCACCTCGTAAGGCAAAGTCTACACAAGCAATAATATGAATGCAAATCATTCAAAGCATGCTCTGATAAAGATGACATTCCAAGGAACCACACACACACACATCATTATCAAACTTCTCATGCAGGAGCAACGCTTGTCACCCATAGGCCACAATGTATCCTTTCCTCTCCTTATAATTCTATGGTACACATTTTGTACTTTTCAATTTGGCACACTACAATACTCATTCGGAACGCTATTGGGCACAATCTTCTCTCAACTCCCCAAATTATGTTTTTATTTTCTACTTTATGCTACCAAATCCTTATACAACAGCATAAAGTGGGGGGGGGGAAATGTAGTCACTAAATCACACACTTACTATGTACATCTAGCCTCTAAATATGTCATTTATATTCATGATTTGTTGGGGTTAGCACACCAGTTGTACATATATATTAATCAAATCTAAGAATAAAAGCAATCAGATAAAATAAACAAGAGAAAAATAATACCAAATTTAATGTGGTTCACCCAGTGTGGACTACATCTACCAAGAACTAGCCAATATTATGATTCAGTTATTTTCAAAGGAAATACAATGAAGATATTCTATCTTCCAACACCTCACAAGATGTACAGTGATTTATCCTCTCAACTACACACTCTTTCTCACCAAGGAAACTCACATGTAACAATTGCAATTCACCACCTTCTAAACCCTAATTCCCATGCCTTTATACATATATAAAATTAGGGCACCTCAACTATGCTTTTACAATATTTAAATCATATTTAAAGAAATATATATATATATATATATAAATCCTTGAGTTAAAACAAAAACAAACCCACACAGGTAACCGATACCAGTTTCCCCAACCGATACTAGTTCCTACTTATAGTGACTGATACCGGTCCCAGGTGACTGACATTGGTTACTGTGTAATCCTGCAAGTTTACAAAAACATACTAATGTGAAGTAATTAAGCTCCACAACTCAACAATCTCCCACTCAGAGATAAATTTTTTCACTATACTGTATAGCTCCATCCTTAGATCCTTTTCCTTGGACCTTTTCTTCCTCTTCAAGTCTCAAACTTGAAGACCAATAGAAGTGTAGTGAAGCTCAAGCTTATCCTTTTCCAATGGCTTCGTTGGCATATCTACAGGGTTCTCTTTCATATGATTTTTTTCCAGTTTCAATTGCACATCCTCCAACTTCTGCCATATGAAGTGATACCTCAACTGAATGTGTTTTTTTCTCAAATGAAATTCTGAGTTCTTTATCAGATGAATCACACTTTGACTATCACTTTATAACCTGTAATCCTCTTACTCCATTATCAAATCCTTCATGAACCTACTCATCCATGTCATCTCCTTGCTAGCTTCTATAGTTGCAACATACTTTACCTTTGTAGTAGACAAAGTCACAACCTTCTGTAATCTACAAATCTAGATAATTGTCATCCCACCTAATTTGAAAACATATCTATTGGTGCTCCTCCTACCATCCAAATCTCTAGCCATATCTAAATAAACATAGCCACATAAATAAGTATCTGACCCTCCATAGCATAACTGCATGTCATATTTCCCTCTCAATTATGTGAGAATCCATTGGACTACTTTCCAATGCTCTTTACCAGGATTGGCCATAAATCTTCTCACAACACCCACTACCTATGTAATGTTTGGTCTGGTACAAACCATAGCATACATGAGACTCTCAAATTTTAAGTCATATGGAACTCATGTCATATACTCAACATCCTCATATGAAGTAGAACACTAATCTTTTCTCAATTTTAAGTGTCCATCCATAGGTGTACTAACAGGTTTTGAATTCTACATATTAAACCTTTCCAACACCTTATTGATATAATTCTCCTAAGACAAATAAAATTTATTGTTCTTCTTATCTCTGTGAATTTTTATGCCAAGGATTTTCTTTCCTGCTCCTAAATCCTTCATTACAAATGTGCGAGATAAATTTTCTGTAAGTTCACCAATGTATTCCATACTAGATCCTGAAATAAGCATAACATCCACATATAGTAACAAAATAATATAGCTCCTATTTTCAAGATTCTTGAAATAAACACAATGGTCACATTCATATCTCTTATAACCATGCTCATGCATAAAACTATCAAGCCTCAAATACCATTGCCTTGGAGATTTTTTGAGCCCATATAAGCTCTTTTTAAACCTACACACAAGTTTCTCCTTACCCTTGACTTTTTAACAAAGTGGTTGTTAGAAGTAAATATCTTCCTCCAAATCATCGTGAAAGAAATTCATCTTAACATTAAGTTGTTCTAAATGCAAATCTTCCACTACAACCAAAATTATAATAATACATATAGAAGTCATCTTAACTATTGGAAAAAATCTCACCAAAGTCAATACTTGGTTTCTATGCAAATCCTTTTACTACAAGTCTTGCCTTGTATCTTTTCTTTCCGCCCTCTTCCTCCTTGATCCTATAAACCCATTTATTCTGCAGTGATCTTTTACCTACTTGAAATTTAACCAAATCCCATATCTGATTCTCTTCCAAAGATTTCATCTGCTCATCCATCTCATGTTCCCACTCCATATGGGTATCCTATTGCATTGCTTCTTCAAAACACTGGGATTCACCATTATCAGTCAATAATAAATAAGATAACAAAGGATTAAATATTTTTGGAGGTCTTCTTACCCTTTGTGACCTTCTTAGAAAGATCTAGGGTGCCTGGGGCTCTTTCTATTTCTGTTACACATTCATATCAATCTCAAATATTGAAAGAATTCAGTTACCCTCAACTGATTTTGTTTTAGTAATTGATCATAGTTCCTTTGTATGTCTTTCGGCCATGGTTATCTCACCAACACTGGTATCATGTGTACCAAAACTAGTTCCTATCAGTGTCTATTTTGAATATGAACCTTCCTCATGACATTAGTTACCTTGACTGACACTAGTTACTATAGTACCAATGTTGGTTACTTTGAATGACTGTTTAAAATCTGAGAGTTGAGTTTTTTCACAAACTCATCAACTACTTCATTTTTAGGAACAAAAACCAGATCCATGTACATTCTCTTTTCATTCCAATCAATTTCACAACTGCTAATAATCTTATAATCTTCTAAATCCCAAAAATAGAATCTGAAATCACCAGAGCCATAACCAATGAAAGTACATCTCTTAGATTTAGCATCCAACTTCTTCCTATTTTCCTTATCAATAGGTATAAAATATTGTGAGACAAATACTCTAAGAAAATAAATATCTACCTCTTTTCCAGAACAAGCTTCTTTTGGTATTCCACCATCTAGTGTTATTGAAGGCCCATGATTGATTAAATGCACTTTTTTGTCTACTACCTCTGCCAAAATTTTTAAAGGCAATCCATCATTCATCCTCATGCTTATAACATTCTCCATGATTATCATATTCATTATTTTTACAACACCATTCTCCTGTGGTGTTCTAAGAACCCTTCTTTCTCTTTGTATTCTATTTACTAAACAATAATCATCGAAATCCTTGTTGTAGTACTCACCACCATTTTCATATCTAAGGAACTTTGAATTTGATTCATTTTTTGCAAGTACTTTCCATATTTTAAAAGTCTCTAAAACTTTAGATTTACATTTAATAAAATAAACCCATACCTTTCTTGTGACATCATTAATGAAAGTCACATAATATTGGGATCCTCTAAGAGAAGCTACATAGGCTGGTCCCCACACATCTAAGTGTACAAGCTCTAATTTCTTCTCCTTTTTTGTTTCCCCAAACTTGAGAAATTTCACTCTTTTATGCTTTCCAAATATGCAATGCTCACATAAATCAAGATCTAAATGTTTCAAATATGATAACTTACCCTTTTCCTTTAAGATTTGCATTCCTTTTTCACTCATATGGCATATTCAATAACGCCACATCTTGTATCTAAATCTATAGTAGATAACATAGAAAAGGAATCTGTAACACGGGTAGACAAATGCAATGTTCCTACCTTCTTTCCTTAATGGATCCCTTGGTAGCTTTCCAAGAATTGGTTGTGAGTGTAACCATGCATCTAGATTCACCTAGTTTCCCTATAGAAATTAGATTTCTCTTGAGTCTTGGCACATGCCTCACATATTTCAATACCCATGTATTTACATTTTGAAATTTTAGATGAAAATCACCTCAAAAAATGATATTTCATGGTTCATCATCTCCTAAATAGACATTTCCAAATTCACCTTTAACATAATTTCTCTAATAAAACTTGTTAGTGGCAGCTTGGAAAGAAGTTCTAGAATCTAAAACCTGTGATTCTAATTTATTATCCAAGGAGAGAATAAGGGCATCTTGTATTACTCTTTCACTTGCAATGTTTGCTTCTTTATCTTTGTTTGGTATGTTTTGTTTGTTTTCCTTGGACCAACACTCCTTCTTTATGTGTCTGATCTTTCAACAATTCTAGAAAATTAAGTCTCTATGTCTAGATCTAGATATGTCATTCCTTGACTTTGATTTCCCCTTCTTCTTACTCTTAGAAGGTATCTTCTTTGATTTTCCCCTTATTTACATATTCAAAGCATTTCTAGATTATGATTCTCTTTTACTTTTCCTATGTATTTCCTCATTAACGATTACACTAACCACATCATCGAACTTCAATAAATTAGTTGTCTATGTTGTATTACTAATAGCCATAACCAAGTTATCCCAACTATCTGGTAAAGAGAATAAGAAAAAAATTACTATCACTTCATCATCAAATGAAATATCAACTAATTTTAATTGATTTAAAATAGACTGGAAATCATTAAAATGGTTTGATATAGATCCACCTTCTTACATCTTAGAATTAAAATAATTATTCATCAAATAAAATTTATTAGAAGCATTAGGAGTTTCATACATTTTTTCTAAATATTTCATCAACTCTACCATGGTTTTTTCATCTTTAAAATTTAAAGTTACGGATGCTGCCAAGGCTCAATTTTATAGAAACCAGAGTCTTTCTGTCAAGAACCTTCCATTTTTCATCAGTCATCAAACTAGGTTGTGCATTATCATCCAACAATAAATATAGATCCTTCTGATACAGATATTCTTCCACCTCCATCTTCCACAATTGATAATTATGGCCGTTAAATTTCTCCACTCTTTAATTGTTATCTTCTACCATTGTTTTTTCTCCCACTTAATCAAAAAACCTCTATGAGTAAATCATCTCAACACACAAACCCTTAAAAAAAGATCTAATACTAGTTGTTGGGGTTAAACCATATAATAGTGTTGTACATATCCAAAATTAGATAAATCATACAAGCAATAAACACATATCATAACCAAAAGATAAAATAAACTAGAGAAAAATAAGAGTATATTTAACATGGTTCACCTAGTGTGGGCTACATCCACCAAGAAATGGCCATTATTATTATTTAGTTCTTTTTAGAGGAAATATAATGAATATCTTCTATCTTCCAACACCTCACAAGATGTACAGTGATTTCTCCTCTCAGATACACTTTCTTTCTCACCAAATAAAATTGCATGCAAAAATTACAATTCACCACCTTCTAAACCCTAATTCTCATACCTTTATACATATATAAACTTACGTCACCTCAGCTATGCTTTTATAATCTTTATATCATTTTTAAAGAAAAAGATATATTTAAATATGTGAGTGAAAACAAAAACAAACACACATAAGTAACCGATACTGGTTACCGCAACCGATATAAGTTCCTACTTTCACTAATTGATATCGATACAAGGTGACCGACTCCGGTTATTGTGTAATCCTGTGAGTTTATAAAAGCGTGATAATGTGAAGCAATTGAGCTCCACATCTCAACAGTACTATACCACCATGGAGCTGCCCACCTGAAATATTCCATGCAAGATTCTCATGGATGGAGGTGCAGCAACGAGGATTTTAACATCTATCAAACTACGACAGCAAGGATTGTTTTTTATCTACCAATCATCTCATAAGGTGCCACACATATTTCAAGCTGCTTCCTCTCCAGAGGGATTTATACCAAAAGAAAGCCAAAAAACTCTATGGGTAAGAACTACTAAAACATATTTTAGAAGAGTTCTGTGGGTAAATGGTATATTCTTGAAAATATGAAGCCCAAAAAGGCATAATGTTCTCTATACTCTGTGTGTCCTCACCAAAATTGATCCTTAGAGGAAAAGTATTTCTAGCCCTGAATTACTAACTTTCCCAGCATCATAAGATAATGTGATTATGGGGCATCAGTCGCTTGAATTTACAGTATCCAGTTTGCGTAGGGGCACGATCATATTGACCGAGCACATGAGGATTATCTAGACCAAGTACTGTGAGAACCATATGTTTTTCACCACAAATAAAAAGTCTCATCTTATAGCTATCATCGCCACATCTTTTAACTATCCTCGTGATGAATGACTACTATAATTATGACTTCGTGGGTGTAACACTTCTCAAGCCTTGGAAGGAAAATGAAATTTATGGAAATATTCCTTATCCATTTTTATGCCAACACTGCACCAATCTTCCATGTTTAAAGGCATCAACATGAAGATGAGAGGGTTTCATCCCATTTTCCAAAATGGTAAACTAGGTCACATTACTCAGCCTGTTCTTGAATTTACAGTCAAATAATTACTATTTTGCTTGTACCCCAATAGACCATTATTTCTTTGACCTTGAAAAATGCTTCTAAGTGCGTGGAAATATTTGCAGATACTTAATGAATTTCCTTGCTAATAATCTAGTATGTCCCAGAAATCAACGCACCTCATCTCTGATTGTTAGGTTACTTTCATTACCCAAGGTCACATTTATCTTGGTTGGGTCTAACAATAATCCTTCCTTTCAAATTATATGCCTTATTGAAGTTTCTCTTAAAAGGTGTGGATAGAGATTTTACCCTTTTTCAGTGTGATGAAATACATGTTACAAAAATTGCGATCAAATTATAATTCGTGTGAATGTTGTGAGATTTATTGTACATAATTGTTATTATTGATATTGCAATCCATCGTTAATTTTTGAATTTCTCCACTGTTAAATCTTTTATACTTTCAATCATCCTGCCCTGCGAATAGTTTTTACTTGATTTTAAGCCTCATTTTTCAAAATGAAAGTGTTAATTTTTAAATTTCTCCCCTACTATTAGTCTTTAATTCTCATCGATGCCCCAAAAATCATGTGAATCAGATTTTTAATTGATTTTTAATCCTCAATTATATGAAATTATGATTCTAGTTGCATCCATTTTTCATTTTTAGGAATTTCGATTACTTGCAATTCTCAGAAGTTTAAAGGAAGAGGGTTTTATATATTTTTCAACATAGAACAAATACATTAGATCTCTATACGGGGTTGTGAGATGTTAGCTGTCCCTGAAGATAGTGTTTGAACCGATCCATTAATAATGTTAGAAATGTAACTACCATGTAACTAGTCTTCCAACATTAACCAATTTTGAATCAAAAACCTAAAAAACATGGCATTTAAGAAATCACCTTGGTCAATTATTTTTTTGGTTAGTGGTTAGCCTATGGTGATTGGTTAAAATAATGATTTACTTGCAAAAGTGTCTCCCTTTGGTGTATTACAAGCCTATCGTGTGACTCTCAAATAGGCATTTAATATGTATAGCAAGGATCGCAAATTGGAGAGGGTATCACATCATCACAATCATCTTGAAATTCTGAGCAACTTTCATATATAACTCGAGATCTGGAAGTGAGCAGAAGTGCCCCAAAACTGCACTTTTCCAAAACTACCTCCTTATTCCCTTGACACAGACCTAGCACTTGTTTTTTACAAATGCAAGTGAGCTTAATTTATACCACTTACAAGAGGGTGGTGGGTTGGTAAGGCCGCTTGTATTTTTGAAAGAGGTGTTGGGTTTGAATCCCCCCATATGAGGTGCTTTGTATGATTTTAATCCCAAATTTTGGGGAGAGGATATTTTTTTAGGCTTTATTAAGCCCTTTTCACACAAAAATATACATAGAAAATAATATCACAGGTGCTCATTGGTTAGAATATGCAAGGACTCTATATGAGCGTTCCCAAAAACAAGATATTCCTCCCATAATCGAGACTTTGATTGAGTTTTTTTTGACAGAAGATATCAAGCAGGGCATAAAGAAGCTAACAAGCGGTAAAGCACAAGACATCGATGGTCTACAGGATGAATTTATAAAGTGGTGGGCTGAGGTCCTCACACCACACATCAAAAAAATATTCAATAATGTCAATCAGAATGGCTTTCTGACAGAGTGGATGACTAGCATTGTTATTCATTTATTTAAAAGTGGTGACATTAATAATCCTGTCTAATTATCGCACCATTATGATCAATCCTCTTCTTGGTAAAATTTTTGGAGGCATGATAAAACAAAGAATCAACAGTTGGGCTGAAAGAGAGGGTAAAAAGAGCAAAAGGGCAAGCAGGATTCCGACCTAAACACTCAACAATTGACCATTGCATCACTCTTAGGCATTTGATTGAAAATGTTTGGGACACCCAAGGAGAAGAAACTTTTTGTTGTTTTGTTGATTTCAGGAAAGCTTTCGACACAGTACCCAGAAACAAGCTTTGGAACAAGATGGAGGAACTTGGGATTCCAGATGAGTTTAGAGCAGCAGTTCATAGACTGTATGAGTAGGTCAGAGCTAAAATCAAAACCAAAGAAGGTATGTCCAAATGTTTCGGCAGTGACATTGGTGTCAAGCAAGGTTGTCCTCTTTCCCCCACCTTATTTGGTTTATACATTGACAAGCTTGAGGAATGGTTAAATAAAACTGAGGGAAGAGGTATATAGTTAGCAAGTTACATGGTGAACTTACTCCTATACGCTGACGATCTTATCCTAATTTCAAAAACAACCCAAGGATTGAGGTAACAACTAAAAGCACTAGAGATCTTCTGCCAAGAAGTCAGGATGCAAGTGAACACTAGCAAAATAAAAATCATGAATTTTCTTCTTGAAAAGGAAAGAGAGACAAATTAACTTTCTTATTTGAGGGGAGCCCTTTGGAAATAGTCACTGAATACAAATATCTTGGGATTGAGTTTCACCACAAGCTTAGCTGGGAGACTTGTAAAGCAAAAAGGATTCAAGGAGGTTGGAAAGCATCTGTACCTACTTCAAAACAGGTGTAGGAACGCTGAAACTTTGGGACTGGAAAACTAAGAAAACCGTTTTTCGGTTTGTTGGTCACTCTGGTTGTTCTCTATGGCTGCAAAGTTTGGGGAAGTAGCATGTTAAATCACGGGTGGAGACAAATAGAAAGAATCCAGAAACATCTAATCACAAGCACTCTCAAAGTCAAATCAACTATTCCTTATGAAATCCTGATGGCTAAAGCAGGTACTTCCTCATTGGAAGCTTCGGCAATATCTCGGATGATAAGCTATTTGAAAAAAGTTGAAAGGATGAACAATCTTCATTGGCCCAAAATAGTTGTGGACGATACTCTAGAGCGTAGAAAGAAAACTTGGATGAAACAGAATAATAAATGGATGAACAAATGGGACATCAACTTGCAAAAGTGTCTTAACAACAACAGGGAAATAAAAAGTTATGTGATAGAAAAGTTCAGGACTGCCATGTGGACGGGATAGATTGGTCGAAAGAAAGCACATTATATCAGAGAATGCAATCCCACTAGGGAGCATGATGAAAAAGCTTATCTAGGGGCAGCTATCAAGGGTAAAGCAAGGATTCTAGTGGCACAGTTAAGGACCGGATCACACCATCTTCGATGCGAAACTAGTAGATTGACCATTCCAAAGGAAGATTAGGAAAGGAGAATTTGTCTTTTCTGCAGCAAAGGGGTCGTTGAGACAGAATGACATTTCGTCATGGAGTGTTCGGCATATGATGATATTTGTATCTAGTACGAAAACAACTTGAAGGTGGACGGACTAGAGGAACTCTTCGAAGGAACAAAGCTTCAGGGGACCGCAGGTTTCATTCTCAAGATTCACAAGCCGGAGAGCTAGATATTGAAAGGAGTCTAAAATTAGATTAAAAAAATCTCAATTTTGTGGGTCCCATTGACTCTTTCGTCTCGTGGACGTCATTAAAATCTTTCATTTCATTTCATATCACGCATGTAGTAATAATGGTCAAATTACAAATCGAGTTATCTAGCCCACTATAAAATCACAAATTGATGGCTCCACGCATAGCTAGTTTGCATGCCCCCTACCACCGCTTCATCTCCTTCCACCACATGGGACTTGGCAAAATATTTATGGGGGGTTTATAAGATTATGTGGGTTAGGTGATTATACTATTTATTGAACACACACAGAGAGATATATACATATGCGTGGTTTGAGGTATAATGCATCGCGTCCAATAATTACAAAGTGCATTTGAAATTGGATGCTGGAATTTTTCTCCTTTTGCCACTAGTGCCTTATGCTGATATATGCCACTATATAAAATAATGCACAAATACACGTCACCTTGGAACTGTTTTTACCCAAATATGACCTTTTGGTTGACCACACTTTGACTGGACATATCTTGAGCTCAGAGTGTATGTTTTCTGAAGTTCTTAGTAGTCGTCGGAAAGATCTCTGAAGGATCTACATCACTTATAATTTATTTGATAGGTATATTTGATTGTTAAATTTTAACATTTGCTTTTAAAATATCTCCTACGTTGAAACTGCCTACACCTTTCATAACATGAGGATTAACACCTCTATGCCACTAATGATGCGTCAGAGCAATCGACGGCTACATATACTTTCCAATGTACCTCGATACGCCTACATAGATGCATCTTCATTGAATCGATGTCCTTTAAAAATCATGCACAATAATGTGCGGATTGAACACTAGTAGTGACACCTTTACAACCCAGAAGGGCATTAGGATGTATCTGCCCAAGGCGTTCCCCATTCAGATGGTGAAGGTTGGCTGATTCCAGATCATCTTTTAGCGTGATGCGCGACAAAGATGATAATTTTTTCAGAACATGCGTCTATAAACTGACGGCTATTACCTACATTTTTACTGTCAACTACCTCAAGGACAATTTTCAGTGAAAGGGGTGGGTAGAGGATCTAGTAACGTGTGCACATTTTAGTTCTCGGTAAGGTCACACAAATTCTAAGGACAGCCCATTGGCCCTCTTATTCGTTTTGTAACCATGGGGCTAACCCATTTTCAGGGTATGTGCATCGTGATAGGCTCATTTATACGCAGAATTAAGCATCTTTTTAATTTCTTCCTTTACCATCACGTGCAGATTAGGATTCATCCTGTGAGCGCCTCTGTCCTAACAGAGTTGCAAACATTCCTTCCACTTGCATTTTTATATTGCATATAAGAAGGGTTCATGTCGCTTACAGTCTCATGGTATTACCTCGTGACAACGAAAGTCCTGGAAGTCACGTATGAGTTTAATGACTCTTATCCACTTCTTTCTCTAACTTGTAATCACTAACCATGGCCTCAACTTAAAAATACTTACTCTGTACCAGATGTTAACCTGATTTTTTCTTTACAGTAACAAAAAAAACATGTTTTTTCCCATCTTTCGCAAAGTTCATTACCTCACACGTACTTTCATGTGCCATGGCTTTAGCATTCAAGTTATCAATGTGATCATCATCTCATATATACCTATTGTCCCCTTGCTTCTATTTATACTTCCATGAAATGAACTATTTAATTTCTCCAAAAATGTAATATCCTCAAGATCAATGTGCACTTCAAGATTAGGTTCCACAAATAATTCAAGCATAAGTGTTCCAACCTTCATGTTATCCCCCAAAGTAAAGCACTTCATAATCTAAAATGTTTCATGGAATGGAGGCTTAGTAAACGAAGTAATCAAAAGTACGGATTATACCTGAGTGTTCATGTGGCTTGGCAATTAAGAGTATGAAATGTGCATTTAGAGCAATGTACATGTTACCATGCATACATGCAACCACACATTATGGAGTAGAAATTATGCACCCAGAGTGATGGTGGTAAATCCTTCTGTACTCCCAAGATCTCTCACACTCATGGATGTGAGGAGAGACATGAGACTACCCATGGAATTTACATGTTTGTGTAGGTATATTGCTCCGAGTAAACATGGTGAATGGAATTTATTCTCAACTTAGTCACAAATCTACACGGCCATCTTTGATTTGATATGCGACCAAAGTGATAAGATCTGTTGCACTATAGAGTATAGAATAGAATGTTAATTTGTATCCCCTATAACATTCTGCAAAAGAGATATGGATGGTGCGCAAGATGCATCGGGGTTAAATAATCAATATTACTTGTATGAATAATACCCTATACAGGTAGGGCAACACCATTCAGATGAACTCCTTAAGGATAGGAGTAACTGATGACAATCTGCCCATATAATAGGGAATCCACTTCGAGGGGGACAACCTCCAATATACCTCTACCAGAGTAGTAAGACTCCAAACCATACAATAACACTCCAATGACCTTGATACTTATGATCCCTTATACTAGACATACCATCTAACCTCTATATATACCATGGGTAATCCCTAATGGCCAATACTGAGGCTGACTCATTACCCAAGCATAACTAATTCCTATGTGAATGCCCATATAACTAAGATAAGGGGATGTGTGCCACATGTCGGCATCTCCATCAACCCATATACATTATATTATCATATCCCAAGGTACATAGCATTGCCTCCCTCTTTGACATGTTTCGTCCCCGAAACATAAGATGAAGCCATATAATGAGTGTGCTTTAAATTATTGCACACTTGTCACCATGCTCGATCACCCAACCACCCATATGAAATCCTAGGGGGTAGATGTTGCATATCCAAACATGATATCCATATTCCATTGTGCTCACTATGATTCCATTCCTGGTCCATATGTGTATCCTCCTTCGACATCCATGCATAATCAACATAAGGATTTAATGCATAACCATAATCATGATTCCATGTATAACCATAATAAGGATTCCATGCTTCATAATTATTGTTCCATTGATTTCATGTATAGCGATAAAGTTATTACTCATCCAATTCCCTGTATATCCATATAGATTGGTTGGACCTCATGATGCGTCCTAGCATGTCTCCGTGATTTTTTCCTCTCATGATGATGTGGGTGTCTATATGGTGCAACCTGTAGTATGCTCAACCCTTATCAATCTGTTTCCTCTACTTTCTTTTCCTCTTCGAACTTTGCATTTGTTATTTCTCTTTTTCTCTTGAGTAGATGAATCATTATTTTTTTACTTTTTCATCATGTTCCTCTCCTTCTGATTCATCCGTATTCCCTTCTTCACCATCTTCTAAATCCATCTTCATGATCCAATATTTACATTACTTTGATTTCCTTGCTAAGTGTGATATCTTGTAATGTGACCTTCTTCTTTCTCTTGTACCATAATCTTCATGAACTTATCTTTTGCACATTAATATTAATTGTTCCCAATGTCTCTAATAAAGGATACCCGAGAACAATATCCATATCATCCATATCTAAGGCATAAAAATCTGAATGTGAAAGTATATTTATCCATAGATAAGCTTTAAATCTTCAAAAACTTGAATCTGCTTACCATCCATTTGAGATTCTTTGGTATGACTTTGTTTGCACATGTAGATGTTGAGCTACATCCATATTGATGAAGTTATATTTGCCGCTAGGGTTTATGGAAACAATTATATTATTCCTTTGAATGCATCCATGAAACTGAAATATGGTATCTTCCTTCTTGGGAGCTATAATATCTTCTTCTGCATCAATATCTTGTTTTTCTTCCTCTTCTTCATAGTCTTCTTCAACTTCTTCTGCGTTTGATTCTTCAATATCTGCTGCACCATCATCTTCCCTTGAATCTTCTTCACCTTCCTCTTCATCTTATTTCTCTCTTGATTCTTCAATATATTCTTCCCCATCATCTTGCTTTGACTCTTCTGCCTCTTTGTGGTCCCATCTATCCATAAAAAGTTGTTCCATTTCCTCCCAAGACCAATCCTTCCTGTCATTTTTAATCTCAGAAAACCAAATCCATGCAGGACCACCAGATAATGTGAAAACCTATTCCTTGTCATGAAATATGAGAAATATATATTCTTAAATTTTATCCACCATTCTTTAGCATCCATCTCACCATTTCCATAAAAATTTGTTATCCCCGTGACCATGATTAGGGTTTAGGAATTATGAAAATATTTCGGTAGATGGATAAAAACACAAAGAACAAACCCTAACTGAAATTTTAAGAGCTTTCCGAAAATATAATTTTTTCTAAAAAATACCACAATTTGCTTTCTGAAAAGCGAATTTATGAAAAAACCTAAAACACCAATAAAATCCGCAAAACAAATTCAATGGAGCTGAAATTTTCAGATATTCTGAAATAGAGTGTTTCCAAATTATGATGAAAAAATTGGGAAAAAATTAGATACCCTCTTCAAGATATATTCGAAACAAAAAATTAGGGTTTTTACCCTAATTTTGGCCGAAATCGCTGCTCTGATACCACTTGTAAGGATATTACTTGTATAAATCAGAACACATACAGTAGAATAACATGAGAGAACACCGAAATATAGATAAATGATGAAAATATTCTCATATAATAGCTTTTCCACTTCGAAGGGGCAACCTCCAATACCACTTCGAGAGGGTAACCTCCAAACCATACAATAACACTCCAATACTCAATATGATCCTCAACTACAACCTTCTAACCCCTATATATACCATTCTAACCTATGGCCAATACTGAGGCCAACCTCCTAAGCATAATAAATCATAAATGAATGATATAATAAGATAAGGGGATGTGTGCCACATGTCGGCATCTCCATCAACCCATATACATTATAATATTAGATCCCCAGGTACATAGCAGGTTCCCTTCACAAGTATCCCTTGGTACTTGGTTATATCCTAACCACCTCACCATGCACCCATATCATATGTTGCATGAGCCCAATTATCACAAGAAATAATAGTAGTATCACTCATAGACTGTACATCTTCCAAATGAAGCACACCCTCCTTAGATGGTTCTAAATTCTTTGGATTGAGCACTGACTGCACATATATTTTGTTGAGATCCTCCTCACTCAATGGGTAAATATAGGGCTCGACATTATTTTCAATCAGAGGTATAACCATTCACTCCCCAGCATTCTCAAAACTGATGAACCTTTTATTAAAGCACAAATCTGCATTATTCACATAGCACTAGGGCTTCCCAAGTAATGATGGAAAATTATCAGCTTTAGCAAGTTCTGACACCTCAAAGTCTCTAGTAAACTTTCCCCCCTAAATCATAATAGATGCATCCTTCAATACCCCAATAAGAATAGCCATATTTTTATTCGCCATATAAAACACATTCAAAGGTGACTGCAATTGTGGTCTACTCATCCGATTCTAAGCATCCAGAGTTAGCACATTCACTTTCACACCGGTATCAATAATAATGTTGTGTAATAACCACCCATCGATTATTGCATCAAATGTAATCTCTTTATCAAATTCATGATTATGAGGTGGTATATTTTCATGAAGTATCTACCTTTCACACTCAATCTCGACATGCGATACCTTTTCTTGTAGCCATTCCCCTAGTAGAGGAATGATGTCCTCCTGATGCAAAATTTGACATAATTCCTTCACTTCATCCACATCCTTCTGTGGGAGTTAAACCTTATTTTCTCACTATCTCCCCCACAATTTCTCTTTCAAGCATTGTATTTCACCATGTAATTCCCTGAGGACATCCATGGTATCCTGGTAAAATTATTTCTGGTACGTAGCATCCAGATACTTAACATGTACCACTTCCTCCCTTGTAATGAGTGGTTTAGCCTTCAGAGGCTCATGTGCATGCGTAGCCTCAAAATGTGTAGTAAGCATTACTGTCTGTAACTTAGGATCACGTGTCTTCTTAGGCATCCACTGATAAGAAATGATGAGTTGTACCTTAATCATCCCTGCACCCTTATCTTTATTCTTATTCTTACTCATGTGCTCATATAAATCTAGGCATTCCTCTAGCTTTTGTTACTTCCCACACCATGAGAAAAGATTATTCTAAGGGCACTCACGTTGATAATCATCAGGAGATACATAAGTATAGTAGGTTACTCTAGTAAATCCTCCTCTTCAACCACTACGACCTCAGCCTCTGTATCCTCCACGGAAGCCTATATTCCGGTTATCCCCATTGTTGCTCCCTTCATTATTTTATCCTTCTTGATCCTTAGAGGCCCTTGCCACATTAATCTGGCATAATTTTGTCTCAATGGATTTGTGAATATGATTAGTCAATATACAGCCAGTGGTATCGTGAGTGTGGTACTTGAAAATATTATATTACATGGATACCTTCTTTGTGAGCGTGCCTTGTAAAAGATGGAAATCTCGATCATCATGATTCAGGTGACAAACTTCACAATCTAATAGTAATGTATGCACCAACCTACATGGGAAATTATCTTTAATATGTCCTTCTACTTCACAATCTGTACACCATATCCCACTTCACATCTCATGCGCTGAGTTAGAAGAAAGCTTCTCTAACTATTTTTCCATAGCTACAATCCGGGCTTCCAAAAATTGGCTTACCCTAGTTTCAAATCTCCCAACGGCCTCAACACACAACGAGGCTTCTAAAGCCTCACATGGATCCAAATATGTTTTATGAGATATTGCTTTGTGGAAAAAAGTCAACAATCCTCTAAAAAACCACTGTGCATGCTGACTGGGATGAATGTTGTAAGACAACTTTGACAAAAGAGTCTTGAAACATGTATCATACTCCCTCAAAATTTTTACTAACCCTTGCTTGATATCCTTTAGCACGTTGATGCTCTGTTGCTCAAATTTCAGAATGTGATACTCTGCTAAAAATGTAGAATACAAGGCATCGTAGTCAACCACAGTTTGATGTGGGTCATACTTCCTATACTAGCTATGCGTGCGCCCTTAAAGAGTAGTAGAAAATTGATTTTATTTCTTGTCTAAGGCTGTAATTCCTTTAGCATGTCATATTAATTCACACTTGTGCACATTCTTAGTTACATCTTCAATACCTCTATACTATGGAAAATGGAGAGACATCTCATAGTAAAATTACTGAGGTAGATATGGGGGTTTATGGGGATGCGGGCCTTGTCCACCAGATCCAGATCCAGAACATCCACCATTATTTCCTCCTCCTAATCCATCTAATCCTCCCGACCCACCTATAGTGGGCTGCAGACCAATTGACGTACTTCCTTGTGTCCTAGTTGTGTTACTAGATTGAATACCAACAATCTGCATAGTTCTAGCTACTACTGTAGTACTTCCAACGGTTTGTGTGCCAACAATCTATCCTGATGATGTGCTTGGAAATAATCCTGACATAACACTTCCAAATAAATGTGCTAACTATGATGCCATGTGCGCGCTACTAACTTTATCATTTGAATTCAACAAAAAATGATATCTACTCATCTCTTCCTATTTACATGTACTAGAATTATTCTCAATGTGTAATTATTGATTTAGAACACCAAACGCAAGGGCTATGTGGGAATAGGTTCATGATTATGGTCCTCATGCTCTCCTTTGATGTGCTCTCATCTGAATCTGATGGGGATTATCTATTTCTCTTACCCAATGTTAGGAGAACCAAATGTTGCAGCTCCTTGTCTCCCATGACAGCTTCAAATCCGTTGCGATCCATCTCTCTCCTCAACTTTAAGGACTCCTCAATCTACCTTTATTTCTCCATTTCCCTCTCTTTTCCTTCATTATATATGACCCATCTTTCCTCTCTCTCCATTACTTCCACCACATCTTCCATCCTTCTCCACACCTATTCCTGCCCCTGCGTGCAGTGGAGGTTTAGCTAGCCATGGGTAGGCACTCTAAATCTAGTTATATTATCAAAATATTGATTGATAATGGTATATTGTGTAAGTAAGATCCTCTGGAATCATGCAAGAACCTGAAACTGGCTTCTTCTGGACACAAATAAGTAGAAATAACATACTCCAATGTATAATTACACAATACTCTAGCCCACCAATGATCTACAACTCTGGTCTACTCTACATCACTATTAATAAGAGTTTGCTAATCCTTTTACATCCAAATTCTCAACCTATAACTCCAACACTTTCCTACTGCATATACTATCAACCACTCATGCACTTCTACTTGAAAGAAACTGAAGAACATCTCATAGAACACATCATAAAGGTTGTTTTCCACCCATTGACATGCATTGAAATTAGGTCCAGTGTTATATCTTTGTGAAAACTTGTCTTGTCCATCGTCTATCCAACCTTCAATACTCTCCAGAGTCAATTGATATGTCATCTCCAAGCAACATCCTAGAAAATAGTTTGAAAACAGGTGCCGATAATGAAACCAAAATATAGTTTTTTACCACCTAAGTATATGCGTGCCGACACTTCATCGATTCAAAAGTAAATGCTCACCGAAAATTGTACAAAGCTACTAGGTCACTCCTTTGCACTGGCTTGTCAATATGTCAACATGCATGTTCATGGTTACCAATACCAATCATACATTCAAGAGTAGATCATACAGACATCATAAGGGAACACATGTAATAAGGAATCATAACAGATCAAACAATTACTAAAATAAATTCCACCATGCAGTCTCTATATTTATACATATCTACAATCATGATCCAACCATAATTATCCATTCATAATAGAAGTTGAATACATAAAAATACCATCACAGAGTCACACACGCCAGTATATCAGAGCAACATAATCCTGTCACATCATTCGTATCTAATACAACGGGGTACTATATATATATATAGTGGTGGGTACTTTCCCTTCATTGCCTATGAATTCCCAAAAATAGGCTACATGCTCAAAATAGCCATGCACACATACAAATAAAACTATAAATCATGCATGCTAAGCCTAATAATAGATTAATCCATAAATAAAATTTGCTTTAATCATATTATTAACTTGATCCATACATGACCTTTGATCTTCAAGTGTATGTGTTTTATCTCCAAAAATAAATGTTCCTTAATCCACAAGTCTTCATGCTTTTACTCTTTGGCATGATCCGCACCATGACTTGTTTCTTCCTATTTTTAGCATGTATATGCAAAATCGGCCAAGTCCTGGGATTAAACTTTCTTGGTGCACGCCACTTCAACTGGCTCTTATGCACATCCACGTGAGCCACTTGCGTGTTTATATCTCAGGTTAAGGTGAAGTTAATCATTTCTGAGATGAATCGATCCCACACTTCTGATTAAGGAAAGAAGTTTCAAGAGAGATATACTTTCTACAAAGAACCTGAAAGTCATCATTAGTGTGCATGTAATATCTGTGACGAGAGAAAAATAAGTGAACCAAAAAAGAAGGTTGTGTATCAATTTCTGGTTTGGTTCCATTTGACCTCATCTTCGAGCTTCTTCATGTGACATTGATAATCTTGATAATCATAATAATAATGCCCTGGAGCCTAATTCCAAGTGCAATATGGCTCGGCTGCAGGAGACTGAGAATCGATAAGGTAAAGTGGTAGTGAAGGATCCTGGAAAGGATGTGAATTGTTAATGAGAGTCGACAAGGAAGGTGCTGATGCAATATGAGGTGATGGCACCAATGGATCCTTTCATGGCTCATTCATTGAAGAAAAATAAATAAGGTCATCGCTCATAAGGTCATCGACCTCACAGTCAAAATTAGCGACATGCTCATCTGCTTCTGTAAGGGAGAATAGGTTAAATGGATGTGTGGTAGAGTCATGATGAATATGAGGCCTAAACAGTGGTTGGATAAAATAAGGCTCAATGATACTCGAGGATCCATCTTGTATAAGGATAAATTTTACGTCATAAGAATATTGTGTGTGAAGGGTTTCTCATTAACACAATACCTTCTTATCACGAATTTGGGTGTAGCTAGCCAGGTGGGGATCGTCTAAAGCATAACCATCATCAGAATATGATGTGGAAGTTTCCACCACACAAGAATTGACTATGGTCCCTAATTAGACGACATGCTCTAGTGGGGGTTGCAGAGTATGCAAGATGATTGTGGGAACCGAAGACACCTTATTGTAAGGCCGTAAGGAAGGAAGTAGCTGGGATGTGACAAGTTTAGGAAGATCATATTATTTATTCTAATTTTTATTTCATAAAGATCATCGTCATCCGACTCCAAGAGATTGGGAGGCGTGTGCCCGACCAATTTGGGATAACCGTCATTGTTGCGAAGAAAATATATATGATATTTACAACATTAGTATTCTTGGAAGAGAATATGAGATAATTTTTTCATGTGTTGGCAGGTTGTGTGTTCCTTTTTCTTGGAGAGTATCATAGTTCCAGGGACTAGTGTCCCCTTGAACGTTATAAATAGATCCTTATTGAGTAAGCTTCACACACTAACATGTAGAAGAAGAAATGACACACATGTGAAGAGTCTAAGGTCATCCTAGGATAATGTTATAAGATAGAGGAACATTAAATACCATGAATTTGATGTAGATAGTCCTAGCAGGATGGTGATGGGTAACCAAATACACCACATATGAGGCATCTATCGGTGATCATATCCATGACAAGTGGTTCATGTAGATTTCAAGTTATCGATAGAACAAGAGATAGCCTTAATAAAGTTTAATGAGGCCACACACGTGCTAGATACTTCATCGATGAGGGCACAATTGACTGTAGTGTGACCAATTCTAAACTAAAATGAAGAGGGTTAAATCATCTGTGCAAATCAAGAGATCATCTGGGATCATAGAGGCTATAGGAAAGTGAATGTAAGAATGAGTATTTGTAGTAAGATCATTATAAATGAAGAGTTCCTTACATTTTCAGAAGATGTTTTCCTCTGAGCCATGCCGTGTGGGGCTCTACCCTAAAGAAGGAGGAAAAGGAATGTTCATATAGAACAATTCTATCATGAGACGCACACGATGGTGAGGTGACGTGCATATGAGTTCTAATAAGGGGATTTGGCTAGGAAGTTGGGCTAGTGCTTCAAGAGGATCTCACTCATAATGACTAGGATGTGTAGTAGGTTGAGAGTGTTGGGAATCCTCATAAACAAATCTAGAAGGAGTAGGGGAGATTAAGCACCCTTGTCAGTTGTTATTTTCCTCCTTTGTATTCCAAGTGTTGACATGTGGTTTTCCTTATAAAGATATGTTCTTTTTATTTTTGGAGATCATTCTTGATATGGATAAATCATTTATGTTCTTAAGATTCTTTGATTGAATTGGAATAGATTCCTTGAATGCATTTTTCACTTCTTGTAGGTGAGTTGCAATCTGGTTTAAGAGTTGTAAACTTATCTATTAATCTGACTCATCCTTGGATCAATTTCAGTGATCCAAGGAATGTTTTAAATCTACTCTGTTGAACGAATGGTAAATCGACATTCCATGAATTAAAAGACGTATGACTGAACTTTGATTGATTACAAGTTCTTTGATTTTTGTGTGAACGTGTTTCTATTCAGTCGTATGTTGTGCTTGGGTCTTTGGAGATCGATCGTGGCAGGACAATGCTGACGTAAACAAAATATAGTCTGTTCACGGCATAGGAAATATTCGGGTTCCTAAAACTAAAGGATTATTCTACGGAATCCTAAGCTAGGTAAGAATATTTGCTGCCTAAGCTATGTTACTTAATTGAATTTTTATCCTAACCTAAGTTTTGTGCTAAAGGATTTTGGAGAGGTTATTAGGCTATTTAAATTAACCTAAAACCTAATGCTATATGGTTATGTGATGAACTAACCTAATGCTTAAAACTATTATGTTGGGAATTAATCTAACCTATGTGGAAACTACCTAAGGTGGTAATTTATTGTTGGGGTTATATCCTAAGGTTACATATCATAAGCTAACCTAAGATCTAACCTAAGTTCTAAGGGATCTATCCTAAACTATTTTAAATGGGGGAACCTAATGGGTCACATGTATCAAAGGTGATGGTTCTAATGACATTTAAGTTGTTGATAAGGTTTTAATTGCATAGAAGTACTACCAGTTTTGGCAGGGGCTAGTTGACTTGGTGGAGGCTTATGTGGAAGTGTCACTAAAATGGAATTTCATGTTAATTTTGATTTGGCATTCACCAGACTTGGAAGGTGGTGGCAAGGAAGGATAGGTGGGAAAATCAAAATTAATGGAATTTATTGGTTTCAGTTTTCGTGCTCAAACCATTTTGGAAGGCATGCAAATGGGTTTGTATGGGGTTGTTTCACTTTGCATGCTTCGTGATTTTGCTCTGCATGCTCTCTGGTTTTTCAAACCAGCAGATTGAACTATACTTAATGGCTATTTTTGATGTTTTAGACCTATTTTCAGTTTATGGGATATATAAGAGGCATTGTGGAAAAATAATATGGTTGTTTGATCTTTCGTGGAGAAGAGGAGAAGTTGTGAGCTCAGCTGGAGGTTCCCTTCGATTTAGCAGAAGCACTATCAGGCATGATAGGCTCTAATCTTTAAGATCTCTTGCTCTCTTTTAAATGTTTCATTAAAACAAGTCTGCTCTTTTGAGATTCTTAGATTGCATATCTTATCTGGTTATTTGCTTGTTGGGTTTATTAAATCTTGTGATATTGGTTATGAATCCTTGGTAAATGGTGCTATAATTGGAAACTTACCTTGTGTTAGTTCTAAAAAAAATGCATGCAAAACGTATTTATGTTACTCAGCTTTTCATTCTGGAACTGGTAATGGAAGTGTTCTGTTTAAATAACCTTTGTTGCTATTTTTATGGTTCTGGGTTTTGGGGAAACTTGAATCCCGTCTGATCTTCTGTTGAGCTTGTTTTGTGTGGACTAGAGCCTGTATATGGGTTCATGTTTGTTTGAGCTGAAGCTTGTTGTCGAGCTCATTTTTTTTAAACTTGAGCTTGAATTTGAGCTCGTGTTTGGTTTGGAACTTGTATTGGGTTCGTATTTTGATAAGAACTAATACTTGATATTCTTGAGGCTCTAAATCCATGTTGAAATCTTGGACAACTCGGGACTATTGTTGAAGCCGTATGTGGCTCTGTACTCATGCTTTATTCTTGTGATATTTTGGACTGTTAATGGAATCTCCCTGTTTTCTGAACTGTTAATGGATATTTGTATTATATACTACCTCGTATTAAGATACTGTGCATATCTGAGCTCATGTTGAGACTTTGTAATTCGACACTGTACATGTAATTTGGTACTTAGTGTTTGGAATTTGTAGCAGGAATGATGTGTCGGTTCTGTTTTGGTATTTTTGAGTTTTCCTTGTTATTGATATAAACTTGAATGGGAACTTGTTGTTTCCCTGAACCTGTGAATATTTACTTGAGTAGTCCTGAACCTTTGTGAGAAGCTTGTGTTCGACATTGTGCTCAGATTTTGTACTTTTGAGTTCTGAACTGGTAGTATTATCGACATGTTCGATTTGGTTTTGGTATTTGAGTTGGGTTTTTAACTTCTTAAAAAGTTTAAAGCTCAGAACTATTTTAATCGAACTACTTACTCAAGGAAATCTGGGAGAGTAGTTTAATCGAGTTGTTTAAATACCTTTGGGGATTTAACTGTAAACGTATTCTTAGGATAATGGAATTAGAACTCATCTTGTAGATCTGTTTTGTCTTTTCTGAGATGGAAATGGTGTTTTATCAGGGGTATTCTTTCCCCCTCTGTTTTGTGGTAACCCGCATCTTCAGATCTTTTAAAATAAGTTCTGGGTTTTGTTTAAGAGAAGAGTTTATTAATTTAGTACTCTGAATTGTTATGGAGGGATTACTTGTCTCTGTTCAAATAGTTTTTGTATTATAATACTTATTGAATCAAGAACTGATTACTCTTTTTGTAATGCAATAATGAAACCTGACAATGGGATTTCAGTCTGAGTTTGTTGATACTTCTGATCATGTTTAGCTTACTGATCGGTTATTTTTCTATCTCTTGTTGGATATAGTAAATACACCTTGTGTCTTTATAAAAGAAAGGAATGTGATTCCTTTGGAATAGAATGTTGTTTTTAGGTCTGTTATGCGTATTTCGTTCTCTCTCCTGGGAACTAGCTTATGAATTTCTAAGTTTGAATTAAAAGCGGGAGTTCATTTGTTAGTACAATAAAATGAATTATTGTTGGGATCCTTTTCTAACTAAGATCCCTTTCTTTCTATTGATGGGATAAGTTCATTGGTTGAACTTTCCTGCTATGTTTCTCTTATAAAATGGAGATTTCTATATGAGTTGTTGGTCTTCCTTATTCAAATCATTTGTTGAAATGTTGTAGGAAGAGATTAGATGATTCGGTTTGTTGAACAGAAAATGTAAGCTTGTTTGGCAGAATGTTTGTTTGACAAGGCTTGCTTGTTTGGTTTGAGATGAGTAAGTTTTGTCTCTTGTACTCTATCTTTTTATGGACTCTCCTTGGATGGACTCGAGTAGAGATTAACTCCTGTATGAGTCTACTTTGATTTGTGAATGTTGATTTAGATCTTTAAATGTTAACTTCTAATATGTGGAAGTAGATTTAGACTTGCAGGTAGACTGTTTGATTCTCTCTTCCTTCTTGGATTGAAATGAGATTCTGTTCTGGTGAATATCTTAAATGTTAAATTTTAAGGTGGTTGTCCTTTAAGTGAAACAGTTAATTCGTGTTATGAATCTGTTTCTATCTTTTGGATGTCTTGTGTTTGGGGCATAGTTTGTAATGGTTCTTCTTCTTTTGCATAGGAGTTAGATGAATCATCCTAATGAGAACCATGCTTTAAACCCTTCTTTTGTTAAAGCAAAGATAAATGTTGTATTCTATTATGATAGAATTGGGAACAATGAGATGATATGATCTATTGTTTGCTTAAGGATAATTGATAGGATCAATTAAACTTAAATTTTTGTAAGGCAGATATAGTGGATTATATTTTTTTCTTCTTTTGGAAGTGAATTCAATTGGTTAAATGTACTTATTTTCCATTTTGCTATTGCTTATACTAGTATTTTTGATGTAATAATTGTCTCATTAAAGCAGGGTTGTTTTAATGGAACAATTATTGGAATGCACTTCATTTTAAGGCTTAGTGCTTATCATGCTCAGTTCATTGAACTGACCCGTGCTAGCAATTTTTGCAGATGGACTTCGTAAGTGATAAAAGAAGGAAAACTTATATGATGCTTTGGCTGATTTAAATCTGACTCTTGTGAAGAACTCTGATTCGTTCTTGAGAATGTATTGAAAAAGGGAAAAGTAGTATTCTTTTATAATGAAGGTGGTTGTTATGTAGAATACCTAAATGCATAAGTCTTGTAAATGTATAAGTTTTAAAGATGAATTAAATGTTGAGAATTTACTTGCATTGGATGTGTAAATTATCTTGTACTTTCATAACATAGATGGAATCCTATCTTGTTGATATCCTCCATATTATTTATATGCTTAATTGGGTATTCTTAGATAAGTTTGATAGTGGGATTTAGAATAATCTCCCTAAATAGGATGCAGCTTACTAAGTTGCAGAATTTGATGGTCATAACTAAACAATTCAACATAGTAATATGATGTGGAATGAACATTCTGTAAAAACTATTGAATTTGTAAATGATTTATAGGGGTGCTAAGCCCTAGCACTTAACTATGTAAAGGAAGACTCTTCCTCTCTCTTAAGAATGCAAACAAAATGGAAGACATGAATTCCTAATCATTAGACTTCATTTAATAAAGTCTACTTAGTTACAACCTAGGTGGTTGTTACACTTCCTTGAATGGTTAAGTCACAATAAATGGAACTTATGATGTTGATGTCCTATTTTGGTTGATGGCTTATAAGTCCATTAAATAACATTAAAGGTAATCTTAAGATAAGAAATTTCTTTAACAATCAATTGAATCTGTTATAGAAAAGAACTTAAGGAGTGTTGGATTAGGGTTAGGCAAGGTTGCTGAAATCTATTTTTAATAATCCAAATTAATTAAATTTTTAATAAGCTCCTTGGGGTATGTACATCTCGATGAGGTTGTTCTGTAGGATGTTGGCACATGCCAACTGTAGGGTTGTACCTTTGAGAAGATTAGGATCTTCTCGAGGATACAGTGATGCAGTCGACATGTGGCAACACCCTTCTGCATTGATCATCTAGATCTACACACATTGGACTTGAACTTAGTTTCTCTCTAGGTCTGGTTAGTAACATGTTTAAGATAAGGGGTAGCCCTCTAAAACTCAGGATACCTTGGCACACGGGGTTGACTTAGGTTGACCCAGTATGCCAACTTACCCTAAGTCTTAGTGAGCCTCCCCCTATCATAACATATGTTGCTAACTCGAACTAGGGTTAAACCTTGGGCAAGTGGACTGACGGAAGTCAGTAAAGGACATTCTAGATAACAATAGAGTGGGGTGAAGGACGTATTCTGGATTGACGAGTATGTTGTCAAGGAATGGTAATATGAACAATATGTTAGAAATCTTTGGCTAAAGTATTGCAAGCTGCTGGTTGCGTTTTCCTATGTCACCTAGTCTAAGGTTCGTGATGCAGATGAATATTGGTAACAAATATTTAGATAGGTTCCTTAGATAGATCACTCAATACCCTGAACAGGGAAAGAGAACCAAGTATACGTAGTATATGGAAAAGTATTCAATACTTAATGTTAAACATGAATAGATCGGTAGTTCACCGAGTCATGAAATGAATAGATTGGTAGCACACCAAGTCATTACAGCCACATATGGTTATCTGTTATATGAATGGTTGATAAAGAATGTGTGTTCTAAATTATGTATTTAGAATAGAGAACATTATTTATAAATTTTTTTGCCCTTGTTTCTAAAGTCTTAAAATGGGAATGTTACATCTTGGTATCAGAGCTGAAGGTTGTAGCTCTTGGACCTATTGTGTTCACAATTTGATTAAACTTAAATTTTTCTGTAACAAAAAATGGTGAGAACAAGGGGAAATGTTGCAAATAACCCTCCACTTGAAGAGGAGTGAAAACTCAACCAGAAACTTGATGAGATCCTTGCTGCCCTGTTGGACATAAGAGATCATTTGGCTGTGCTTGAACAACAAGTAATGGGAAATGAGGAGGAAGAAGAAGCTGATAACAATAATCAGCCACCTCCAGGGGACAATGCCAATGTGGGTGTTGATAATAACAATGTTAACATACCTGTTCAACCTGAGAACAAAAAGGCTAGACTAGTAGCAAAACTCACTAATGACATAAAAAGGATAAGTCTGCCCAAGTTTGATGGCACCACATTAGGAGATGGAGCTGAGAATTGGCTCAGTGAAATGGAGAAGTACTTTGCAATAAGGAACTTCTCAGAGGAAACCAAGGCTATATGGGGAGCATATCAACTTTCCCATGAAGCATCTTCATGGTGGGACAACCGTAAGGTTGAGTTAAATATTGATGAAACTAACATCACTTAGGATCAATTTAAAAGTTATTTTAGGCAACGATGGCTGCCACAACTCTACTATGATCAGAAAATGACTGAATTTCAGAACTTAGCTCAAGGAAAGCTAACAGTAACTGAGTATTGGGAATGGTTTATGAAACTCCTCAAGTATGTACCTCAGTATCAAACTGATGAGAAGTTTAGGATACAAAAATTCATTATGGGATTGAATCCCATTATTGGGGGAGAAGTTGATGTTCACAGCCCAACCACTATGGAAGGGGTTGTTGAAAAATCCATAAGGCAGGAACAGAAATTAAAGGCTATTTCTGCTCATAAGGAGGAAGTAAGGAAGAAAGTTCCAAACCCCTCTTCAGCTTCTCTTGCACCTAAGAAGGGACCATGGAAGAAGTTTGGTAATAAAAGTAAATTTTCAGCTGATAATAATAAGAAAACAACAATGAATAAGACTGCTGGAAATGCACGGAACAATTTTGCCAAGAATAATAACAATGGACAGAAGTCCTATGGAGGTCAGAATAATAACTTTAAGACTGGAAATAATTCTGAGTCTAGAAAGGGACCTGTAGGAGGCTGTTATAATTGTGGCAAGGATCATTACACAAATCAATGTCCTTTGAAGAAGGATGATCGTAATCAACAACACAAGATACATGCTGCAGTAGCTGACAAGCAAGCTACACCTATAGAAGTTTCTGGTAAGTTATTTGGCATACCTGTAACTATTATTTTTGATACAGGAGCTACTGAATGTTTTATTTCTAGTAAAATTTCTTTGAAACTTAAAAGAAAAGCTAGAAAAATGGATAAATCATGGACTGTACATTATGGTAATAATGTTGTTCATACGGTTAGTATGTGTCTTTTTGGAGCAGTCCTTGATTTACCTAACTTTTCCACAGAGGTTGATCTTTATGTTGCACCTTTAGGGTCTTATGATGTAATCATAGGTGTTAATTGGTTAGCAGAACATAAGGCTAAAGTGGACTGTTTTGAAAAATGCATTAGTTGTTTAGATGACCTGCAGAAAACAACAGAGATTCAGGGTGTGAAACGTGAGATTTCTGTTAGGAAACTGTCAGCTATGCAACTTAAAAAGGCCAAAAATAAAGGATGTACCTTATATGTAGTAAAAATTTCAGAATCTGCAGAGGAAAACAATGATTTCATGGAACGATATCCACTGTTACGAGACTTCAGTGATGTATTTCTGGAAGAATTGCCAGGTCTTCCACCCAAAAGGGAATTTGATTTCATGATTGAGATCAAGCCTGGAACTGAACCTATATCTAAGGCACCGTATCAAATGACTACTATAGAATTAGTAGAGCTTAAGGCTCAATTGCAAGAAATTTTGTCTAAGGGTTTGATTAGACCAAGTGTTTCACCTTGGGGAGTACCAGTGATTTTTGTGAAAAAGAAAGATGGAACACTTAGATTGTGCATTGATTACAGAATGTTAAATAAAGAAACAATGAAGAATAGATATACACTCAGGATCGATGATTTATTTGATCAGATGCATGGAGCATCGGTATACTCCAAGATAGATCTTCGATCTGGGTATCATCAATTGTGAATTAAGGATGAGGATATTCATAAAACAACTTTCAGAACAAGGTATGGACATTATGAGTTTACGGTTTTACCTTTTGGATTAACTAATGCACCTACGACATTTATGAATTTAATGAATAATATCTTTCAAGAATACTTGGACAAATTTGTGCTCGTATTCTTGGACGACATTCTCATATATTCTAAAAGCATAGAAGAGCATCATGAGCATTTGAAAATAGTTTTGGAAATTCTCAAAAAGAGATGATTGTTTGGTAAGCTGTCCAAATGTTCCTTCTATGACACAAAAGTGCACTATTTGGGTCATGTAATAAGTAAGGATGGAATTGTTGTAGATCCTTCTAAAATTGTAGCTATAACAGAATGGCCTGCACCAAAGAATGTACATGAAGTTAGAAGCTTCATGGGACTTGCTGGCTACTATAGGAAATTTGTAAAAGACTTTTCTAAGATAGCTGCACCAATAACTTCCTTACAGAAGAAAGATAAAAAGTTTTTTTGGAGTGAGAAATGTGAAATTGCATTTAAAACCTTGAAGGAACAACTAACTTCAACACCTATTCTTGCAGTACCAGATCCTGATGGAGATTTTATGGTGGTAACTGATGCATCTGGTGAAGGTCTAGGAGGTATTTTGTTACAAAGTGGTCATGTTATAACATACGAAAGTAGAAAACTTAAGTTACATGAGTTGAATTATGCTCCACATGATTTAGAGCTTGCTGCCATTGTTCATGCACTTCAAGTTTGGAGGCATTATCTGCTTGGTAAACCATTTGAGTTGAAAACTGATCATCTTGGGCTGAAGTACATTTTCACTTAGCCAAATCTGAATGCAAGACAACGAAGATGGTTAGAGTTTTTGTCTCAATATGATTTTGACATAAGTTATATAAAGGGTAAAGAAAATAGAGTGGCTGATGCTCTAAGTCGTAGGAAGCACATTTCTACTCTTATAACACTAAGAACTCAGTTTAAGGATGAAGTAAAAAGTGTTATGGAATCTGATTCTTACTTTCAACAAGTAAAAGTAGCACTTGCCATAGATTCTAATGATTTGAGGTATAAAGGTTTTCAATTTGATAAAGAAGGAATCTTACGATTTGAAAACAAAGTCTATGTACCTTTGCTTAATGATTTGAGAAAGAAATTGTTAGCTGAATTTCATAATTCACCTTTTTCTGGACACCCTGGCATTACAAAGATGCTTGCTGATATAAAACAACAATATTTTTGGAAAGGAATGAAAAAATATGTTATTGATTATGTGACACATTGTCTTGAGTGCCAACGTGTTAAGGCGGAACATATGCACCCAGTCGGTTTATTGTATCCTCATAGCATACCGCAGTATAAATGGCAGGTAATAAGCATGGATTTTGTACAAGGGTTGCCTATGTCAAGAAATAAACATGATGTTATTTTGGTAGTTGTTGATAAACTAACAAAAGTAGCTCATTTTATTGCTGGAAATCTGAAGGATGATTCTCCTATTTTGGCAAGAAGATTTGTACACGAAATTTTCAGATTACATGGAGTACCTGAGTTAATCATTTCAGATAGAGATCCTAGAATGACGTCAATATTTTGGTAAACGATTAATGCAGCTCTAGGAACTAAGCTAAATTTTAGTTCTGCGTATCACCCGGAAACGGATGGACAGACTGAAAGAGTAAATCAAGTTTTAGAAGATATGTTACGGATGTATTGTATGGATCAACAGTATAAGTGGGAAGAATATCTTCCATTAGTTGAATTTGCATACAATAATACATATCATGCTTCTCTTAAGATGACACTTTTGAGGCACTTTATGGAAGAAAATGCAAAACCCCTGTTAGTTGGGATAGCATAGAGG